>CM033643.1:108029525-108443658 GCA_019512145.1 Engystomops pustulosus | reverse complement strand
CGAGATCAACAGGTAGGTAGAAATGAGACATCTAAAGATGACATCTATGATAGATAGATAGATAGATAAATAGATAAGCTATAAATCAATATATTTAAAGCGAAAGAAAGCTATCTGTTACTGTAACGAATACTGTTATCTTCAGTTTTATTACCGTTTATTTACCATCTGTTATCTTTTTGTAACAGAGGTAAATAAAAGAAAATCCTGATGGTAGTGTGAAATTAGCCTTAGGCTACATTTACACGACCGTCGGGGGACGTACATATGTCTCACACAGACGGCAATGGCCGCACAGAGCAAACGTGTAGTTCTGGTAAAGATCAGATATGTCCGATTATTTGCATTGCATTTCCTCTGCATCTGCTAAAACGCAATGTAACTTCAGCATGTGATCAAGGCTGAAGCCATTGGAATGCGTCAAAAACGCGACACAACACATCGCGTGAAATGCCCTCAGTCTTTGAGTGTCGTTATGTTGTTAAAATATGCAAATAAGTTTTCCAGGATGTGATAAGGAAAACCACGCCACTTTTAGCTACCGTGTTTCCCCGATAGTAAGACACCCCCGATAGTAAGACGTAGTGGGTGTTTTAGTGGGGTAGGCTAATGTAAGACGTACCCCGAAAGTAAGACATAGTTAGAGCTGAGGGGAGCCGGGTGCTGCAGCCTCTTTATGTCACTGCTGTAGCTCCTGCCGGATAGAAGATTATGTGACCGGAGCTCAGCTACTCCGTGCAGGCTCCGATCACATGAGGAGAGAGGAGACAGCGCCGCACAGTGTGGAGTCTACAGCATGGAGCCGAGGGAGAAGCTTCCTGCTGTGTGCTGCTGCCGTCTGTGTGCCGTTTGGAGCAGCTCCTCCCCCTCCTGTGTAGCTGCTAAACTCTGCTACATCAGTCGGACCTGGAGGGGGAGGGGAGCAGGGGAGCACTTGTCAGCTTGGACCAGCCTCTACTCAGCCCTGCAGTCAGTGACACTGAAAAGTATGTATGTTATGTGTAGTGTGTATGTAGGTGTGATGCCTGATCTATATGTGAACATTGTGTGCATGTTTATTTACATGTATAATGTATGCATGTAGTGTGTCAGTGTGTTTGCTTGCACAGTTCTATGGTTTGTGTTAAAACACCCATCCCCCCTCTGCACTGTATAATGCCCCCTCTTACACTGTATAACCTCCCACACTGTATAATGCCCCCTCTTACACTGTATAACCTCCCACACTGTATAATGCTCCCCCATACACTGTATAACCTCCCACACTGTATAATGCCCCCCCCATACACTGTATAACCTGTTAAAATATGCAAATAAGTTTTCCAGGATGTGATAAGGAAAACCATGCCACTTTTAGCTACCTTGTAAGTCAGCTCCCTTGACATCAAGCATGACCTACAACACATGACGACGATGCAAGATTAAAGCCAAACCAGCATATCTATACTAGAAGTAACAGATTCCCAACTGTACACTGTTTTGACCTGGTTGGTCTTTACTTTGTTCTCTACCCGCCTATCTCTTTTAAATTCCTGTTTATTTCAGCGTGTAGATTGCTGAAGGTGAATGCAGTACTTGTGATGGATCATCTTGGGATGCACAGGCGCAAGATCTTGTGAAAATTGGAAAATATCTAAATGTTACTGTTCACTCAGTACGCTTCATTCTTTTATTTTTCAAGCGCTCTGCTTAAAAGGAACGTCCAGGGTTAATCATTTTTTATTATTACCCTCAAGTAGTATAAGCTCCCTCTGAAACAGCTAAGAGTCCTTGCTTCCAGTATAGTGTGCATTCTCCAGTTACCTTTGACTATTTTGTTATACAGAGGTTTACATAGAAATGGCACCCTTGCTACAGCATAATACAGAACACAGCCTTTACTGTGTAAATATCGTCGACCCAACATAACCACTAAGCCTCTGTATACTAGAAAAGGACTACAATGGTTGAAGTAGTTGTGCTGGATGGGAGGTGAGAGCAAAGGTTCATATTAGTTCTTTTGTTTTGTACAACAATATTAAAATAACGATTGAATATAGTAAACCCTTTAAGGCTGGAATCAAGATTCAGACTGCAACATATACTATCTGAAATGGTAAAACTTAAAGGTATATTCCCATTTCAAATGAATGTTATTCTCTCTATATACAGTTTTCCAATTTACTTTCTGTATCAATTCCTCACAGTTTTCTAGATCTCAACTTGCTGTCAATCTATAGAAAGCTTCTATGTTTATTTCCAGTGGACAGAAATCTGACAATGGTTATATAAGTGTGCAGCTTGCTCTATCACGCAGCTCTGATAACTCTCCCATACTAACAAGCCGTGCAACTGTGTGACCATGGTCAGATTTCTGTCCACTGGAAGTAAACAATGAAATTTTCTATAAATTGACAGCAAGCAGAGATCTACCATGAGGAGTTGATACAGAAAGTATCACCTGCTGTGATTAAGGACAGTGTATTTTCACCCCTCTACTTCTAATAACCTTTCCATTTTATAAGTCAATGAATGATTGTGGAGGCCAGTGTTACAAATAGCACACAAATGCTTCTGACATCACCCAGGTTCTTCAACTCCATTCATGCTGCCAGCAATATACAGTGCACACTTCTCTTTGTGCCCCTCCCAACATATCCACCCTGCCTATAGTCCATAACCTGCATCTGCAGTTGCCAGCTACAGATTTTCCTTGGCAACGAGCAAGCCAGACAAAAGCAAATCAGACAGAGCAACCAGGGAAATGGTTGCAGCTCACCACCCCTATCACTCCAGGACATACTATAGCATTGTACAGTCATGGCCATAAGTTTTGAGAATGACAACACAAATATTACCTTTGCACATGATCTGTTCCCCTCTGTTTTTATGGGTGTTTGTCAGATGTTTTATCACATACAGAAATACAGTGCAATCATATTATGAGGACAAAGCATTTATTGACAGAATGATTACTGCAGCACTGTCCATATTTGCCTGTTGCCCCTTCTTCTCAGGACCTCTGCATTCCCTTGGCAGCTCTCAATCAACTTCTGAATCAATTCCTGTACTGATAGCAGCCCATACTTGCACATCAAATGCTCTGGCATTTTGTCACAAGTTTGTTGTGTTTTTGTTTGTCCACCACCGTCTCTTGATGATTGACCACACGTTCTCAATGGATTAAATCTGGTGGTTTCCAAGGCCATAGAATCTTTTTGTTCCCTGATTCATTTAGTTATCCCCTTTGCTTTATGGCAAGGTGCTCCATCATACTGGAAAAGGCATTGGTTATCACCACCTGGTCTTGGACGGCTGGAGAAGTTTGTTCTTGGAGGACATTCTGTACTATTCTTTAATTTCATGGAATGTTTTAGGCAAGACTGGTGATAGCCGATTCCCCTTTGCTGAGAAAGCACCACCCACACACATGAATGTTGCAGGATGCTTTATAGTTGGCATGAGACAAGACTGGTTGGTATCGCTCACCTTGTCTTCTCTGAACAAGCTGTTTTTTTCCAGATGTTCCAAACCAATCGAAGGGGATTTCATTCATAGATACAATGATTTTACCCCAGTTCCTCAGCAGTTTACATCCCTTACCTTTTGCAGAATATCAGTCTTCCCTGATTGTTTTTTCTTGAGAGAAATGCTTTGTTTGCTGTCCTCCTTGACAACCCTCGCTCTGCTTGCTCCATAGTCTCACGCCTCCATGTGCGTCTCAGATATTGCACTCACATCTGTCCTTGCTGCCATTCCTGACAATCCTCTGCACTCTGGTAGCCTGATCCCGAAGTGAACAACTTTTAGAGAACGGTCCTGGCGCTGCTGGTCTTCTTGGGCGCCCTGGAAGCTTTTTGGCAACAATGGAAACTCTCCTCTCTCCTGAACTTCGTATGATGCAATAGTTGTTGGACTGAGGTTGCAATCTTTCCTAGCTTGCGATACTCTTCCCCTGTTAGCCAAGTTTTGTGCAGTAGCAATGAGGCACTGCACGTGTTTCTTTAGAGATAACCATGGTTAAAGAGAGAACAGCATCCAGCACCAGCTCCTTTTACATGTGTCTGCAGTGGGTGTGATTCTTACTTATCATAGACGATTGTTTCTCCATGCCCTGTCCCGTATGACACCCACGACGCCGTTGGTAATGGAGCAATCCTGAACGATGTTAGCTGCTCCGTTTAAGGCAGGCCTGCAATAAAGTTGAAATGTGTTTTGGGGGAAAAAGTTCATTTTCTAGGGAAATATTGACTTTGCAATTAATTGCTGTTAAGCTGATCACTCTTTATAACATTCTGGAGTATATGCAAATTGCCATTATAAAACCTGATGCATTTGTATCATTCTCAAAACTTTTGTCCATGACTGTATATCCTGGTTTGGACAAAGCCTTTATCGGGATAGAAAGAGATCTAAAGTATCCATTAAATAATTTTTGAGGTGGTTTATGTGCTGTTTAGAGGCTTTCTTTAAATGTATTTATTGTGTAAAAGAAGATTTTATCCAGTGCTTGATCCAGAGGCCAGAAGAAATCACTACAGCTTTAATGGCTTGCTATTTCTAAAGACTCTCTAATAATTTTAATAATCATGGTTTTTAATACGGCTGAAAAAAGCACCACTGTCCATCAAGTTTTCACCAAGGAGGGAGGGATTGGATGATGAAGGGGTTTAGGGCGACAATTCTATATAACATAACTACAATTTATTTAGGTGTAAAAAGGTCATCGAGACTCTTCTTTAAGCTCTCTGCTGGCCCTCTGTGACCAGCGCCTAGACAGGCTGATTCCACATATTGACATTTCTCACATAAGTAAAAAGCCCTTCGCCTGTGGTGATTTAAACTTGATTTCGTCGTCAACGGAAGACAGTGGCCCCCCTTGTCTTTGATTTGATCTAATCTGAACACGTTACCACCACCATAATTTCGTGTAAGGAATCACATTCATATATTTATATAAAGGTTAATCATGTTCCCTCGTAGTCATCTCTTTTCCAGACTAAATATCTATCTGTTTAATTCTTTCCTCATAACAAGACCCTTCATAACCCCTTATCATTTTTCTGGCTCTATGTTGAACCCTCAATCCAGCTCCGGCATCCTTTTTTATGGACCTTACCCAGAACTGACTGCCTATTCCAGGTGAAAGCCGAACCAAATGCTTGTACAGTGTCTAATATTTTACATCCCTATCCTGAGATCCTACCACTTTTGATACATACAAATCCCTACTTGGCTTTAGAGGCAGCTGATTTACATTTGCATGCTGTTATTGCAATTTAGATCTACTAGTAACCCCCAAGGTCTTTCTCTCCAATGGCTTGCCCCCATATGTCTCCCCCAAGGGACTATTTGTCCTTTGGATAATTAGTCCCCATAAGCATAACTCTTACCATTTGATCCCATTGAACCATCATTTGCCAAGTGGAGTCCAACACGTCAGTTTTTTCCATAACAACCTCCTAAAACATCCTCCATACACAGTGGTATTTACACTACACAGCTTGGTGTCATCTGAAAATAGACAGTGCTATTAATTCCGACCCCTCTCAATCATTCATAAATATATTAATAGTAGTTAGCCACGTACAGAACCCTGGGGTAACCATTTATAAACTGTGACCATCGAGTAGGAATCATTGACCACAATGTCTCTGAATACTAAATCCTCAGGCCAATTTTCATCCAACTGCACATGATTCCTGCCAAACTAATAGACCCTTACGTTTACACAATCAGATCTATGAGGGACATGTCCCACATGCCTTTGCAAAATCCAAGAACACAATCTCCAACAGGTCATCTATCCCTCCCATCTGGCATCTGCCTCACCTCTTCATAGACAGCATGTCAGGTTAGTCTGACAACTTCTTTCTGTAGTCACCCATGCTGGCCGTCACTTATTATACTATTTGAATTTTCATACTCAATATATAGTCGGGTTCCTCAACTCACCCTTACCAATATTTACAAACAATGGACGTTAACTTACAGGCCTGTAATTGCCCTTTCTTTAAATGTATTTATTGTGTAAAAGAAGATTTTATCCAGTGCTTGATCCAGAGGCCAGGAGAAATCACTAAAGCTTTAATGGCTTGCTATTTCTAAAGACTCATCCTAATAATTTTAATTAGTAGTCATCTCTTTTCCAGACTAAATAAATCTAGTTGTTTTAATCTTTCCTCATAACGAAGACTTTTCCAGACTAAATAAATCTAGTTGTTTTATTCTTTCCTCATAACGAAGACCCTTCATACCCCTTATCATTTTTCTGGCTCTATGTTGAACCCTCTCCAGCTCCAGGGCATCCTTTTTATGGACCGGTGCCCAGAACTGGACTGCATATTCCAGGTGAAGCCGAACCAATGCCTTGTACAGTGCTAATATTACATCCCTATCCTGAGAGTCCATACCACTTTTGATACATGACAAGATCCTACTGGCTTTAGAGGCAGCTGATTGACATTGCATGCTGTTATTCAATTTATGATCTACTAGTACCCCCAGGTCTTTCTCAACAAGGGATTCCCCCAGATGTACTCCCCCAAGGACATACTTTGCCTTTGGATAATTAGCCCCCAGAAGCATAACCTTACATTTATCCACATTGAACCTCATTTGCCAAGTGGATTTCCAAACACTCAGTTTGTCCAAGTCACCCTGCAGCCTATAAACATCCTCCATACACAGTGTATTACACTACACAGCTTGGTGTCATCTGAAAAAATAGACAGTGCTATTAATTCCTACCTCTATATCATTAAATAACAAAAATATAGTAAATGTGTGAGCCGCCAAGCACAGAACCCTGGGGTACACCATTTATAACTGGTGACCAGTCCGAGTGTGGAATCATTGAACCACAATTCTCTGAATGACTATCCTCAGCCAATTCAATCCAACTGCAAATGATTCCTGCCAAACATAGACCTTACGTTCTACCATCAGGAGTCTATAGGGACGTTTCAAATGCCTTTGGCAAAGTCCAAGAACACAATAATCCACAGCGTCTCCCTCCATCTAGGCACTGCTCACCTCTTCATAGACAGATCAGGTTAGTCTGACACTTTAGATGCTTAGTACACCCATGCTGGCTGTCACTATTATACTATGTATCAAATACTCCGTATAAGTCTTTTACTCACTTCCAATATTTACCACCATGGAAGTTAAACTACAGCCTTGTAAGCCTGGTGAAGTTCCTAGAGCCCTTTTTATGTTGGCACCACATTTGCCTTACCCATCACTTGGCACCCGCACACCAGAGCATTACAGAATCCCTGGAGATTTTAGACAGCTGTACTGCAATAACAGAACTGAGTTCTTTAAGACCTCGGGGTGCAACCCATCTGATTCGGAGCCTTTTAACATATTGATTTTTATTGAGCTTAGATTGGATCATGTCTACATTCAGCCAGCATTAGTAATATACAGGATGCCTGCCACCTGGCACACCACAAGCCTTTCTTTATATCGTAAAACTGAGCTAAAAAACCCATTTAGTATTCTCCGCCTTCTACTGGTCTCCATCACCGTTCCCGCCATTTAACAGATAAAGCGGTCCACACCTGCTCTGACCCCATTTTTGGCATGGATATAGTGAAAAATTTCTTAAACTTGATTAAACTAGATTTTTATTTGAATACATTTGCAGAGTTTTTATGTACACACATGAATAAAAATCTCATATTCATCATTCAGTTTAATTCTTCAATACAGATCAAATCGTAAATATTCACAGAGATCTAAAGCAGCAAAACACCTTTGATGGCACTGGGTCGATGTGCTGAATTTATACCAAAAAAGGGGTTGTTTGAATAACCAATGTGTCCCAGAATTGTATATGCCTAACATTATAGGCTTTAAATAGTATTTGTCACAGGTGCCCCCGCGATCCATGCCCCGCTTGCCCAGCATGCCCCGCGATCCACACCTGTGCCCTTCTCGGTGGTGTGGTCCCGTCTCCGCTGGGTCCCGCAATCCTGCCAGCCCCTCCCGTTCCACCGGCCATTACTTACCACTGCCATGCTCCTTGCAGACTATCCTTCGAGGCCGCGCACGCCATCCCCGCTATACTAGGGTGCGCGGCACCGACTCTTGAGATACTAAAGGCGGCCAGCATCCGCCGGATTGGCGCTGTTCATCCATTTTGCCTTATATATCCGCACCAATCCCGAGCCTGCCTTGCCGGATCTTCAGCATCATTTCTTGTTAAGTGAAAGCCCTCCAGTGTTCCCTGTGATTCCAGTGTTCCTCCGTGTTCCTGTTATTGTCCTGCCGTGAGTTCCAGCGTTTCCTTCCAAGGTGTTCTCCTGCTGTCTTCCCAGACTCGGACTGTGTCCTGCATCCCTCCACTACTTTGGCTGCCTCCATGGGCCTAGTCACACCCGTGGAACGACCTGGTGGCGCCCTGCTGCAAGACCAGGTGCCAGGTGCCACTTAGACTCTGATCCCGGGTGCCGGATAGTACCATCACCTCCCACGGTGGTCCAGCGGGTCCACGACTCCAGAACCCTTCTGCCCATGACAGTCACCTACTCCAGAATTATGACTGTAACTCCAGAGTTTGTGACAGTATTACAGCTCAGAAAATATGACTTTGGTAATAGGAAATTGGTTGTTGCCTCAGAAGAGGATCTATTAAGCAATTAGCAATTAATAGGAAACAACTTCCAGATTACACAAACCCCTTGTCAGTAGGTTAAAAATAAAAATGTAGGAAGTGCAAAGTAAAATATGTCTCTAAGATCATAATAAAAAGTCAGGAATACTATTAGGAGAAAAAATAATTGAGCAGTATAGAATTTTGTATTAAACATAAAAATAATATTTCCATTACATAAAAATAATACAAGCCTTTTATTTATGTTATAATAGAACATCTAGGTTCTTCAAAGTGTTTTACTAAAATATGAATATGCAAGCCAAGAAACTATAAATTCAAACAAAGTACACGTTGAAGTAAATTTAGTGAAGCCTAATTAAGAAAAACTAATTTAAATTGTAAATATGTTGTTCTTCATAACTAGTGTTCATTTCCTAAGCTGTCAGGAGCTTTCACCATTTAATTTGCTCTTCACAATTAATGGAAGATTCAAAGCATAGCATCGTTTGTGTGTAAGTAAATATAACATGGAAATTAGATGAACATAAAAGTAAACTACTTTTTTTCTGGAAGGTGATAAGAAATGCTCGCAACATAACACACAATTACAGAAAATTAATAGATTAAGTGAATATACAACCATAATATAATTAGCTGAATAAAGGACTAAAAATATAGACTATAAAGTGAGAACATATTCAAAGTAAGGGATCAAAATCTGGCATACAAACCTTAAAGGGGTTGGCCACTTTACCTCATGTTTTTTGTAATGTGTGTGTAAGTGTGGGGGGCAAGAAATTTGATAATTTACCAATATACATCCATTACATGACCCTCCATCTGTGGCCATTTTATGGATGTTTATATCTTTGCTCTTGTATATTAGAAGCCATTGAGGAGCAGTATATTAAGTTATAAATTTGTTTCTCTTGTTGTTCTGTTATGTCAATATCAAGGCAATATACTGACCTACATTTTTTTGATACTCTTTTGTCAATCAGGATGCATTGCTGCAGTTTTCCTTGCACGTTTGTTACTACTTTTACCTGAAAATTGGAATTAAAGAATTACGCTTTTATCTACACTTGGTGCGGCATGCGCTTTCTTCTATCCAGACCCTTTCCCATTTCTCTATAAAATTTGGTCTCTCTCTTCTCTCCCCATCTTTTAACAAATTATAGATTACTGAAAGAGAATGAAATATATGGCCTTTACCCAAACATCTCTCTTCGAATATTGTTAAATCTTGACAAAAGGAACCTGCTGGTGGTAAGGATTTTAGAAAATTATGTAGTTGGAGTGCTCTCCAGTAACCCAGATTGCTAGGAATCTCCTGTGAGGTTAAGTCCCTCAGCGTCCACCATTCATTCTCCTTTATGTAATCCTTAGCATATATTCTCCCAAACTGATTCCACTCTTTAAATCTCTGGTCTTCCCTACCTGGTTCAAATTTTGGATTATCTAGAATGGGAAACAGAGGGGACAACGTAGGAGATATATGACTTCCTCATAGATATTTGTTACAGATCTTTAAAGTTTGAGTTATGTTTGGATGTTTAAGATCAGGTATACATGGTAGTTGGATCCAGGGGGCTCTTTTAAGAGAGATCGGAGATATACTTTCTTCTATTTCCACCCATAATTTCAGATCTTTATGTCTATGCCAATCAATTACCCTTGATAGATGGGTGGCTATATAGTATCTAAATATATTTGGCACTTCCAATCCTCCTTTTCATTTTGACCTGTATAGTATCTCTCTTGAGACTCTCGCCTTCTTACCCCTCCAGATAAAGGCAAAAATATATGAAGTTATTTTTTGAAAAAATGATTTAGGGATTGTAATTGGGATTGCCTGTAAAAAATACAAAATTCTTGGGAGTAAGTTCATTTTTATTATAGAGAACCAAGAAAAGTCCCTTTGCCCCAGTGCTCTAGATCTCTCTCTACCTGATTCATTAACGGTATAAAATTCTTTCTAAATAGTCTATTTAGGTCAGCTGTTAAAGTGATCCCCAAATATTTAATCTCTTCTGTATTCCATTTGAAGCGAAATTTCTCCTTCAGATTGACCACCTCTCTACTGGGAATGGAGATGTCGTATTTCGTATTTAGTATTTCGTATTTATTTAAATTTCGGATTTATTTAAATTTATTTTGTACAATGATAATTTAGAGTAATTTTGTAATTCTACCATCAAGTTAGGCAATGAGATATTTGATTTAGCAATGAAAAATAATAAATCATCTGCATAAGCGGATACTTAATGATTCCTCTGTCCAATTTTAATACCTTCTATATCTGCATTAGCCCTGACAGCACACAGAAGTGGTTCAATAACTAAAGAGAATATGAGAGGGGAGAGGCGGCATCCCTGTCTGGTTCCGTTCGATAGAGAAAAATATTTAGATGTAACACCATTTATTTTAACTGCAGCGGTTGGGTTTTCATATAATGCTCCAATCCATGTTTGCATTCCCACCCCCAAACCTATATGAGTTAAGGAGCTCTTAATGAAGTCCCAACGTATTCTATCGAATGCTTTCTCTGCGTCAGCAGATAAAAGGACCACAGGGATGTCCCCCCTCCTGATCTCATGAATCACATTAATCGCTCTGATTGTCCCATCTATTGATTCCCTAGCAGGCATGAAGCCGATTTGATCTCTATGTACTAAATTTCCAGGTAAGGCGAAAGGATCCAGGTAAGGATCTTAGCAAATAACTTCAGATCCGAGTTGAGGAGCGAAATTGGTCTATAGTTCACACAAGAATTTGGGTCCTTACCCTCTTTATGTATCACAGAGATATGCGCTCTCAGAAGCCCTGGTGGAAGGGGTTCATCTGATTGAATTGTATTAAATGTTTCTAAAAATCTGTTTTGAAGTTGTGTTGAGAAGATTTTATAGTATTTTATTGTAAACCCATCGGGTCCTGGGGCTTTTCCTGATGCTGTTGATAGGATCGCCTCCTGAAATTCCTGTGCTGAGATAGGTCTATCTAATTCTTCAATTGCTTCTGGCGGAAGCTTAGGCATTTTCGAGTCCTGGAGATATTTTTGTATTACAGTCTTTGGGACCTCAATATACTCTCTCTCCTTTATGTTGTATAAATCAGAATAATATTTACAAAAGGTCTCTAGAATTTGGGATGGTAATGTGACCAATTGATTGTGAGTATTTGCAATCTTAGATATATATGCCCTACTTCTCTGATCTCTCAAGGCTCTGGCTAATGTCTTCCCTGGTTTGTTTCCAATTGGGAAAACTCCACACAGGAGGAAAGAACTCCACCGATAGAATAAACCACAATTACACACCTCAAACCCCAGTCCAATTTTAACACTACTCAAAGCGGCGGTCCCTTCATAGATACCTATGCACTGGTGGCCTTGGATCTAAGATCAATCAAGAGACCAAATAAACAAACTTGAATAAGAAAGAAAGAGAAGCCCTAAAAAGACTCATGGATAATCTAAAAATCATTCTAAAACCAGCAGAAAAGGGTGGCGGTACAGTAATAATCAACCGAGAGGATTAGATACAGGAATCCCTCAAAATTCTGTAGGATACCAACTATTACACGCGGTTGGAGGAGGATCCAAAACACGAAAATATGACAAAATTAAGTAAATTACTCAAAGAAGCACACTCGGCAGGAATCGTTAATAAGAAGGAATATCAATATATTCTGCCAAAAAAACCAAAAACAACAATGTTCTATTACCTACCAAAGATTCACAAGAACCCGAGTCACCCACCAGGTCGCCCAATAATCTCTGGCGTGAATTATATATTCTTTGTTATTAACTCGTGCCAATTCATATGTATTAAGCAGCATAGATCTTTGACACAAGCAGCGCAACCTACTTACTGGTTATATACTCCTAAACCCTGGTTCACAGGCAGGATATAATCTCCTGCATACAAGAGATTGCAGTGGGAGTAACTGAAATATCCTCCCATAGGAACCTGTACCACACTTTCCTATTCTCTACATCCCTTTCATTTCCATGGAGTGCGGGGATACCCTCTAAATAGTCTATAGATTAAAAGGCAGTGCCATCCAGTCTATTGTGTCACCTTCAAATTATTGTATAAAAAAGACTCCTTCCACCAACGGGAGATGCATTTATGCTTCTAGGTTTTAGTGTTCAACTGTGGCGTGCTTTCTACTGATATTTCATACTTGGATTTCTGAACTCAGCACTGTTAACAAGTTTTTGTATCTTAAACGACTCTGATCCTTACACCCTGTTTGAATCCTGGACTGTGGACTGTATATTGGACTGTAGTCTATACTGACATTCCCACTTGCTGTTCAGTGGGGACCCCAGATATCACGAAAACAATTTCCGTCAGCTCCGTAGAGATTAATGGAGCAGAATGGTCGTGCGTGGCTGTCTGCTTCATTACTCTAACGAAGCGACGAGGAGTCCACTCTAACTACTGACTTGTAACGCAGATTCTGTTTTACCACTTCCCCGGAACAGGACTGATTCTGATTATTCTTGACCTTCTGATACCACTTCTATAGTCTCACAGGCACAAAAATGTAAAAAGTGTTTCTGTGGTTGTATAAGTGAGGGAGCTATGATCAGCAGTAAGTTCAACCTTCAAATAATCCACAAATAAAATATATTATGCATACTCACCATGCAAGACTCCACTGTAGAACAAAAAACATGTTAAAGCATACTTAAATTTGGACAAAAACATTTAGACAAGTTTATGAAATACATTTGAGAATATAATCTGGTAATTTAAGAAAGGTTGAACTGACAAATGTACTAATACATTCATGATAAAACTCTGCTGCCATCTACCAGGATGATGAAAATAAATCGAGGCCGGAAAATTTAAGTATGACAGTCATCCCTAGCACATAGCCTAAGAAGCATACAATTGGTTTCCAAGAAAGAAAATAAAGCTGCTAGAATGGCCCAGACAATCAACTGACCTGAATCCAATTGAAAATATACAGAAGGAACTAAAGATTAGAGTTCATAGAAGAAACCTACTGAACTTTTAGGATTTGACCAGTGTTTGTGTGGAAGATTGGACCAAAATCATACCCAAGCAATACATAGGACTAGTTTCTCGATGCAGGAAGCATCCTGAAGGTGTCAAAATCAACATAGGCTTTTGTTCATTGTCTATATAGTATCTAAATATATTTTGCACTTCCAATCTTTCTTTACATTTTGACCTGTATAGTATCTCTCTTGAGACTCTCGCCTTCTTCCCCCTCCAGATAAAGGCAAAAATATATGAAGTTATTCTTTGAAAAAATGATTTAGGAATTGTAATTGGGATTGCCTGTAGAAAATACAAAATTCTTGGGAGTAAGTTAATTTTTATTATAGAGAACCAAGAAATAGTCCCTTTGCCCCAGTGCTCCAGATCTCTCTCTACCTGATTCATTAACGGCATAAAATTCTTTCTAAATAATCTATTTAGGTCAGCTGTTAAAGTGATCCCCAAATATTTAATCTCTTATGTATTCCATTTGAAGGGAAATTTCTCCTTCAGATTGACCACCTCTCTACTGGGAATGGAGATGTTTAGTATTTCGGATTTATTTAAATTTATTTTGTACAATGATAATTTAGAGTAATTTTGTAATTCTACCATCAAGTAGGCAATGAGATATGGTTTAGCAATGAAAAATAATAAATCATCCGCATAATCGGATACTTAATGATTCCTCTGTCCAATTTTAATACCTTCTATATCTGCATTAGCCCTGACAGCACACAGAAGTGGTTCGATAACTAAAGAGAATATGAGAGGGGAGAGGCGGCATCCCTGTCTGGTTCCGTTCGATAGAGAAAAAATTTAGATGTAACACCATTTATTTTAACTGCAGCGGTTGGGTTTTCATATAAAGCTCCAATCCATGTTTGCATTCCCACCCCCAAACCTATATGAGTTAAGGAGCTCTTAATGAAGTCCCAACGTATTCTACCGAATGCTTTCTCTGCGTCAGCAGATAAAAGGACCCCAGGGATGTCCCCCCTCCTGATCTCATGAATCACATTAATCGCTCTGATTGTCCCATCTCTTGATTCCCTAGCAGGCATGAAGCCAATTTGATCTCTATGTACTAAATTTACCAGGAAAGGCGAAAGCCGAGTGACCAGGATCTTAGCAAATAACTTCAGATCCGATTTGAGGAGCGAAATTGGTCTATAGTTCGCACAAAAATTTGGGTCCTTACCCTCTTTATGTATCACAGAGATATGCGCTCTCAGAAGCCCTGGTGGAAGGGGTTCATCTGATTGAATTGTATTAAATGTTTCTAAAAATCTGTTTTGAAGTTGTGTTGAGAAGATTTTATATTTGTTGTATCGGTTTTAATAAATCTTCTACCTGGGTGTTGTGTTTTTTCTTAATTCGTGATCTAATTTCCACCAGCATGCCCCTAATGTGATTTTTATGTGCCTCCCATAGCCACTGTTTGGAGATATCTGGCGTATCATTTTGTTAAAAAAAAATATTTATTTTTGCTGATAGCTCCTGAACTATCATTTTATCATCTAATATGCTCTCATTTAATCTCCAACTCCTCGCTTTAAGGGGAGGAAAGGACAAAGAGACTGAGATCACTGCATGATCTGAAAATGAAATCTGGAAGATCTTTGCATCCTCAAGATGTGTTAAAGCCTGGTGAGACACAAAGATATAGTCAATTCTAGAATACACATTATGTGTATCCGAGAAGAAGGTGTAATCTTTCTCAGCTGGATGGAGGAACCTCCACGTGTCCATCAGTTGGAAAGTATGTAAAGTCCTTTGAAATGTCCTTCTTATTCCCTGAGAGATTGGAGATCTACCACTTGACGTATCTAAGTTTGGATCTAAGGCCAGATTCATATCTCCTCCTATATTCCTAGAGAAGATAATAGAAGTCCCCTTTGTCTTAGAATCTAGGGAGGAGCTATGGTATACAAGTAAAGTCTGTCAGCTCTACTCACTCCAGTACTGAACCACAGGGTTGCGTTCACGGAACTGCCCAGGCAAGGGAAAGATTGTAGATAAAACGGAAAAATTCCAGCGCAAGTCCCCAGACGGTATAAAATCTTCTTTATTTGTGCATCGGCAAATATGGAAACATATACAGAGAAGGAAACGATCAACGCGTTTCGGCTGTTACGCCTTAGTCATGATCTGTTAAAACTGCTAAAATAACACATCTTAAATACAAGTAACAATCAAGGTCACATGACCTCAGTAGTAAGGTGGGGCATACTGAAATTAACCCTTAAACACCCTTTGTTGCATGTGAAAACATAATATCATGGCAGGGGGTATATGCATCACCTCAGTACTAGAAAAACATGTGACTATTCATCAGCCTATAATAAAGAAACAACTTAGTTACAAGGAATAAAGTATAACAAAATACCAATAGATACGAGCAAATCAGTTGTTAATAACTAGTGATCAGGTCATGTCTGCTATTCATACCTTGCGGTTGCCTTGTGTTTAGTACAAATATCCAATAGGACTCTCTATTCAGTACCTTTTTATGAAAGTCTCCTCCCCTGGTTGGTCTGGAGACTTTTTCTATGCCTGTCCATCTGAAGGTAGATGTATCACCCTTGTGTGTATCCCTGAAGTGACGGCTGAGGGATGAAGCATTAAATGCATCATTTGTCACATCGGAGATGTGGCGTCTGATGCGGTTTTTAGCTGGACAGGTGGTGCACCCTACATATTGAAGGTGACACATCGAGCAAGAGGCTAGGTATACAATGTGGGACGTGTTGCAATTAATATAGGACTGTGTACTAAACGAAGTAAAGGAATTACCCTGTACGATATATTCACATGCTTTACAACGTCTGTGTCCACATTTGTGAGAACCTGGAAAATCTAACCAGGTGTGTCTGTGGGTGTTGGTTTTCTCACTCACAAACAAACTCGGTGACAGGATAGTACCCAATGTATTGCTCTTTTTGGCTACAAACCTGATGCCTTTTTCAATGATACCTTGGAAATCTTGGTTACATGAAAGGATGGGTAAGTATTTTTTGATGATATATTTAATGTTGTTGAATTGATTACTGTACTGAGTTGAAAAAGTTACTGGTGAGTGGTCTTTGTTGTGTGTTGCACGGAAGCCTTTTTTGCCTTTGCTGTTAAGTAGCTCTGTTCTGGATTTGACACTAACTCTCTTGTATGCTGAGGAGATAAGTTGGTTGTTGTAGCCTCTCTCTTTTAATCTATCTGCTACTGCTGCTGCTTCTTTTTTAAAAATGGTATCGTTAGAGCAGTTGCGTTTAATTCTGATGAATTCTCCATATGGTATATTGGAGGTAACATGTTTCGGATGACATGAATTGAATAATAAAATAGAATTCCCTGCTGTGGGCTTCCTATATGGTGTAACTATAATATTATTCTCCTCTATTTGTAAGTTAACATCCAGGAATGTGATGCTGGGATCCCCAAAATCGTGGGTGAATCTGAGATTCATGTCATTGTCATTGATCCAATGCATCATATCCTGAAAGATACTAATGGAGCCTTGCCAAATCCAGATGAGATCATCTATGAATCTCCCCATCCACCTGATGTTATCCTTAAATGGGTTGGATGGGGAAAAAACTAAAGATTCTTCCCAGGCAATCATAAAAATGTTAGCAAGTGATGGGGAGAATCTGGCCCCCATGGGGGCCCCCCTCACCTGCAAATAAAAGTT
Source organism: Engystomops pustulosus (assembly GCA_019512145.1). Classification (NCBI taxonomy): domain Eukaryota; kingdom Metazoa; phylum Chordata; class Amphibia; order Anura; family Leptodactylidae; genus Engystomops; species Engystomops pustulosus. The sequence continues at coordinate 108,426,368 of CM033643.1, read as the reverse complement.
ACCATCAAATAGAAAAAATTGTTGTTCAAGAGAAATTCTGTAGCTAGAACAATGAAAGCTTTAAGCGGCTGGCTGTAAGTACTGTATTTTTCTAGATGTGTTTCTAGAATTCTTATCCCCAATTGATTGGGGATAGAGGGATAAAGAGCCACTACGTCACTAGTAGCAAAACAGCATCCTTCCAAGTTTTCTATGTTATCAAGTGTATATAGTAAATGTGGGGTGTCCCTTAAATAACCTGGAGTTACCTTTGTTAGGGGCTGAAGGTATGAGTCCAACCATTCTCCTAGTCTCTCTCCTAATGAACCTATCCCAGCCACAATAGGGCGTAGGGGGGGAGGAAAGGTCCCTTTGTGTATCTTTGGGAGAGAGTGGAAAATGGGGACTATGGGATGCTCAGGACATAGAGAATCTCTCAATCTCATATCTATGGCTCCCATTAGGTAGCCCTCATTTAAAAGACGTTTGAGTGTAATTTTGCAAGAAGACGTTGGATCATTACTAAGTTTACGGTATGTTGATGGATGGTCCAATAATGCTTGATTAAGAGTCCTGTACAATGTTGAATTCATAACTATAACTGAGCCTCCTTTATCTGCAGGTCTTACTAGGAGATCTTTGTTATTTTTAAGACTATTGAGTGCTATCTGTTCTCTTACTGTTAAATTATGATGTTTATTAGCTTTCTTATCTATTGAATTCTTAAGTGATGTTAACTCTTGTTCGATGAGTTCCTGGAATCTATCCAACTCCGTAGTTCTAGACGTGAGTGGATCGAACCCAGGATTCCTGGTCTGGTAGGGCTCAGGGACTAAGTCACATGTTGGTTGAGAATCAGTGGAAAATTGTGTAAGAGTTAGCATGAGTGTTTGTTCACTAAAATTTGTACACATAAATTCTGTTGTGGGCATCAGATTATCATGTTCTCTATTACTTTACAAATTATCCCTATGATTATCATCACAAACAAAGTTTTTATCTGCAAAGTGTTTTTTATAGTCAGATTATGTGCAAATCTATTCACATCCAAAATAGTTCTAAATAAATTAAAGTCCTGTGTGGGAGCAAAACCAAGTCCCTTACTCAGCACAGAGATCTCTTCTTCGTTCAAGATGTAGCTGGAAATGTTAATCACAGATGTTTTTTGCTCTTCCCTTCCTGTCTGGTAGTCATTTTGATATTTTCCAGTTTGTTTGTGCTTCCTGCCCCCTCTTCTTCCTCGTTTTTTAAATGATTAGTGTTTTTATGTTGACGTTGCGGAGTTGTTGCAGGGAAGGTTTTTCTTGTATTCAGAAACTTTAACCACCTACATTGACAAACAGATGATCCCTCGTGGACTACGGATTAAGAAAATACCTACCACATCGTACAGTGCCGATGTTTTCGTGTGAGTGATTGACAGCGCTTTCTTAGTCAATGCTCTATCAAATTAATGGATTTAATCGTACAATATGAACATAATGCATTAAAGGACATTGATACTGAGATCGCAAATTTGAAAAAACAAATACAGGACAGTGAATCTAATGTTAATATAAAGACTGTTATTGCTGACATTGAAAGCAAACTGGCTAATATAGAAAACACAATCACAGAGACAAAAAAGAAAAAGTTCCAAAGAGACACTATGGACTATAGAAACAATAAAGTTTACGACTGGAAAGAACGAACAGGTCCCCCTGACACCCGAGATTAAGGTCCATCCTGAAAAAACGCCATTACAAAAAGAGATCTAATTCAAGAGTAGGTTTTTCTGATACAGATGATAGTTCCTCAGTGAGCATGGCAGAAGAACAGGTTCTCACTAACACTCCTAACAATATGGGCAATACAAGAAAAACCTTCCCTGCAACAACTCCGCAACCTCAACATAAAAACACTAATCATTCAAAAAACGGAGAAGAAGAGGGGACAGGAAGCACAAACAAACTGGAAAATATCAAAATGACAGGAAGGGAAGAGCAAAAAACATTGTGATAAAATTTCCAGGACATTGAACGAAGAAGAGATCTCTGTGCGAGTAAGGGAACTTGTTTTTGCTCCCACACAGGACTTTAATTTATTTAGAACTATTTTGGATGTGAAATGATTTGACATAATCGACTATAAAAAAACACTTTGCAGATAAAAACTTTGTTTTTGTGTGATAATCATAGGGATAATTTGTAAAGTAGAGAACATGATAACTGATGCCCACACAGAAATTATGTGTACAATATTAGTGAACACAACACACTCATGCTAACTCATTACACAATTTCCACTGATTCTCAACCAACATGTGACTTAGTCCCTGAGCCCTACCAGACCAGGAATCCTGGGTTCTCATCCACTCTCGCTAGAACTACGGAGTTGGATAGATTCCAGGAATAATCGAACAAGGTTACATCACTTAAGAATTCATACGATAAGAAAGTAATAAAAACAATCATAATTTAACAGTAAGAGAAACAGATGCACTCAATAGTCTTAAAAATAACAAAGATCTCCTAGTAAGACCTGCAGAATAAGGAGGCTAGTTATAGTTTGAATTCAACATTGTACAGGCGCTTATCAAAGCATTATTGGACCATCATCAACATACCGTAAAACTAGTAATGATCCAACGTCTTCTTGCAAAATTACACTCAAACGTCTTTAAGAGGGCTACCTAATGGGAGCCATAGATATGAGATTGAGAGATTCTCTATGTCCTGAGCATCCCATAGTCCCCATTTTCCACTCTCTCCACAAAGATACACAAAGGGACACCCTCCCCCCTACGCTATGTGGTGGGATAGGTTCATTAGGAGAGAGACTAGGAGATGGTTGGACTCATACCTTCAGCCCCTAACAAAGGTAACTCCAGGTTTATTAACAGACACCCCATAACTATATACCCGGATAACATAGAAAACTTGGAAGGATGCTGTTTTGCTAACTAGTGAACGTAGTGGCTCTTTATCCCTCTATCCCCAATCAATTGGGGATAAGATCGTAGAAACACACTCAGAAAAATACAGTACTTACAGCAGCCGCTTAAAACTTTCATGTTCTAGCTACAGAATTCTCTTGAACAACAATTTTTCTATTTGATGGTAACTTTATTTTGCAGGTGAGGGGGGCCCCCATGGGGGCCAGATTCCCCATCACTTGCTAACATTTTTATGATTGCCTGGGAAGAATCTTTAGTTTTTTCCCCATCCACACATTTAAGGATAACATCAGGTGGATGGGGAGATTCATAGATGATCTCATCTGGATTTGTGCAAGGCTCCATTAGTATCTTTCAGGATATGATGCATTGGATCAATGACAATGACATGAATATCACGATTTCACCCACGATTTTGGGGAATCCAGCATCACATTCCTGGATGTTAACTTACAAATAGAGGAGAATAATATTATAGTTACACCATAGGAGCCCACAGCAGGGAATCTATTTTATTATTCTCCTGTCATCCGAAACCTGTTACCCAATATACCATATGGAGAATTCCATCAGAATTAAACGCAACTGCTTAACGATACCATTTTAAAAAAGAAGCAGCAGCAGTAGCAGATAGTAAAAGAGAGAGGGCTACCAACAACCAACTATTATCTCTAGCATACAAGAGAGTTAGTGTCAAATCCAGAACGAGCTACTTAACAGCAAAGGCAAAAAAGGCTTCCGTGCAACACACAAAAAGACCACTACCAGTAACTTTTTCAATCTCAACTCAGTGTAATTCTCAACAACATTAAATATATCATCAAAAATACTTACCCATCCTTTCATGTAACCAAGATTCCAAGGTATCATTGAAAAGGCATCAGGTTTGTAGCCAAAAAGGCAATACAATTGGGTACTATCCTGTCACCGAGTTTGTTTGTGAGTGAGAGAAACCAACCCCACAGACACACCTGGTTAGATTTTCCAGGTTCTCACAAATGTGGACACAGAACGTTGAAAGCATGTGAAATACATCGTACAGGGTAATTCCTTTACTTCGTTTAGTACACAGATCGTATTATCAGTCCTAATTAATTGCAACACGTCCCACATTGTATACCTAGCCTCTCTGCTCGAGTGTGTCCACCTTCAATAGTAGGGTGCACACCTGTCAGCTAAAAACCGCAAGACGCCACATCTCGAGTGACAAATGATGCATTTAATGTTTCCCTCAGCCGTCACTTCAGGGATACACACAAGGGTGATACATCTACCTTCAGATGGACAGGCATAGAAAAGTCCCAGACCAACCAGGGGAGGAGACTTCAAAAGGTATGAATATGAGAGAGTCTATGATATTTGTACTAACAAAGCAACGAAGGTATATAGCAGACATGACCTGAGTCACTAGCATATAAAAACTTGATTGCTCGCATTTATGGTATTTGTTATACTTTATTAATTAACTAAGTTGTTTCTTTATTATAGCGCTGATGAATAGTCACATGTTTTTCTAGTATGAGGGTGATGCAATACCCCCTGCCATGATATTATGTTTTCAATGCAACAAAGGGGTTTTAAGGGTTTAATTCAAGAGCCCAATTATGTACTGAGGTCATGTGACCTTGATTGTTACTTGTATTTAAGATGTGTTAGTTTAGCAGTTTTAACAGATCATGACTAAGGCGTAACAGCCGAAACGCGTTGATCGTTTCCTTCTCTGTATATGTTTCCGTATTTGCCGATGCACAAATAAAGAAGATTTTATACCGTCTGGGGACTTGCGCTGGAATTTTTCCGTTTTATCTACTATGGTATACAAGTGGGTAATTCCTATCAAAGAGCCTAGGGATTTGGTCTGATCGGAAATGTGAGATTCTTTTCTCAGGTATATTTAAACCCTTTGTGTTCAAAGATACTATATGTAACTGGTCCATGACCATACGATATCCTTATTAAGACTAGGAGGGGAATACGATAGGTGTGGGGGGTTACAAATATAGTAATGGGGGAGGAAAACGAGGGGGGCCCCAGAGAGAAGGGAAAAAAAAAACCCTTTACCTCTCCTAGCCCTAGCTAAGTTCAGTAGGTAGGTAGCGCCAAGAAGCGCTCAAGTACAATCCCACAATAGAGGGATAGTATCTCACCTAACCCACTAGAGAGGTGTATTCTTTTGAGCGTTACCAAAATACCATGAGCCTATAGAGACTCAACTCCCACTCTTCTCTCATCTCATAACCCCCTATGTATAGAGAGTCAGTAATTCTCTTATCAACTATACTAGTTACTACAAATTCTGAAATTCATTTGAAATGCATGAGAAGAAGGAGGGAAAAAGAAGGAAGAGAGTGAAAAGGGAAAAGAAGGGAAGAGGAGGGGGGAAAAAGGAGGGGGGAGGAGACAGAGGAAAATTTGAAAATAGAAAATAAATAAATAAAACAAAATACATATACATATATATCCAACAATAAAGAATACATCTACTTCCTTCTATCTACCTAAACACTCATTTGTGATAACCCCCTGCTTCTATGATCATCTGTTCCATTTTCCCCGTGAACATATATATTTTCCTCTGTGTATTGTATGTAAAATCATGTACTCTAATTATTAACAACCGTGTAAAAGAATCTTCTTTTCTTTTTAACCCTTTGTGTTTCCCACAAATCCTGGCTATTAATTAAAGTGTGTCTTTTATACCCCCATAATTCTTATTTTCATGACTATTTCCGCATTCTTAAACATTGTATTTACCAATTCTATTTAACCCTCCCATATAGTGAATAATTTCCCTCTCTTCCCCCCTCTCCTCTCTCCCCCAGTTTAGGGTGTCAGATATTTCATCCCTTCCTCTCTTATCTTACTTAACTAAACCTAATATATATATATAATGTCTATACCTAATACATATAACATGGATATATACATTTTCATAATACATATTACAAAAAATAAAAATAAGAAAATAATCATAACACATTTCATCAGCATCTCTCCTATGCACTTTGCATAAAAATAGCAAATACATATAATAAGAATAAATAAACGTGCAAAATTCATTGGCTCTGGCCCATGTCCTCCCAGGAAAGGACCAGAGATTAGTTTATCGGAACATGTGAATACTGTTTCACCTCTACCCTCCACTTCCCCCCTCCCCTCCACTTCCACTTAAATAAATTCATACATATAATCCCAAAACAGTTTATATACAACAGAACCAGAGACTAAAATTTCGTTGATAAATTTTGTTTTACTTAATAATCTAGTCCTCATTACTCCCCGTGAGCTTAGGCATTCAATTAATTCACCATATTTCACCTATGTTGTTTGTTTACTTGGAACCTTAATTTTCCTACTTAAGGTCAACTACACCATTGTTCACAGCCAGCTCAGAGGGAGAGAAATGAGGAGAAGAATAGAAAAAAATTCTAACTTGTGAAAAATGTGACAGGTTCATGGATACTGTCCCAAATACAGCTAGTGGCAGGTTCCAGTGGAGCCCAATTAACTAATTGACATCCTTTTTTTAGTTAAAAATTGTTTCCCTCTGATCCCCATAAAATCAACTTTATAATCGTGCCTTGCATATAGTTAAATCTAGATTTGGCAATAGGTAAGGGTATAAAGTTGATTTAATGGGGATCTGAGAGAAATAATTTATAGCTAAAAGAAGGGTGCCAGTTAATTGGGCTCTATGGGAACCTGCCACTAGCTGTATTTGTAAAAATGTGGTTACAGGTTTCCTTTAAGAATGTTGGCTTGAGATTGCTTTGTTCTGCATCCCTGAGCTGGTGATGGTCAAGCTGTAGAGGATGTATTTTTTTTAAATATGAAAGGTGAAAGCTGTCCCATGTCAGGTTTGTAAGCTGATCAATTGGCATGGACGGAATTGTTCTGAATTGTTATGCATTGATTTCCATAAAAGAAATATTAGGTTGATGCAATTAGTTGAATCGCTCATGAAATTCTATTAATTGTTGTTCGGAATTTGTCCAGATTATTAAAATGTCATGCACAGATAAAGCCAAGCCAGTACACCTAGCACTGCGTAACTGGTCCTGGTTAGAGCCTCCATCAGGACAGTACAGTACTGGTAGAACTGCAGTTAAGGGCCTCATCACAGTGCTATTGAAATATTTGCCATACTACTCAATGCAGCCAGAGCAGGTTTCTTGAGTACTTATGTTGTTGGCCTTACATAATTAATGTTATTAGAGTCTATAAGATGCCTGGAATCTATATTCACACTAATTAAGGCCTGCAAAGTAAAAGTAGGAGGGTGCTGGGAGTTGTAGCACGTGCCGACCCGAGTATAACCCGAGACCCCTAATTTTACCACCGAAAACTGGGAAAACCTATTGACTTGAGTATAAGCCGAGGGTGTAGTATACAGCTAGCCCCCATGTAGTATACAGCCAACCAGCCCCCATGTAGTATACAGCCAGCCCCCAGTAGTATACAGCTTGGTCCCCCAGTTATACGCCCTGCCCCCAGTAGTATATAGCCTGCCCCCAGTAGTATCCAGCTTGTTCCCCGTCAGTATACGCCTGCCCCCACTAGTATACAGCTTTCCCCCAGTAGTAATACAGCTTGCCCCCAGTAGTATACAGCTTGCCCCCCGTATTTACACCTGCAACCCAGTAGTATCAGCCTGCCCACCGTAGTATACAGCTGTACCCTTGCCGTATACAGCCTCCCCCAAGTAGGAAAACAGCTTGCCCCCAGTAGTATACCGCTTGCTCCCAGTGTAACAAGCCTGCCCATAGTATACAGCCTGCCCCCAGTAGTATCAGCCTCCCCATAGTGTATACCGCCTGCCCCCAGTAGTACACAGCACAGCCCCCGTATAATACAGCTTGTCCCCCAGTAATTATACAGCCTGGGCCCCCATCAGTATACAGTCTGGACCTCAGTAGTAACAGCAGCCCCTATTCGTATACATAAAGAAATAAACTTAATACTCACCTCCGTTTCCCGATTTTCGTTGCGCGGCTCCGGCGGCTTCCGATCCCCATCGCGGCTCCCGGCGGCTTCTTCACTCTTCACTCGGCCCTCTGGCGGGAGTCGCGCTGGCCGTCGCCACTGTGAAGGCCGCGCTGGGTCGCCGCTGTTATGACGTCATCGCGCGTCACAGCATCGCATCACAGTCTGGCGCCGGCCCAGCGCGATCCTCCGTCAGGGAGAGTGAAGAACCGCCGGGAGCGCGACAGGGATCGGGATCCGCAAGGAACATCGGGGACACCGGAGGGTGAGTATTAATTTATTTATTTTTATCATTGACTCGTGTAAAAGCCGAGGCGAGGTTTTTCAGCACATTTTTTGTGCTGAAAAACTCGGCTTATACACGAGTACATACAGTAATTTTAATTTTAAGGGACCCATTTTATATAATGCAATTGTGGGTGGTACCGCTATATTAAGGGGGTTGTTAGCCACATGTTTATAATATAATAAATAAGGGTACTCTATATAATTAATAGGGGGGCACTGTTTGTATTTGAATTAAGTCAGGGGTCAGTTTATTCTTTTTTTTTTTTTTTTGCATTTATTGTATATACAAGCGGATTTTGTACTTTTTTTTTTTTTTTGCTGGGGGCAGACACAATTTTCCTGTATTGGGCCCAATCATTTCTCATGGCAGCCTTGGTCTTGAGACTAAGACCTCTTCGTGGCCAACTTGGAATGTTTCCTATCATAGTGAGCTCCTTAGATGCAGAAATATTTATTCCTTACAACTTACTGTAAATTCCTATAGGGCAGTGATGGCGAATCTTTTAGAGACTGAGTGCCGAGAGTATTCTCAATAAGTTTCTTTGTCCCAAGAACCTATAAAAACTCTCTGCTGACTAAATAAATTGGAATTCTCTCAAACACTTGTGAAGGTCTGAGTGGTTTCACCGAGCACTGGTACTAATAACATGTTTGGACCCACCAGGCGACGCATCGCATGAGGGCGAGATAAAATCTAGCTCAGGCGGCAGAATGCGGGTCCCTTTTAAGAGCGGCGAAATTTTCCGCTCTACAAGTGGGCGATTCGTCGTCCATTAACGCCTCGAATCGCCCACCAGCTAAATAAATCGCGCCTGTCCTCTCTAAGACACAGCGCGTTTTATGCGGACGAGCATCGCCTTTTTCCGCAGCTGCGCGCGGCCGTCCTAAGCAGTGACACAGGCGTCATGACGACATGCGCCTGTTGTCACTGTTCGGAGCCGCGGCTCACAGGAGATCAAGCCGCGGGAAGACCGGAGCCGCGCCCGAGGGAGCAGCTGCCTGCAGGTGAGTTCTGAATTTTATTATTTTCATGGTACTTTTTAAAGGTGGGAGGTTTTCTGTTATACTGGGAGGGGGGGGGGTACTATATAGGGCTAGAAAACGTTTCAATACTGGGGAGGGGGACGCTATAAGATCATATGGGCCATAATTAGTTTAGAATAGGGGGGGGTGCTATATGTAGTAGGGGGGCCATAATTATTTTATAGCTAGGGGGGGGGATCTTATATATTATTTGTGGCATAATTAGTTTATACTAGGTGGGGGGGTGCTATCTATTTAGTTGGGTCATCGTAGTTTTATAAATACTAGGGGGATGCTATATATATTATTTGGGGCCATAATTATTTTATACCGGGGGGGGGGGTGCTATAAGGTATTATTTGGGGCCATAATTATTTTTATTACTATGGGGGGATTCTATATATATTCTTTTTGTCATAATTATTTTTAATGCTAGAGGGGGTATGCTATATATATGATTTGGGGCCAATAAATTATTTTATACTAGGGTATGGGGGGGGGGATGCTATATGTATGTATTTTGGTGGCCATAATTTTTTATACTAGTGGGTGGGGGAATGCTATATGTTATTTGGGGATTTGTGGCTCTAATTAGGGGGGCTGTAAGGGTGGAACAGTATACTTACGTAAGCTGGTGATTATATGGTGATACAGTATATTACGAAGCTGGGGCTGTATATGGGGAAACAGTATATTACTAAGCTCCTCCACCTCAGCGTGAGCTGCTCTGGTCTTCGTTGCTAGGGATGTCCGTACCGTTTGAGTGATGTGCTGTGGATGCCAGGGTGTCCCGCCGTGCACATCAACGCTGGGGGTCTGATACCTTACAGCGCTGGGCGCCGTCCCGCCTGCCCCCCTTCGTCGGCCCGGCGTTCCGTGCTGACGACGCGGCCGTCCTCCCACCCCTATCCGACAGGGTACGCCTGGTCTACCCAAGGTTGGCCGCTGCGGATCGAGCGGTCGTAGGATCCCTATCGCTGAGTCTACGGGTGGCGCTGCGCTCGCCGTATGTGGACGTCCTGCGCCGGGCTGCTCGGGCTTTTTCTACGGGCGGCGCTCCATGCGTGGTGCGTTCTGGGTCCCCACGAGCCTTCCTGACAGCAGCCGGACCTGTATCACCGCTGCATCGTGCGTGGGGCATCTGAGCGCGCGTGGGGCGAGATCTGCCTCTCCTTACGCACCGTCTCAGTGATATACCAGAATTTGGGAGGTAGCATCGTATCTGGGCTCGAGCAATCGCGGGATGCCGTCTGGTCATTTCACAAAGGCGGCGTCGAGCGTGGCGAACAGGGGGCGGACTACGAGCGGTGTCGTGCCCCGTGGTCGTGGGGACTAACCCGTCCGCTCAATGTGTTCTCTCCGTACCCAGAAAGACGTAGTCGAGTGGTGTGGTGGTGTCCACATGGAGGGACAGATGGCGTGGTGTGACAAGGAGCCACGGGCTGGAGGAAAGTGCTGCGTCGGAAATAGGAGATGGGAGCTGTATAGAAGGGAAAGTCTGTGGTGTGTGTTAATGATACGTTGGGCCTTTTTAAATATACGTGAGTCGTAGGCAGGGATAATGATAGCTGCTGTCGGATTGTTAGAGGCCATTGTTCCCGGGGAGAGTTGCGGTCATTGGGTTGTAGGGTATCGAAGATTTAGGAGCGCAGTGTTTGTTATCCATGAGACTTCATAATGGAGTGACTGGTGGTTTTTTGAGGACGCTGGGGGAGATGCTGCACGGAGCTGAGATATATCCGGGGGCCGTGATTCACATTTGATACGTCATGGATTGAGAACCTGGAATACAGTTCTCCTGATGGAAAGATTGTCCTCTATAAGGTCTAGATTTCCACTAATGCCTCCTCAGATCCTGTAGTCAGCTCACAAAGTGTCAGGAGCTGTCTGTAGGGTTGTTTAATTTTAGAAAGTTTAAGGATTTCCTTAACAGGGAACGGGGGGGGCAGCATTTTATATTCGCCTCAGCAGCAAATACGCTAAAAAAAAGTGAATAAAATGTAATCAGTGGGATATAGCCACCCGAAAAATTGTTAATATACTTCTTGAGGGGTTTAGTTTTCAAATGGGGTTCATTTTTTAGATGTTTCTCTTGTTCTATGTTATAGGCTCAGGAAATGTTACATAGCACCTGAAAATTGTTTCAGCAAAATTTGCTGGTGGTATATAGTTATCATAGGGGGACTGTATATAGCTATTATAGGGGTCTGTATATAGTGATTGCTGGGGGAGCTGTATACAGTGATTGCTGGGGGCTGTATATAGTGATTGCTGAGGGAGCTGTATACAGTGATTGCTGGGGGAGCTGTATACAGTGATTGCTGGGGGAGCTGTATATAATGATTGCTGGGGGAGCTGTATACAGTGATTGCTGGGGGAGCTGTATATAGTGATTGCCGGGGGAGCGGTATATAGTGATTGCTGGGGAGCTGTATATAGTGATTGCTGGGGAGCGGTATATAGCGGCCCTGCCCCTCCACATCCCTTGGTACCAACCCAGGCTCCAAAACTACAATGTTATTTATCCCATGCGACAAAATGAAAAACAATGCAAGAATTGCCATTTTTTTTATCATCTATCACACAGACATTTATATCAATAGCAGTGAAACCTTTATGAACCCCACATTTGTATAACTGAAACCTAAAGGTCTCTATGCAAAAAAAGCCCTCACCTACATACTTAGTATTGCTGCATCCATTTTGACCCAGAGAAAAAAGTTTCAATGTTATTTACATTGCACAATATTTGCAGGTCATTTTTATTAGAAAAAAATGGCAGATTTTTAAAAATATACTGTAAAGAAATAAAAAAAAACATTTCAGTAGGAAATATGAAGCCATGAAAGGAAATTTATCATCAAAATCCATTAGGATAAACAAGGAACACTTATTTATAGATGCAGGCACTGTAACTGTGATAATCATCTTATTCATTATCCATGGCCACCTTATAGTAAATTTTAACCCCATGCTGATAAACTTGGGGTGTTACCAGAACCCCTCATTGCTGCAATTTCATAGGAGATGACAAGAGGAAGGCACCTCGTGTAATATTATTAAGGCAAATAAATAGCAAACAAGGAATAATAATGGGGTGGGTAAAACTCCCCCTGAAGAAACATGTTTACCTTAAAAAGGCTTTATTATAAGCATATAGCAAATATAAGGAGTATGGAAGTCCACCCTCCAGCTTTCCGGCATCTGTGAATATATCACTCCACGGATTAAAAAAGAATGCTTTAATTCCGAAAGGGCAAACATGTTTCGGCTAGAACAGCCCTTCTTCAAGTACAATTGGAATGAAGACCTAAATATTTTGACAAGTAGGTCCAAAAAATGATTAGAATATTAAATAATGTTTTTCAGTATATAAAATTATGCTGTATTTAAAAGTTCATATTCATGAAACAATTTATAATTTAAAAATACATCAAAAAATGTATTTAAATTTAACCGCACCCACAACTTAATTCCGGCAGAGCCCATGCAGCTATAGTGACAGTAATATAAAAAAAACCTATTACAGCACCTGTTTTCAAGTTTTCTCATCAATACCTTCTATAAGCTGTATGAACGGGTCCTGCAGAAATCCATATACTTGCCACTAAAACATCCTCATTCAGATCAACGTACTTTTTTGGTAGCAGACATTTTTTATAAATATTCCTCCATGATTTCTACTAACCTCATCCACGTAAACTGATACCAGCGTTTTTGCTATCAGTGTGTCTAGGGAGAAGGATGTCAATCTCTGTGAGCACAGGATAAGCACAATTCCCATCAGAATCAGAAAACATTTAAATAAAAGTATTCCTAAGTTTTGATGTAAAAATGGGGAAAAATGCAACTGATCTACATTGGTCAAGGAACTGTATAGAATGTTATTGATAATGTAAAGACTGCCCTCTGATGGAGAACTAGCAGAAGACATGCCCCTTACCTCTGTCAGCACTGTATGAGCTGAACTAATGTTGAAGAAAATATTAGGATTCAGGTAATGACAATAGTTTGTTTTTTTTCCCCCCAGATTATGTTATATATTCTTAAAAAAATTTATTGGTGCTTTAAAGAAGTTGGGACAGTGTAGTCAATATGTCAGGGGGTGCAGATTACGAAGACCGTGCGCCATTATTTATATCTACCGCACACTGCTAGGAGAGATAAATCTAGACATAGACTGCAGTTAGACCTTCATTACTGTCAGTGTACCCTCTTCTGTCATGTACTGAAGCAGGACGATAGAATAAAACACAGTCTATTGGTCAGACAATCATGGAGCTTAAAATATGATTTAAAAAATGATTAAAAAAGGGAATTTTTTAATGTTCTGAAAAGTAATCAAAGTATTTCTGTTTTTTTATACTTCAGTGAGTAAGAGTACTTTTTGTGGGACGCTGACATTTCTATGATAACATTTTGTGAAACATACAACATTTTATTGCTTTTATTAACATATTTGTTGGAGCAATAAAAAATATGCATTTTGAAAAATCTCCAGGGGTGGGCACAGGGGGCAAAGGCGGTAAAAGTAAACTTATACAAATTAAGTGGTCTGAAGAACTACAACTTTCAGCAGCTCTTTCAACTGCTGGAGTAGTAGTTCTTAGATGAAAGGTATTAATGTGAAGTTTGTGCAGCTATTGCTGTAAAACCTAAGCCTGTGCAGGGCCACCATGCAGATCTGAGGTGAGGGAAAACTTCTTCAGCATTGAGGTCCCACCGTGCGCATCTCTGGGTTAGGTGGAGCGTCTTATAGGGCTGTACTAAGGCATCAGTGTATGACACTTCAGAATTCAGGAATTTATTATAATCCCTTCCAAATCACCCCATTTTTAAACTGAACCCTCAAACATTAAAAACAGCATTTGGTAACTAATAACTCTTTAAAACCACTAGCGCCCCTGCCATACTAGTATGGCGCTGGCTCCTCCTGCGATTACCGCTCCATGCCGTACTGTACGGCATGAGGGCACCGGGCTCTCTCGTGCCACCACGTCACGCTGACATGTAAGATTGGTGAACGCACGTTGACGGAGGCAGGGAACCTCCTGCGACGTCACCGACCAATCAAATCGTCCCGCCACCAATCCATGTGATTGGCCAGTCCAATCTGACTGGCCAATCACTGTGATTGGCCAGTCAATCCTGACTGGCCAATTGCACATTTATAGGGTGAAAATCTTGTTTTTAGCTCCCTCCTCTTCCTCCAGCGGATCCATTTTTGGTTTGGTACCTCCTGTGAGCAGAGCATTTCTGTTGCACCAAAACCCTATTTTCGATCTGATCCTTATTGTTCCTTATTGATCCCTATCTGTCCTCTGTGTCCTGTGTGTTCCCTGTGTGACCCACCTTCCTTGATCAGACTTATCTTCCATTTTTTTCTCATGTGTGCCATCTGTGCGGCTTGCCCGCATGGTTTGTGGTGCACATAATTTTTTGTGTACCCATCTGTGCAGCTTGTCCATGTGGTTGGTGTTGCACATTCTTTAGTTTTTTTTTTTTGGTGCACCCGCTAAGCATTAGTTTGGGTGTCACATCATCTATTTTTCTAGTGTACGTTCTCTATTTTTTTTTTTTTTTTGGTGCACATTCTTATTTTTTTTTTTTGCCACACTGTGTTGGAGGCATACAACATGCTTGCCTCTGACACTGAGTCGGCAAATGGGGATGATGTGCCCTTTTACCTATCTCATCCTCCTAATCATCTTCCAGTGACCTGGAAGGCCCCTGAGAAGGCGCTGTAGGGAACCTGTGCCTGGACTTCGCGATTGAAGTGCCTGGCTTCTGCGATTTGAAGTGAACTTCTGGACAGCAGGCGACATCACGCATTGTGACCAGGCTAGCACTTTTCAGGATGAATTCCCCAAACTGCCAAGAACAGGAAGGACACAGAAGAGAGGTGGCATAGTGGTGCTCCAAAACTTCAAAACAAGAATTAAAACCTTTATTTAGCCCTAAAATTAATACTTAATGCTGGATAAAAGAAAACTTCTAATGTGTTGTGCCGTTCCTCATAGTATGGCAATTACCCAATCTGGATTTTACTTGTGTAATCGGTGCCAGTGTCTCACAAAAGGGAAGTAATGTCCATAAGGTTTTGGAAGGCAGACTTTGATGGATTTTTCAGGTTCCTTATTAGATACCAGCAACAGTGAAACTCCAACACATTACCCAATTTTTAAAATACCCCTAAAATAAACTATCAAAAACATTCAATGGCATTTATTTTGAACACCGTTGGGGGTCATTTACTAAGACCCTATTCGCGTTTCCGACGTGTTACCGAATATTGCCGAGAATTTGCGCCGATTGTACCTATTGCCCCGGGATTTTGGCTCGCTTCCTCACCTTCATCCAGCATAGGCGGTGTATTTGATTTCGAGGCATTACAGGACTTCAGCGCAGCAGCGCCACCTGGTGGAAGCGGAGGAACTACCATCATAAATCCCGGCCGGCCCGAATAACAGCGCACAGAACGCGCCCGCTGGATCGCAAATGGGCCGGTTAGTAATCTGCTCCCAGTGTTTCATGGAATTTAACCTTAAGGACGTCAGCTCGCCAACTTCAAACTCCATAACTTTTCATTTTTTACGTGTTACAGACCGTGTGAGGGCTTATTTTGTGCGTTAACAAATTTTATCTTTGCCCGGTAATTTATTTATTTTTACAGCCATTTACTGCCCACGTTCTTGTGGGCTCAGTTTTTAACACTTTCACTCTTCGCTCCAAATACCACCTCACTTTATTTGGTTCGGTGTCGGTGCGATCGGGTTTGATACCAAATTTATATAGTTTTTATTGTGTTTTAATACATGTTCAAAAATAAACGAATGTGTACAAAAAGAAAAAAATTTTTTTTTCTGATGTAAATCACGTTTTTTATTACTTGGCGCACGTGTATGTGTTAGGGGTCATGTTTGTGATGTAAAGAGGCGACGTTTTCATTGCAACTCCTTTAGAGGTCTGAGCGACATTTGAATCATTTTTTTTTCATTTTTTATTGTTATGTAAAAAGGTTAAAAGTCGCATTTCGGACATTTGAGCGCCATGTCCCTCCGCCCTGGAGGCACCCGCCGCCTAACCGTTTTTATATTGTGTAATCGGGCATTTGGGACGCAGCGAACCTAATATGTTGAGTGATTTATGTTTACTGTATTATGTTTTATAATCCTTCTAGGGAAAGGGGCAGTGATTTGAACTTTAATATTTTATTAATTTTTTTTTTTTAAACTTTTTTTTCTTTTTTTTCGCTATTTTTTAGACCATCTAGGGTTACATTACCCTAAGAGGTCAGATCGCTCCTACATCATAACTCCAACTCAGTATTGCCATATATGGATTTTTGCAGGTCAACATTACAATGAGCCACTGGCTCATTGTAAGAACTGATATCCATGTAACCTCGCGTGCAAAAGAAGACCGAGGCTACATGGTAACACTATCGCCGCCCCCGAGACGTTCGGCTGCGTTGGAGGCGTTAAATAAGCGGATCGTGTGCCACCGACCGCGGTTATTAGCGGTGGGGGTTTTGGTGACAAACATGCAAAACACCCCACCTTTGTAGAAGAGGACTCAGCGCTGAGCCCCTTCATACATCCCGATCACCTCTGCGCCGTAAGCTCGGCGCAGAGCGTTAAGGGGTTAATTACTTTGACTCATATAGTTGTTTCCACACATTTGGCTTTTGCCCCAAAATATTATTTTTTACAAGGTTTTAAAGACAAAACTTTTAAACTTTTTACACAGCTTGTCCGCTAAATTATGGAAATACTCACATAGGGTTGTAAACTCGCTTAGGGGCAACACTTAGGGCTCCTCGAAGGGAAAAACGGAACTTGGCTTGGAACAGATTTCAGGTTGTAATGTCACCTTTTTGGAGCCTGACGTCTCGGGGGCTGGCTGATCATCGTCTCCATGGAGCCGTCGGGGGTATCTCTGAGACCCGAGGACTATCGTTCGTTTTAACCCCTTCATACAATGTGCTGATACACATTGTAATGAATGAGGAAAGATCCCCATATACTGCTCATACTGTAGTATGGCAGTATATGTGTAGGATCGACTCAACAACCTGGGTAAGTACCCTAGGATCTGAAAAATAGTATAAATAAAAAAAAAAAAAAAAAACAAAAAAAATAATATCTAAAAACCGATAAATTTCAATCACAACCCCTTACCCTAGAAAACTGACATGAAATATAAATAACAGTAAAAATCATAAACACATCAGGTATCGACGCGTCCGAAAGGGAGCCGAGTCTATCACAATATGCTAGAGCTGTTTTTCAATAGCGTTTAATCCAGTCAACGGAAAAAGCGCGCCAAAATTAAAATGGCACTTTCTTTTGCCTATTCTTGAAAATATTAACAAAAATTATCAAAAGTGATTCAAAAGGTGTTGACGCCTAAAAAATATATCATGAAAAATATTTCAAATTTCACAAAAAAAATGACACCCCAACCACACAGGCTGTACACCAAAGTCATAAAAAGTTATTAGCGGCCAAATGTGGCAACAATCAAAAAAATAATTTTGTACAGAGGTTTTCATTTTGTAATGTATGAAAACTTAAAACCATTACAAAGTTGGAACCCACTTAATCGTACCGACCCAAAGAATAGAAAGTAACATTCATTTGGCGCTCAGGAAAGACGTATCCAAGCCCACAAGAAATGTGCGCAAATGCGTTTTTTTCAACCATTTTCATTGCATTTGGAATTTGGTTCCCACTTCTGCAGTACATGGCAGGATATAGATAATAAATAAAAATTAGGTACAGTTGGTAAATTTACAGTAAAATGGACGATGGGAATGTTGTTGTTGTAATGCCTGTATGTTTATGTAGCGGAACAGTTTTCCCTGCTATACTCCTGCATGTGCATAAAATTTAAATTAAAAAAGGACGTGTTAAAATTTTTACCGGTGTTTTGTATGGCTTGGAAAAGGGGTAGTCTTATCGAAACATATACTTAAACTCTATATTTTAACAGGAAGTAGGGGGGTCTTCTTATACACCAGGTCGTCTAGGACGACGCGAATATACGGTATATATATAACACTCACCCGGCCCGTTTATTAGGTACACCGTCCAACGCTCGTACAACTTATTTCTAATCAGCCATAACATGCGCAACTCATGCATTAAGGCATGTAAGACAGGTCAGACAATCTCCTTGCAAGTCAAACCGAGCACAGTATGGGAAGAAGGTGATTTGGAGGTGCCGTTGAACGCTGGGCATGGTTTGTTGGTGCCAGAAGGGCTGGTCTGAGTTATTCTAGAAACTGCTGATCTACTAGGGATTTTTACGCACAACCTCTTTAGGGTTTACAAAGAATGGTCCAAAAAAAACAACAAAAAAAAAACATCCAGTGGCGGCAAGTTCTGTGGCGGAAAATGCCTTGTGATGCCAGAGGTCAGAGGAGAATGGCCAACTGGTTCGAGCGTGAATAGAAAGGCCAACGTGATCAAATCAACCAACCTTACAACCAAGGTAGGCAGAAGACATCTCTGAGAGCACATACGTCGAAATTTGAGGCCAGATGTGGCTACAGCAGCAGAAGACCACACCGGGTGCCACTACCTTTAAGCCTAAGAACAGGAAAACTGAGTGCTACAATCTTGCACAGCTCATCGAATATGGACAGTAGAAGATTGGAAAAAAACTTTGCACTGGTCTAGAGGGTCTCGATTTCTGCTAGCACATTGGAGTGAAGGGTAGAATTTGGTGTCAACAAATGAAAGCATGGATCCATCCTGCCTTGTATCAACGGTTCAGGTTCCCGGTGGTGGTCGGTGTCATGGGTGTGGGGAATATTTTCTTGGCACCATGGGCCCTGGTACCAATTGAGCATCGTTTGCATCACCACACCTATGAGTATTGTTGTTTTCTGACCTGTCCATCCTTTATACCACATTACCCAACATCTGATGCGGCTACTTTCACAGGATAATGCGACCACTGTCATAAAAGCTGGAAATCATCCTCCGACTGGTTTCTCTTGAACAATGACAATGAGTTCACTGTACTCAAATGTCCTCCACAGTCACCAGATCTCATTCCAATAGAGCATCTTTGGGATGTGGTGGAACGGGAGATTCGCATCATGGATGTGCAGCCGACAAATCTGCGGCAACTGTGTGATGCCATCATGTCAATATGGACCAAAATCTCTGAGGAATGCTTCCAGCACCTTGTTGAATCTATGCCACGAAGAATTGAGGCAGTTCTGAAGGCAAAAGGGGGTCCAATCCGTTACTAGCATGGTGTACCTAATAACCTAATAAAGTGGCCGGTGTATATATATATATATATATAAATTCATAAATGAATAAATAAGTGAATAACAAAAGAAAAGTGAGTTGCAGTCACAAAAAATGTGAACTATGACAGAGAGTAATACTTCTACTATATTGAAAAAATATAAAATTCATGAATTCAAACAGTGCAATACCAATGTTAATGCGTAGTATAAAAAATATAAATATACATCATGACTATTGAGTATCAAAATATAGTATATTACGAATACATGACATGAATGGAACATGCAAAAAATAATGTCAATGTATAAAAAATGGCTTCAGATTTCTCTCTCCGGTTCAATGCGAACTTTCAATTCGTGAGTCTCACAGGTTTGATAGGACGATGTTCTTAAGAAATACAAAACTAAAATACAAGAAGAAAAAGACAACACACATTAGTAAAACCAATAAAACAAAATATACAGCAAGAAAAAAAATGCCTGAAATAACTCTGTATATGGAACATGAATCCAAATCTCAAGACTACCAATATTAATGAAACCACCTTTTTATAGAAAAGATACAAAATTCAAATCAGTATTCAGTTTGTAAATCCACCTAGCCTCCCTGTATGCTTGGGTCCGTTTCTAGTTGCCACCCCTGTTGTCAAAGAGTACCCTATCTATACCTCTAACGTTAAGAAGAGACTTGTCACAGTCGTGGTGTTGCTTCAAGTGTCGTGGGAGTGTCTTCAGATTCTTCACTGATTCTTCGTCCTTGGCTGCCTCTATTCCGAATATATGTTCCCTGATCCTCCTTTGGAGCTCCCTAGAAGTGAGACCTACAAATGACAGATCACAAGGAGTTGCAAAAATAGATTTCACCCACAGTGGTGCAGTTTATTGAGTGTTATGGTGTATTCCTTTCGTAGGGAGGCATTCCAAAATGAGGGTAGAGGTCTCAACCTTTGGGCAGGCCACACAGAATCCATCTACATCTCCATTTTGCTCCTTTGTATCCAAAAAGCCTATTGGGTGTTTGACCCCTCTGTAGCTTTTGACCAAATGGTCCTTCAGATTCTTAGACCATTGGTAGATAATGGAGGGTTGATTTGGAAGGTACCTGTCAAGTGTATGGTCAGTGCGTAATACTGGCCAATGTCTAGTTAGAATTGATCTCACTTTAGCACTCTGAGAATCAAGTGTCGTGATAAACCTTACAAGGTCCTTGTTTCCTTATTTCTTTAGTTTTGGTCACAAGAGATCATCCCAATTTGATTGTTTGGCCCATTGGTAACCACGTTCTATTGCTCGAATTGGATAACCACATTTCTGAAATCGTAATTTCATGTCAACTGCCTGTTTTTTTAAAATCTGTGTCTGTAGTACAAATCCTTCAAATTCTCAAGAATTGTCCCACAGGTATGTTGTGGATCAGCTTTTGAGGGTGTAAAGAAGATGCATGCAATAAAGAATTACTTGAAGGAACTCAATATTGTGTCTTCCAATCGTGTAGAGGAGTTTTCTGTTGATATCATTGTTGTTCAATTCTTGCATTAAGTCATGTAGCTCATCCTCCAAGCCCTGCCAAATCAATACAACATTGTCTATGAATATAGACGCCATGTGTACCTTATAGCATAGCATTTGGAGTTTACAAGGTAGATGTCCCTCTCCCACAGCCCCAGGAACAAATGAGCATATGACGGTGCACATGACGCCCCCATAGCTGTTCCCTGGAGCTGCAGCTAGAAAGTCTCTCGTAAGACAAAAAAATTGTGTGACAAGGCCTGTGACAAGGCAAAGTCAATAAAAAGGTGACCATTTCTGGCTCCAAACCAGACATGCTGAGGAAGTATAGGGTGGCTTGTATACCATTGCAATGGGGGATAGAAGTATAAAGAGATTTTACATCACAGATCACCAGCCACATATAAGTGTATACCCTCCATCTTCCTCAGAATGTCCATAGTGTCTTTAAGATATGACGGGAGTAATTCAACCAATGGCCGAAGGTAATAATCCACATACTTACAGATGGGTTCACACAGGCTTCCTGTTCCTGTTACAATCAGGCGTCCCGGAGGGCTTGTCAGCCCTTTATGTATCTTAGGGAGTAAATAAAAACTTGACACCTTTGGATATTGGGGTAAAAGTGTTATTCTCCATTGCTTCCTGAAAAATCTTTGATAATTCATCTGTAAATTTCACTTCAAAGAGGATTGAAGGTTAACTTCCTGTAACACGAAGAGTCTCTCATTCTTGTCCCTCTCCTCCCTCCACCTTTTAGGCTGTGGTCTCCTATACTAATCATATCTTTTGTTATTACCCTGTCTGGGGTGTGACTCTTGACTGTCCATTGAGAAATTCGATTCACCACCTGTCAATGAGAGGGAAACCATGGAAGATTCCCGATTTCGAAGACCCTCTTTCTGAGCCTTCCATTTATAAATCCTACCCAAGGTTTCATCTTGTAGGTCTCTCTGAAATTTCATATCCTTAATCTGCTTTTCCCATACCTTAAATTTTTATACTTTTAAAAACTTTTGATCTGTTGTAGGGCAGGTAATTTTAAGCCCTTTTGCAATTGGATTAGTTACCCGAATCTTGCTCCTTCCTCTTGTATTCTGCAGACTTCCCCTAGATGGCAGTGACTGCTCAGATAGCTGTTACTATGGACATTCCATCTTCATAAAGACTATGGGCAGGAGACACGCCCCCCTCCCCTGCAATCAGCTGATCACCTCATGTGTCACTGCCCCAGCACTCAGTCATGTGCAGGGAGAAGCCCCAACTAATGTAGTGACCAAGCACCTGAACCTCTCTCTCCTCAGCTTCTCCTACACTAACAAATAATCCACACGGACAGAAACTGCAGCCCCCTCCTCCCCCATCACCTCACACAAGGAAGTGGCAGGAGACACTCTACAAGTCTACAAGCTGTCCTGTCATGTGCTGTGCTGGAGTGTTACTTAGGTAGGTAGATAGATAGACAGATAGACATGGATACATAGATAGATAGACAGATAGACATGGATACATAGATAGATATGATATAGATAGGATATACATAGATAGATAGATATGATATAGATAGGATATACATAGATAGGAGTTAGAAAGATATGAGATAGATAGATATAGATAGATATAGTATAAATAGATATTAGATAGATATGAGAAATAGATATTAGATAGATAGATAGATACATTTTCCAAAAACTGGCAGCACTCCAAGGTAGTATCAAAAAGTGACGGGGTGTCTTTTATTCCATGTGCAACGTTTCAGCTCACAAGGAGCCTTTGTCAAGCATGATACATAGATCAGTATGCAAACATATAAAGGCCAGTGATACATCTCATTGGTCCATGCAAGGACCGTATAAAACAGTGTATATAACAATCATTTAATAAGTATACAAGACGTGTACGTGAGTACGTGATAAGTAGGACCCAATCGGATATTCGTACAGTGAAAATTTGTAGCAGATCGTGCATAAAATACACGTGTACAAGTGTGGAGAAAAACAAGTACCCTCCCATCGGCGTTCGGACCGCCCCCAGTCTCGGCTCTTCATTCATAAGTTCCTGAAGTGGTACAGGATCAGCTGTGTTCTGGCGCCAACCTCTGTCTGGTGTAGAGGGAAGTCGGCTGTGTGTAGTAATTCCGCTCTGTATAAAACCGGAAGTGACATGTTGCCATGGCAACCGGACTGTGCAAAAAGTTGGCGCATGCGCACTCAGGTCTCGAGTGTCGGCGGTCATCTTGGATTTGGGCAGACCTCTCACTGAATCATGTTAAGAGCCCCTAACGTGTTCTAGACCTGCTGATTGGCCGGTAAAGGCCATGTGAAGTGACTGACATTGTCTCCAGGTCCTGGGTGCGTACTTGTGATCCCAACAGTTAAATCGCCGTTGTCTTCACTATGCTCGGAACAGGGTGTTGTGTCACGGGTAACCGCCACACTTTGCCCTTGTCCTGCCCGGATCTAACGGAGATATAGTCACAGAGGAAAAATCCTCATCGTGTCTGACATCGGGGTTCCCGGTGGGGGGTCGCCATTATGAACTAATAAAAAGGATGGAATTTATTTCTCCGCTAGTGAGTTATTGACACGATATTAGCGCTGTATCCACAGCCTTATTCATTCTCTCTCTCATTTTTTACAGATTGAATTTGAATTCCTGACCCCCATCGGCTGGATCAAATCCCCCCATCAGTCTCGAGCACATAGTGAACACAACTGTGTAATTTATCCAATGGTGTGTATAGATTTTCGCTTTTCCATCCATTTCATTAGGGCACAAGGGCGACCCCCCACTGAGAACCCCGATGTCAGACATGATGAGGATTTTTCCTCTGTGACTATATCTCCGCTAGATCCGGGCAGGACAAGGGCAAAGTGTAGCGGTTACCCGTTACACAACACCCTGTTCCGAGCGTAGTGAAAACAACGGTGACTTAACTGTTGGGATCACAAGTACGCACCCAGGACCTGGAGACAATGTCAGTCATTTCACATGGCCTTTACCGGCCAATCAGCAGGTCTAGAACACGTTAGGGGCTCTTAACATGATTCAGTGAGAGGTCTGCCCAAATCCAAGATGGCCGCCGACACTCGAGAGCTGAGTGCGCATGCGCCAACTTTTTGCACAGTCCGGTTGCCATGGCAACATGTCACTTCCGGTTTTATACAGAGCGGAACTACTACACACAGCCGACTTCCCTCTACACCAGACAGAGGTTGGCGCCAGAACACAGCTGATCCTGTACCACTTCAGGAACTTATGAATGAAGAGCCGAGACTGGGGGCGGTCCGAACGCCGATGGGAGGGTACTTGTTTTTCTCCACACTTGTACACATGTATTTTATGCACGATCTGCTACAAATTTTCACTGTACGAATATCTGATTGGGTCCTACTTATCACGTACTCATGTACACGTCTCGTATACTTATTAAATGATTGTTATATACACTGTTTTATACGGTCCTTGCATGGACCAATGAGATGTATCACTAGCCTTTATATGTTTGCATACTGATCTATGTATCATGCTTGACAAAGGCTCCTTGAGAGCTGAAACGTTGCACATGGAATAAAAGACACCCTGTCACTTTTTGAGACTACCTTGGAGTGCTGCCAGTTTTTGGAAAATTTACTATTGAAGCTCTCGTGCCAGAGAGCATCTGGACTTTGCACCCACCAGCATTGCGGTGCTGCTCTGAACTTTCAAGTTTCTAGATAGATAGATAGATAGATGTAAGATAGCTCTGGTGTCATTGGTCAGCAGCAGGCGCTTGTGATGAGGTGGCAGGCTCCGCCCCTCCATCTTGCTGATTGTAGTTTTTTGAGAGCTGGAAACCCTGGTTGCTATGGGCCAAAAAAGGTACTAAATGAGGACCGAGAGGGAAAATACTTTGAGGAATGATTCCCAGGGACACCTGGAGCAGAATTATGTATTTTAGTTTTTTTTTTTGCTCAGAATGACGGTTACACTTTAAAGGCTTCATCAATTTCATTATTGAAAGTTTTTTGTTCACTTGGTGAGAGTACTTGATTAATTTGTAACTGTACATAAATCTCTGTGTCCAGACTTTCCATTTGTTTTGTATTCTGTTCAATTATTAATTGCATTAAGCCAATGAGCATTTATTACAAATGTCCTCCCATTTCGTACTAAAAATCACATCCTCCAGACCACAGGATGGAAATACCTGGATTCTTAAACCTTGTCGTATCAAGTATCTCTTTATATATGTTTCCAATTATAGTTTATTCCACCACATGGTCCGACGGTGTAAAAGGTTCTTCAGTTTCAATTTGATTTCCTTGGTCTTTCTAATATTTGGATCCTCTGTTGTTGCCCCTCAGTTGCCAGGTTGTTTTTCTAGCCCAGAAGTGCATGTGGACCAAAAATCAACTTCTGTAAACAAAATTATTTACAGGAAATTAATACTTCACCAATAGAGTTGTTGGAAAAAATGGGAATTCTATGTACATAATAAAGATTATCCATTTAAAATTACTTTTATTGCATGGTACTCTTTGTGCAAACTAAGTAGGTGTTCATATTGAACGGGGGTGATTGTGATTATCCCAACACATTTATCTCCAAAAACTCTATTGGAAAGGTTAATCACACGGTAAAGCCATTGAGGTTTGGAAAGAAAATAAGAGTCAAGTGCATGGCAGATCAGCATACTGGCTTGCTGCATACTCCCCAAGCAGAAAATAATTTAATTGTTGTGCTTAAGCAGTTTCATAAACCATATAAAAGAAATAGTCTGAGTATAACATTTATTAGAATGTAATTTTATTAGCGTTTTATGTGCCCTGCTGAACAAAATTGCATTAGATTAATGAGTGTGTTTTAATGCAAAGGCCTATTTTATGATGAGTGTGGAGATATAACTTTAAATCAAGGATTAAAATGATATACACAGTTTGTTTTTTATGATCAGCTCAATAAATTTTACGATATGTTCGATGAATGGTAGCTATATATTTTGGCACATTTAGTATTTTGTGATAGGTAAGAAGATTAATTAACCTATCTGGAAGTTACACTACATATTCAATGCCTGACTAATTAGATTTAAATCATCAATCCTAAATTGAAAATTTTAATTTTATTACTCCCAACATGCATTTCATTCACAAGTTCATTTATTGTTTCTTCTCTAAAAAATAAGAAAAGAATAATATGAACATGTTAAATAAATGTTAATTTCAAAACAAATACACAGTAGAATAGGATAGATAAAGAACAAACAAGCTCACAGGAATAAAAAAAAACCTCTAAACTAAAAATCACAAATTGCACATTTTCACAGAATAATTGCTATTTGTTTATATGGTTTAAGAATATCCTTCAGTCTGACATATTTATTTATTTTTTATTTTAACCCCTTAACGCTGAGGCCCTTTTTTGTTTTTGCATTTCCATTTTTCATTCCCCACCTTCAAAAATCTGTAGCTTTTTATTTTTTCCATAGAAAGAGCTTTGTGAGGGCTGTGTGAGGGCTTGTTTTCTTTGTAACAAATTGCAATTCATAGTGACGGTATTTTATATTCAATGCCGTGTACTGGGAAGTGGGAAAGAAATGCCAAATGCAGTGAAATTGGTGAAAAAACGCCTTTGTGCCACCTTCTGGCTTTCAAGGCTTCTATTTTTGGGACTGTATGGCCTTTTGATCACTTTTTATTGAATATTTTATATATATCAAAATAGCAAAAATGTGCCATTTTCGACTTTAGGTGCTATTTTCCGTTATGGGTTAAAAGCAGTTAAAAGCCATTATTATAGTTTGATAGATCGGGCATTTTGGGACGCGGCGATACCTAACTTGTTTATTATTTTTACTGTTTATATCTATATGACTTCTAGGGAAAGGAGGGTGATTTGAGTTTTTAGTTTTTTTTTATATAATTTTTGAAAAACTTTTTAAACATTTTTTTCTACTATTTTTCAGACCCCCTAGTGTACTTTAACCCTAGGTTGTCTGATTTATCATACCATTTACTGCCATACCACAGTATGGCAGTTTATGTGTATTTTCATCCTCATTCATTATAATGAATTGTAATGAATAGCTTAAAATCGGACACCTCGGGTCTTTGGAAGACCGGAGGCTGTCATGGAACCAATCTCTTGGCACCGATTGTGTCACGGGGAACGGTGATCTTCACCAAGATCACTACACTTTTTGAAGCCGCTGCCAATTTGCTTCTAATGTGTTACTGGTAAGTCTTTGCTGCAATATGCAGCAAAGGTTTACTGGTTATAGAGAGGGCTCAGCCCTTAAGCCCTCTCCATTCACCCGCAACCGACATGTCCGCAAGGGGTTAAAGATGTAGGAATATGAAAAGAGGTTATAATATATTTGATGGTAGAATATGAATATGAATTAGTGTAAACTATAATATACATATTAACATTTTTATGCCAAGCACATAGACAGCCTATACGCTGTTGGTAAATTCCTATATGCATACAAAAATGTATTTTATTCACACGGAAAACAATACAGATATGGGCAGCTAACCTTATGATGCACTGAAAACCATCTGAGAATTCCTTCAAACCGGTGCACGGAGGAAGGGAGGGGGAGGGAGGAAACCACATTGGTCAACGGTGCGGGGATTGTCCAAGGGAAGAAATTTGCTCTTCCAGCACACAAAAAATATGGTAAAAAATCTTGTTTTTTTTTTAATCCATACTGGTACAAAAACAAAATCCAATAATAGTGTAAAAAGTAGGCAAACCTACGTGTTTCAGGCCTTTATATGTGGTCCTAACACATGATCTATTTGCCCTTTGCTTAACACACATATTTAAATAAAACAAACCTAAATGACACACCTGAATTGATCCAAAATTAGTGACATCCTTTTCTTAGTAAGAGAAACAAACCCACATTAGAACCCAATCATATGCAGAAACCATCGTATGTACTCGTGTATAAGCCTCGGCTTTTACGTAAGTCAATTTAAAAAATAAACTTAGATACTCACCTTCCGGCATCCCCGATGCTCGTCGCGGCTTCCCAATGTTCGTCGCAGGTCCTCTTCTGTCTTCTCTCCGCTGTAACAGGCGGCAGAGTCTGTGATGTCATGATGTCATAGTATGTGCCGGCCGGCAGATCGCATGGAAATGTCTCTGGCAGCTGTTACAGCGGAAAGAAGACAGAAGGGGACCCGCGATGAGCATCAGGAAGCTGCGACGAGCATCGGGGACGCTGGAAGGTGAGTATGTAAGTTTATTTTTTTAGGTGCTTGGCAAACTGCGGGCTGGCTATATACTACTACTGGGGGCTGGCTGTTGAGTAAAGGGGGCTGGCTGGCTGTATACTTAAGGGGGCTGGCTGGTTGTATACTTAAGGGGACTGGCTGGCTGTATACTTAAGGGGCTGGCTGGCTGTATACTTAAGGGGGCTGGCTGGCCATATACTTAAGGGGGCTGGCTGGCTGTATACCAAAAGGGGCTGGGCAGGCTATATACTACATGGGGCTGGGCAGGCTATATACTACAGGTGGCTGGCAGTCTATATACTACAGAGGGATGGCAGGCTATATGCTACAGGGGGCTGGCGAGCTATATACTACAGGGGCTGGCAGGCTATATACTACTGTGGGCTAGCAGGCTATATACTACAGGGGGCTGGCAGGCTATATACTGGGAGGTTTTTGGTGCATCGGCGCCGGCTTTAATGCGACACAAATAAGTGGGCGGGCCATCGGACAATCAGACGGATACAGACAACGCGCAGGATTTAACATCGGAAATTGTGTCGCAAGATCAGCTCATACACTGGGAAGAAGATGGTGAACTCTGGCGGACCTCAGCAGGGGAAGCGACATATGCACGATCTTAGTGAATCACGGAAGACCCGAATTCTCGTCAGACAACGCACAGCGGGGATCGCGACGGGATGGGTAAGTAAATGTGCCCATAGTGATAATGCAGTATACTTTATTCCATATCAGAGTCTGTTTATTAACCTGTAACTATTAGCTAGTGTCGTGCATGTCTATTCTTTGAATCTAGAGAATGGGTAGAGGCGTGTTCACACTATACAGTTCACACTATACAGAGCGTGTTCACACTATACAAAATGACATCATAAAAGATGGCCGTCCCCGGCCGTCCCCGCCCCTAGAAGAAGCCAGGGTGACCTGGCGAAACACGTGCCGGGACACTCTTCACTAATCAATGCTCACAGAATAGGGACAATTAACTGAGGGACAGTGCTAGCATACATACCAATAGTGAGCCAGTGCAGCGCTGGGTTCCTGCGCCTGATACAATTCATACCGTGTGTGAGTGCGCGGAGACTAGCTACAGCAAGCTGCTGGCGCACTGTGTCTTGACACATGCGGCGCAGCGCATCGATACCAGCAAGGAATCTGACAGCGCGGCACTGTGTCTCTATTCACACATAGAAGCATTGTGCTCTCAGGCGGCCGGCAGATTATTAGCACCTGAATGATGCAAACGATATACCACTGTCTCCTCTTGTCCTCTTATAAAAATTATTAAGAGGACGCGACATTGGACTACAGGAGGACTGTTCAAACTAAGGGGACCTCCTCCTGTATTACTGTCCCAGGCTTACAGTATATAGCCACGATGACATTGATTAAGTGTGGACACAGAACCTCATGGTGTATGTAGACGCACACGAGTCTTGGTTATTTTAATATAAGAACAAGTAAAAGTTACATTTTAAAGTGATACACTCACAACTTTTCCCTCTTCCCCTTAAATCCCCCTTCATATACACTATTCTTTCAATCTACAAACACTTTTTTGTTAACCATAAAATAAAATGTATTCTGGTTTCCATGATCACAATACAAGGTATTAGTTATACCTTATCTCTTTGTCTGTTCAAAAGATTTTCATTTTTATCCATTAAAAAGATTTGTTTTTTATCCATTTGTTGTCCTTTTCTGCATCAATATTCCATCAGTTTTTTTAGTTTGTTTAGTTCGCTTGCTCAATACATATGGATGACAAACTGACTTAAAGGGGCATTTCAGGAATATGAACCTCTTATACAAAGACCATAATCCTATAAATAAATGAATACAACAAAACTCAGTGTCATAACTTACCAAACGGAGCTTAAATAGTTTGATTTTATGATTTACCAAATTTTATGGGCTTTCTAAAGTAGGGGGAGTTATCTTCAAGATGGCCATCATTTACAACTTCAACTCTCATGATGCTTCAGTACTCAGTAAAAGCTCCTCCCTCTTATGATCTGCTTCCAGTGATGATGTAACAGACCTTCTTGCTCTGGCCATACTGGATGCACTGCAACCAATTGACTACATAGTGATGATCACATGACCTGCCCAGGAAGGTGCAGAACATGTGATGTGGACATGTGACCAGTGACCATCTTCTGTCCTGTGTCTTCCCCACAGGAACAAAATCAACCGACTGATTAAAGGGACAGTAGCATTTTATTAATTCATTATAGTATAAGGTCCACAACATTTTTCTTTTAAGAACTAATTACATATTACCTTTTATTTTAATGACCCATTTGAATATGAATTATGCTTATTCCTTGAATACCCCTTTAAATTAATAATTCAGTAGTTAATCTGTATCTCATCGAATGTGAGTAGCATTTTAGGAAAGCATGATGAATTTTGTCCTTCGATATTAAGCTACTCTATAGTCCAGAAGACTAAAACGTGACAAGATGTTCATTATTGTTAGTAACCCCTAGGAAGTCTATGGGGAAGGGAGCTCTACTAGCTGGCGGAAGGCCCGTGGAAATGTCCCTTAACACAAAGACAAGTACTTTGTACTTGGAAGATATTGATTTCTTTGACATAAACATTTATTATTCACCAAGTAAAACATGAAAAAATGTCAACCTGTACTGAAATATAAAAAGTTGACATACAAGTAAGCAGAATTTTAGATTCAGCCAATATGTCATCTAATATACAGTATATCAATAAAGAATAAAAAGGAAACCTTTATAAAAACATGTACAGGTAATTTTTTTACCATCCCAAAACAGAATACCTCTATATATTTCATTACATGCATTGTTGCTTTCAGATTGCTTTCCTACTCCTTGTTTTCAGTGGGAAATATGCAAATAAGTTTTCCAGGATGGGACCAAAAAATCTTTGCCTCCTTTGCTACCTTGTAAGACAGTCCCCATAGTTCAGTGTTCAAGTTCCTCTGCTCTCTCACTCCTAGCTACTAATCCTTCAACTTTTATTATTCTTTGTATGGCATATGGTTAGGCTTCTATCAATTGGGCTCATACACATTCATAGAGTGCATCCTGTGGCATTCATACAGTGCATTTGTAGATACATCATATAACATTTTTCCAATGTTATTGTTGGCAACAGAACAGCTCAGGCCCTGGGTATTTTGGACCTTCAGGACTAAATATTGTTTGGCCAATCTTACTGTGGCCAAAGTTTAATGTTTAATCTTAGTTTGATGTACTTTACGTGGCTTTTTTGCAAAATCTTACATGGATTTTAAGGTAATGTTTAAAACAAATACCTGCTGTATGTAACCAAAAAGGAAATGGAGCTGGGGAAAGTGGCACTAAACTGATTGCAGATTTTATCCCCTGTGCAAATATACCTGATGTATGTAAAATCTGGTGAAACTTTAGTTTCTGGAAATTATATACAAAATGGTAGCTTTGTTGAGGCAAAATGATAGTTTTATGATACCTTTTTGACAAGTGATATTAAAGTGCTAACTGAGTAGTTGAAGTGGCTGCAAGTATCCTGGTGCTAAATTGCTGCCTAAGACCCCTGAAGTCACTGTAAGTAACCTCATGAATATCCCCTATGCCTGTGCACCCCACTCATGAAATCCTGCACCTGCCAACTATGTCTCTTTCCCAGTGTAAGTTCAGTCCAGGGTATTTCTCTTGTACATCTATGGAGACTTGACTGCACTTGTGTTGCAAGATAGCTATAGACAGGTGTGTAACCGGAGTTGGTAGGGGGCCCCTTCTGCAACTGACAGATTTGGGCCCAAGAAGAATAGCATATCAATTATGTGTTAGTTTAAAGCAGAAAAAAAAACGTTGTAAGAAAAGCCAGCAACGCTCACCCGATATGGCGCTTCCTGCACCGACTTCCACTTCTGCGACTTGGATCTCCACGTGACCAGCGTGTTCAACAAAGTAATCCAAAAAAGTTACAACGATCCAGCTTAGAATGGTGAAAGATCTTAAACATTTTTATTGGCTCCAGTGGTAACAGATGTAAAATCGCATAAGCTCAAGCACTGCGTCCACAGCGAGGGCTATGGTTCCTTGCCTACGCATTTTGAGTTTGTTATGCACTCTTACTCATGGCTACTACGGATCTGAAAGAGACAGGTATTATTCTTTTACCGGAAATACGTTGGCAAGGCAGGGAGGCAAACCCTGCCTGTTCCTTATGGTGTGTATACCTTCTGGTCTAATAACATCACTTCCAGGTGTGTGGTGCTGTGGTGGTGGTCTGGGAGTTTCTTCACCGTGGTATGAATTGATAGTGTAGAACGCCTGGTTAAGGTTCGGAACTCTGGTTATACCGCTATATTTCTCCCTGGTTTTACTTGTATGCCTATTATGGTGAAATATTGATTTTTGTATTGACCACCACCACTTTTTGTCTGTTTTTTATGTGATGTTTTTAATATTTGTTGTTGGTTGCCATATTGTATACAAATAGAAATAAAGATATAACGTTTATTTTATCTACATTTGATGAATACAGTGTTCTATTGTGGTTCTGTATACTTATATTTGGTACTATTAACAGATTTAAGTACATGGTGGATGAGCCAAGTACGAAATGGTTTGCATATCGCATATATTTTCAATAGTGGAACATAAACTCATGTTTATAATTCATTCCTTTTGGGAATCTCGTATCTAAATGCAATATCCAATATGCTTCTCGGTCAAAGAGCTGTTTGCTACGATCCCCACCTCTAATATTATGTCGAATATGTTCGATGCCAAAGCCTTTGTTGTTTCCTCCATGTTTGTCATTGAAATGTCTTGAGGCGCCTGAAATGTTTTTTTGGGGGGCCAAGATGTTCAATTCTTTCTTTCCTATATCCCCTTAATGTTCGAGGATATTTTTTTTTAAATTTACAGGTAGTGGCACCAACATATTTGCAGTCACAAATAGTGCATTCTATAATGTACACAACAAAACTGCTGTTACAATTAATATAATTTTTGATGTCGAATTCTAATAGATTAGCTGAGTCATTGAATTTGCTCCTTGTCTTTACTACTGTGCATGTTTTGCATCTTTGTGCCCCACAGTGAAAAAAGCCCCTATGTGACAGCCAGGTAGTTTTGACTTTGTTGATGGGTTTGAAGCTGGGTGAGATCAGATTACCGATCGTAGGTGCTCTTTTAGACACTATATTACAGCCGTTTTTTAAAATTTCTGCCAATTTCTCATCTTGATATAAGATTGGCAGATGTTTGAGGATGAGTTGTCTAATTTCTTCGAACTGGTTACTGTATTGCAGCGACAAAAATAGATTGGTGTTCTGTTTGTTTTTATTTTGTTTTGTTTTCTCGGCTAGTAAGCTGTCTCTAGATTTGTTTTGGACAATTTCACTTGCCCGATTTAACACATTACGTGTATAACGTAATTGATTACCAGAGTGCAGACAGAGACACGTCTTTACGCTCTGTCTGTGCACACTCTTAGATGCAGCTGTAGTGTGATGACATCATACAGTGTGCCCAGGCAGAACAAGCAGATGTGTCTCTGTTTGTGCAGAGGCCGAGAAAAAGAAGAGGGAGCAAATAAATAGGGGGTACTGAACAGCATATTAATAACTAGGGGCTACTGAACAGCAAAGAAATAACTGACGGCTACTGACCAGAATGTTGATAACTTGGGGATACTGGATCGCATACTATTAACCTGGAGCTACTGGACTGTTTTATTAATAACTGGGGGCTATTGAACAGCATATTAACTGGAGGCTACTAGCATATCAAAACTGTGAGTTACTGGACAGTACATAAATAACTGGAGGATGCTGTTCAGTACTGAAATAACTGTGGGCTTCTGGTCAGTTTATTAATAACTGGGGGCTGCTGGGCAGTATATTAATAAATAAATAGAGGGCTACTCTACTTTGTATTGACAAATAGAGTAGGATCTTCTTAACTTTATATTAATTAACAAAGGGTCTGCTATGGAACATATTAATTAATGGGGGCATGTTAACTTCATATAGATTGGTGAGGGGATGCTACTCTGATACTTCAATAAATGAAGGGCTTCAAGTGTGAAACATAAATGAACTATAGGATTTCAGTGATGTATAAAAAATAGAGGGTGGTGCATATAACTTAGAACATAGTTTTTATCCAGGTGGCATTATACTGTGAGTAATTGTGTTATTTTTAGGGGTTTCAAGATGTGCTGTACAGAGATGAAGATCTAGTAGTGAATTTTACATTAATAAGTCATGGCTGGGAGAAGTTATCAAGTTCTGCAACCTATTGAGAGGAATTGTCACCTGTGAGGAGTCCACCAGGGTGAACACCAGGAAGGACCAGTCCAGCACACAGGTAGAAGGCAGCAGCCATGATTGATTCAGACAGTGATGTCTTCATTTGCTTAACCCCTCAACGACCTGGCCCTTTTTTGTTTTTGCATTTCCATTTTTCACTCCCCACCATCAAAAATCTATAACTTTTTTATTTTTCCATGTAAAGAGCTCTGTGACAGCTTGTTTTGTAACTGCGTAAATTGCACTTCATAGTGACGGTATTTAATATTCCATGCCGTGTACTGGAAAGCAGGAAATAAATTCCAAATGCTGTGAAATTGGTGAAAAAACGTGTTTGCAATGTTTTCTTGTGGGCTTGGATTTTACTGCTTTCACTGTGCACCCCAAATGACATGTCTACTTTTATATATCTATAGTGTATGGGGGAGAGTTATTATTAGGCAGGCTCCTTGGGACAGTTCTATGTCTGTCTGTGAACCTTCACTGTCCGTCACATTCTTAAAAGTGGCTTTGGCCCTTTAGTAAATGTTCTTATGGCGTACTATACAGAGCGTCTTTTCAAACAGTTACAGATTTCAGTGTGTTTTGACAAAAGCCATGTGGGCTGAAATGTCCCTGTGACACTGTTTCTCTCATTAAAATGTTCTGCATAAAAAATTCAAGAGTTGTGCATAACTGGACATGGGATAGGGTTTCAAAATTACAGGTGCACTATGGACCCATATTCTACTGTTAACTTATTATGACTATGCCATCCCCACATAACGCATCATAAGAAATACGACAAATTTGTATTCAGACTCATTCAGGCTGCATATTCATTATCACATATTCCATTTAAAGAAAATCTACCATTTGATTCCATGCCTTATGAGCCAAACTTACATTGAGAATGCTGTAGGCACACTGATGCAGTCATATATCTTGTTTAATCTCTGAGCTGAGTGGTTTTGCTGAAAAAAATATAACATTCAGGACCTTGGGAAAGCTGGATTGCTTCAGCTTGCCATTGATAAACACATTACACAGAGCTTTCTGATCGAGACAGGACTGACTATTCAACCTGAGCTGGATCACTCATATACTGCAGCTAGGGGATGGTGCAGCGATTGATTTTTCAGAAAAATCACTCAGCTCAGAGATTAACACCTTGCCGACCGAGGACGAACTACACTCACCGGCCACTTTATTAGGTACACCATGCTAGTAACGGGTTGGACCCCCTTTTGCCTTCAGAACTGCCTCAATTCTTCATGGCATAGATTCAACAAGGTGCTGGAAGCATTCCTCAGAGATTTTGGTCCATATTGACATGATGGCATCACACAGTTGCCGCAGATTTGTCGGCTGCACATCCATGATGCGAATCTCCCGTTCCACCACATCCCAAAGATGCTCTATTGGATTGAGATCTGGTGACTGTGGAGGCCATTTGAGTACAGTGAACTCATTGTCATGTTCAAGAAACCAGTCTGAGATGATTCCAGCTTTATGACATGGCGCATTATCCTGCTGAAAGTAGCCATCAGATGTTGGGTACATTGTGGTCATAAAGAGATGGACATGGTCAGCAACAATACTCAGGTAGGCTGTGGCGTTGCAACAATGCTCAATTGGTACCAAGGGGCCCAAAGAGTGCCAAGAAAATATTCCCCACACCATGACACCACCACCAGCCTGAACCGTTGATACAAGGCAGGATGGATCCATGCTTTCATGTTGTTGACACCAAATTCTGACCCTACCATCCGAATGTCGCAGCAGAAATTGAGACTCATCAGACCAGGCAACGTTTTTCCAATCTTCTACTGTCCAATTTCGATGAGCTTGTGCAAATTGTAGCCTCAGTTTCCTGTTCTTAGCTGAAAGGAGTGGCATCCGGTGTGGTCTTCTGCTGCTGTAGCCCATCTGCCTCAAAGTTCGATGTACTGTGCAGCGTATCACCCTCAGTCGAATG
Organism: Engystomops pustulosus; assembly: GCA_019512145.1. Lineage (NCBI taxonomy): Eukaryota > Metazoa > Chordata > Amphibia > Anura > Leptodactylidae > Engystomops > Engystomops pustulosus. Next base: position 108,389,915 of record CM033643.1, on the reverse strand, counting down.
GACAAGTCGAGAGGGTTAATCAGACCTTAGGTTGTTTTCTCCGTCATTTTGTCTCCGCCAGACAGCACGACTGGTCCACTCTGCTCCCATGGGCTGAGTTCTCCTTCAACTCCCTGAACTCTGAGTCTGCCGGTGCCACTCCTTTCTTCATTGTCTATGGGAGACATCTACAACCACCTCTTCCTCTCTCCGTGTCTGCTGACGTTCCTGCTGTGGAAGAGTTGGTAGAAGACCTCAAATCTATCTGGGAACAGACTCGTCAGCCTTTACTTCAGGCATCCGCCCGTTCAAAAACTCAAGCGGATAAGAAACACAGGTCTCCTCCCATATTCTCTCCAGGTGACAAAGTGTGGCTGTCATCCAAGTATGTCCGTTTGAAGATTCCCAGTTACAAGCTGGGTCCACGTTTTCTGGGACCGTTCGAGGTGTTACAGCGCATTAATCCTGTGGCGTATAAACTCCGCCTTCCTCCTACTATGCGCATCCCAAATTCTTTCCACGTATCTCTGCTGAAACCTGTCATTCTGAATCGCTTCTCCCGGCACGTTCTTCCCCCCACTCCAGTGGCGGACTCCACCAACATCTACGAGGTAAAGGAGATCCTGGACATGAAGATGGTAAGGGGGAAACGGTTCTTCTTGGTTGACTGGAAGGGATTCGGGCCAGAAGAGAGGTCGTGGGAGCCTGAGGACAATATTTTGGATCGTGATCTCCTGCAGAAATTTCTCCAGCCCAGAGGGAGGGGGAGGCCGAAGGGGGGAGGTACTGTCACGGGTGGACCCATATCGCGGGTCGCGGGCTCACCCGTGCTGCCCAGCCCCCGCCACCGCGCTGCCCGCACGTCTCACCTGGCCCGGCTCCCGGCTCGCTTCCCTCCGCGGTCCGCGCACGTCCCCGACTGCTAGGGCGCGCGCGCGGCTCCTTCTCAATTGGCGCTGGCCATATTGCCCAAATCTATGTAAGCCTGCCTCTTCCTGCAAGCCCTGCCGGATCTTTGTGCCTCACAGCCTGAGAGAAAGCTGTACTGCGATTAGCCTGCGTTCCTGTGTCTCCTGCGTTCCTGTGTCTCCTGCGTTCCTGTGTCCCTCCGTGTTCCTGTGTTACCTGAGCTCCTCCGTGTTTCCGTATACCTGTGTTCCTCCGTGCTGCTGTTCTGTGTTCCCGTACCCCCTGCTTGGACCTCCTGTTGCTGACCTCGGATTGAACCCTGACGTTGCATCTCTGCTGCCTGCATTGACCCTGTGCCTGGACTTTGACCACGAGATTGATTGCCGTTCTTGTACCTCAACCTTGGCCGCCACTGCAGACAAGTCACGGCCGAGGAACGACCTGGTGGTATCACGCCGCAGCTTGTCTAACCCGCTTTGCGGCGGGCTCTGGTGAAAACCGGGTACCACTTAGACTCCGGTCCCAGGTAGTGGCTTGAGTCATCGTCTGCAGTGGTCCAGTGGATCCACAACCCGCAAGCCTGACACCAATGCCTTTGTTTATTTCATGTTATAAAAGCAAGGGGATTTTGACGGAGGATAGGGACTTTCCAGACGCACTTCTGTCTGTGATGCAAGCCGGGAACCCGATAGGGAAGTGATGCTACAATATCCGGTAAATATATTGATGTTTGCTTCTTATGATTATAAGAATTAAGTGATAAGGATATAATTATATGGTTTTATGTAATTAAAAATAATAAAGTATTACTGTTTTAATCATCCCAATCTGTGTGTCGGTGAGCGCTTCGTATGTTTGGGCACCGCCCGCACTTATATGACTCAGTGATACACACCCCAACATGTGTTTCGGCGGAACTAGCCTTTTTCAAGGGGTCATGCTAAACACACGCTTATTGACCTGCAGAGGTAGAATGGTCTTCATACGCGACATGTCCATATGGTGGAACTTCACCATAAACAAGTTGGACAGGTTATAGGAGCAGCAGAAGCACCTGACTGATTTCTTGATGATATAGGCTGACAGGGCTAACTTTGATGTCCACCATTGGCAGCTCATGTGTGACACTTGCCATTTGCTGCATCCCCCTGAGGAGGTCACTTTATGTGTCACCAGGACTATAGCATGAATGATGTAATGCCATTGCTACACATCCTGGAGATAATGCTGAAAAGCCTGACTGGCCTGGCTAGGTGCTATTACGTCACGGGTCGTGAAAGGGTTAAGGAGCTTTATAAATGTTAGAATGTTGTTATTTATGTTCTGGATTGTGTGGAGAAAGAGAGGCTACTATACCATACTATACTTACAAAGCTCCTTAAACTCTGGTTTCATTGTTTACTATTACCATATAATATAATTATTACTATATAATGGTGACTTCCAATTGGACAATTAACCTATCAATCAATCAAAAAAAAAACAACAACTTCAACTCTCATGATGCTTCAGTACTCAGTAAAAGCTCCTCCCTCTTATGATCTGCTTCCAGTGATGATGTAACAGACCTTCTTGCTCTGTTACCATAGTAATGATGTGTAACTGCCATCACTGCATTCTTCCTCACTGAGATGGCATCTCACCAGAACACTGGCCATACTGGATGCACTGCGACCAATTGACTACATAGTGATGATCACATGACCTGCCCAGGAAGGTGCAGAACATGTGATGTGGACATGTGACCAGTGACCATCTTCTGTCCTGTGTCTTCCCCACAGGAACAAAATCAACCGACTGATTAAAGGGACAGTAGCATTTTATTAATTCATTATAGTATAAGGTCCACAACATTTTTCTTTTAAGAATTTGCCTCCCTTTTCTTTTTCTGGGCTCTGCACAAACAGAGACATGTCTGCTTGTTCTGCCTAGGCACACTGTATGATGTCATCACGCTACAGCTGCATCAAAGAGTGTGCACAGACAGGGCACTCTGGTAATCAATTATGTGTGTCTTAAAGACACACATAATTGATATGCTATTGCTTATTGGGCCAAAAGCGTCACTTGGCAGAAGGGGGCTAGATATCTTGCAACACAAGTTGCAGTCGTCTCCATAGATGACAAGAGAAATACCCTGGAATTTGAAATTACACTGGGAAAGAGACATATTGGGCAGGTGCAGGATTTCAGAGTGGTGTGCACTGGCATAGGGTATATTAAGAGGTTACTTGCAGTGACTTCAGGGGTCTTAGGAAGCAATTTATTACTTGCAGCCACGTCAACTACCAGGTAGCACTTAATATCACTGTCAAAAAGGTATCATGAAAACTATCATTTGCCTCAAACAACCAAAGCTACCATTTTTTTTTTTTAGTATAATTTCCAGAAACTAAAGTTTCACCAGATTTTCATACAGCAGGTATATTGAGCAGGGGATAAAATCGTGCAATCAGTTTAGGCACTATCTCCAGCTCCATTTTCCTTTGGTTACATACAGCCGGTATTTTTTTAAAACATTCCCTTAAAATCCAATAAGATTTTACAAAAAAACAACTTAAGTACATTTAAACTAACATAAACATTAAAACTTTGGCCCAAGTAAGATTGGCCAAACATATTGTACTGAAGGTCAAATTACCAGGGCCGAGCTGTGCTGTTGCCAACAATAACATTGGAGAAAAATGTTATATGATGTATCTACAATGCACTTTATGAATGCAACAGGATACACTCTATGACTGTGTATGAGCCCAATTGATAGAAGCCTAAACCTATGCCATACAAAGAATAATAAAAGTTGAGGATTAGTAGCTAGGAGTGAGAGCGCAGAGGAACTTGAACACTTGAACTAGGGGGGACTGTCTTACAAGGTAGCAAAGGAAGCAAGATTTTTTGGTCCCATCATGGAAAACGTATTTGAATATTTCACTGAAACAAGAGTCGGAAAGCAATCTGAAAGAAAATGATGAATGAAATATTAGCGGTATTCTGCTTGGGAGGTAAAAAAATGACATGTAAATGTTTTTATAATGGTTCTTTTTTATCGTGATTGATATATTGTATAGTAGATGACATATTGGCTGAATCTAAAATTATGCTTACTTGGATGTCAACTTTTTATATTTCAGTACAGGTTGACATTTTTTCATGTTTTACTTGGTGAATAATAAATGTTTATGTCAACGAAATCAATATCCCAAGTCAAATACTTGTCTTTGGTTCAGGGCCATTTCCACGGGCATTCCGCCAGCTAGTAGAGCGCCCTTCCCATAGGACTTCCTAGGGGTACTACAATAATGAACATCTTGTCACGTTTTAGTTTTGGACTATAAGTAGCTTAATATCGAAGGACAAAACTCATCAGACTTTCTAAAATGCAACTCAAATTCAATGAGAATACAGATTCATACTGAATTATTAATTTAAAGGGGTGATTCAGGAATAAGCATAATTCCTATTCAAATGGGTCATTAAAAAAAAGGTACTAGTAATTAGTTGCTATTAAAAATGTGCTCTCTTAAAAGAAAACTGTTGTGACCTGATACTATAATGAATAAAAAATGCACTGTCCCTTAATAGTCGGTTATTTTGTCCTGTGGGGAAGACACAGGGACAGAAGATGGTCAATGGTCACATGTCCACATCACTGTTCTGCCAACCTTACTGGGAAGGTATGGATCATCACTATGTAGTCAATTGGTCGCAGTGCACCAGTGGCCAGTGTTTGGTGAGATGCCGCTCCGTGAGGAAGAATGCAGGGATGGCAGTTACACATCATTACTATGGTAACGAGAAGAAGGTCTGTTACATCATCACGGAAGCATATATAAGAGGGAGGAGCTTTTTACTGAGTACTGAAGCATAATGAGAGTTGAAGTGTGTTTTTTTGTTGATTGAGTGATAGGTTAATTGTCCAATGGAAGTACACATGAGATAGTAATAATTATATTATATGGTAATAGTAAACAATGAAACCAGACTTAAGGAGCTTTGTTGTTTTAAAAAAAAACAAGGGTATAGTATGGTTATAGTAGCCTCTTTTCTCCACACCATCCAGAAACATAAATAACAACATTTAACATCTATTAAAGTCATTAACCCTTTCACGACCGTGGTTAATACACGTCACGGGTCGCCGCGGGTGCATGGAGAGGGCTCACGCGCTGAGCCCTCTCCATAGCCGGTAAGTTTGCTGCATATTGCAGCAAGGTTACCGTAAACACCAGCCGACGGTGCTAGCACCAATCGCGGGTGTTTTCACCTCGATCGCCGCCGACAATGATGCCGGCGGCTTCAAAAGGATGGGCGGCAGGTGGGCATTGTAACCCTCGGGTCTGCGAAGGACCGAGGCTATTCAGGTTCACCCATGCATACAAATTGTGCATCAGCACATTGTAATATGAGTAGTAAACTCCCCATAATGCCATACTGGAGTTGGTAGTATATGATAGGATCGTGCAGACCCCCGGTTACAGATCCCTTTGGGGGAGTCTGAAAAAGTACTAAAAATAAAAATAAAAAAAAAGTTAAAAAAAAAAAATTATATTAAAAAAAAAAAAAAAAAAACAAAACCAAGAACTAAATCCACCCCACTTTCCCTAGAACTGATAGAAATAAAATAAACAGTAAAATATAAACACATTAGGTATCACCGCGTCGAAAATGGCCGATTATTCAAAATATGGATAACGGTTTTTCACTGACGTTAATTCGGTAACGGAAAATCGAGCCCAAGTCGAAAATGGCACTTTTTTTGTCATTAAAAAAATTAAAAAATTCTATAAAAGTGATCACAAGTCGAACAGTCCTTAAAATTGATAAACAATTTTGTAAAGTCATCAAAATCCGCAAAAAAAACGACACCACCTAAGCTCTGTACCCAAAGTATAAACAAGAAAAACGTTATTAGCACCAGAAGATGGCAAAATCCCCCCAAAAATTTTGTACAGGGGGAGGTTTTTAATTTTTTTAAAGTATGAAAACATTATAAAACATACAAATTTGTATCCCCGTAATCGTAAACCGACCAAAGAATAAGTAGCAGTCATTTGGGGCGCACAGTGACATCCGTAAGACAAACCACAAGAAAGGCGCACAAATGCGTTTTTTTACCAATTCACTGCATTGAATTCTTTTCCCGCTTCCTAGTACAAGGAACAGCTATTCAATACCATCTCTATGAGTGCACTTTGTTACGCAGAAATAAGCCATCACCACAGCTCTGTACATGGAAAAATAAAAAAGTTATGATTTTGATCATGGGAGTAAAAATGAAAATGAAAAAACAAACAGGCAGGGTCCGGAAGGGTTCAACTCTGGTTTTCCATTGTTTACTATACCATACCAATGGTGACTTCCGATTGGAAATTAAAACCGATCAATTCAGAGGGAAAAAAAAAAAATGACATAATAAAAGATGGCCGAACCCGGCATCCCGCCCCTAGAAAGAAGTCAGGAGTGACCTGGCAAAACACGGTCGGACATCTTCACTAATCAATGCTCAAGAATAGGGACAATTAAATGAGGGACAGTGCTAGCATACATACAATAGTGAGCCAGTGCAGCACTGGGTTTCCTGGCCTGATAATTATACCGTGTGTGAGCACGCGGGAATAGCTACTGCAGCTGCTAGGCGCACTGTGTCTTGAAAAATTCCGCCGAAGCGCATAGGATAAGCAGCAAGGAATCTGCCAGCGCGGCACTGTGTCTCTATTCACACAAGAAGCATTGTGCCTCTCAGGCGGCCTGCAGATTAATTAGCACCGAATGATGCAAACGATATATCACTGTCTTCTCTGTCCTCATAAAAATTATAAGAGCGAGTGACATTGGATACAGCAGGATGTGCAACTAAGGGGACCTCCTCCTGTATTTGTTCCCAGGCTTACCGTATATGGGGCCACGGTGACATGATTAGATGTGGTTGTATTGTACCACACAGAACCTCATGGTGTATGTAGAGCACACGAGTACTTGGGGATTTTTAATATAAAAAACACTAAAAGGGGACATTTTAAAGTGATACCTCACAACTGTTCCCTCTGCCCCTGAAAATCCCCTTCATAGTACACCTGTAATCCTGTGGTGGGGCACACGTGGAGTTTGATATGTATAGTGTGAACACGCCTTCTACCAATTCTCTAGATTCAAAGAAGAGACATGACACGACATTAGCTTATAGTACGGTTAATAAACACCTCGATATGGATACAAGTAACTGCATTATCACTATGCGGCCATTTACTACCCATCCGTCGCGATCCCGCTTTGCATTGTCTGGACGAGGATTCGGGTCTTCGTATTCATAAGATCGTGCATGTGTCGCTTCCCCTGCTGAGGTGCCGCCGAGATCACATCTTTTCCCGGGTATGAGCTTGATCTTGCGAACAATTTCCAAGTTAATCAGCGCTTGGCCGTATCCGTTGGATGTCCAATGGCCCGCACTGATTTGGGTCGCATGAAAAGCCGGCGCCGATGCCACAACGCTCCACAGTATATAGCTGCCAGCCACGTGTATTATAGCTGCTAGCACCACAGTAGTATATAGCTGCCAGCCCCTGAGTATACAGCTCGAAGCCCACTGTAGCAATAGCAGCCACCCTCGTAGTAATATAGACTGCCAGACACCATGTGTAGATAGCCTGCCCAAGCCCCATTAGCATCATAGCCTGCCAGCCCTTTTGGTATACAGCCAGCCAGCCCCTTAAGTATATGGCCGCCAGCCCCCCTACGTATAAAGCCAGCCAACCTAAGTTACAGCCAGCCAGTCCCCTTACGTATACACACAAGCCAGCCCCTTAAGTACAAGCCAGCCAACCCCCCTTATAACAGCCAGCCCCCAGTAGTAGTATATGAGCCAGCCCGCAGTTCAAGCACCTAATAAAATAAACTTACATAAGCACCTTCAGCGTCCCGATGATCGTCGCAGCTTCCTACTGCTCATCGCGGCGTCCCTTCTGTATCTTTGCGCTGTAACAGGCTGCCAGAAACGTTTCCATGCGATATGCCGGACGGCGCATACTAGGATATCATGACATCCGGACTCTGCCGCTGTACAAAAAAAAAAAAAAAAAAAAAAAAAAAAAAAAACAAAAAAAAAAAAAAAAAAACGGAGCGAGAGACAGAAGAGGACCTGCGAAGAACATTGGGAAGCCGCAACGGTCGGGGAGCGGAAGGTGAGTATCTAAGTTTATTTTTAAAGGACTTACGTAAAAGCGAGGATTATACACGAGGTATATTACGATGTTTCTGCAATGATGGGTTCTAATGTGGGTTTGGTTCTTTACTAGCAAATGGATGTCACTAATTTTGATCCCTTCAGGGTGTCATTAGGTTTGTTTTATTTAAATATGTGTGTTAAGCAAAGAGCAAATAGACCATGTATAAGAGACCACATATAAGGCGGAAACACGTAGGTTTGCTACTTTTTAACATTATGATTTGTTTTTGTACCAGTATGGATTAAAAAAAAACAAGATTTGGACCTATTTTTTGGTGCTGGAGGAGCAAATTATCCTGGAAATCCCCGCCCCGTTGACATGTGGTTTCCTCCCCTCCTACCTCCGCTGACAACGGTTTGAAGGATCTCAAGACTGGTTTCAGTGCATCCTAAGGTTAGCTGCCCATACTGTATTGTTTTCCGTGTGAATAAAATACATTTTGTATGCATATAGGAATTTACCAACAGGATATAGGATGTCTAGTGTGCTTGGCATAAAATGTTAATATTGTATATTATAGTTACACTAATTTCATATTATATTCTACCATCAAATATATTATAACTCTTTTTATATTCCAGCCAAAGACTTACCAGAACACATAGAAGCAAATGCAGCGCTTCAAAAGTGTAGTGATCTTGGTGAAGATTAAAATTCCCATGACACAATCTTCCAAAGACCCAGGTGTCCGATTTTAAGCTATTCATTACAGGTGCAATTCCACATTGAATGAAATGAGGAGGAAAATAAACATAAACTGCCATACTGTAGTATGGCAGTTTAAATGGTATGATAAATGAGACAACCTAGGGTTAAAGTACACTAGGGGGTCTGAAAAATAGTAGAAAAAAAATGTTTAAAAAGTTTTTCAAACATTATAGTAAAAAAACTAAAAAATCAAATCCATCTCCTTCCCTAGAAAGTCATATAGAATAAACAGTAAAAATAATAAAAAGTAGGACGCCGGTCCAAAATGCCCGATCTATCAAATTATACGAAGGCTTTAACTGCTTTTAACCCCTACGGACAATAGCACCTCAGTCGAAATGGCATTTTTTGCTATTTTGATTTATAAAAATATTCAATAAAAAAGTGATCAAAGGCCTGACAGTCCCAAAAATAGAAGCCCCCCTTGAGCCAGGAAGGTGGCAAAAAGGTGTGTTCACCAATTCATGCATTTGCATTTCTTTCCACTTCCCAGTACACGGCATTGAATATAAAATACCTTCACTAGGCATTGGCAATTTGTTACAAAGAAAACAAAGCATCACACAGGCCCTCACAAAGCTCTTTCTAGGAAAAAATAAAAAGCTTACAGATTTTGAAGTGGGGAAGAAAAATGGAAATGCAAAAAAAAAAAGGGCCTCAGAGGTAAGGGGTTTTAAAATAAAAAATAAATAACTATGTCAGACTGAAGGATATTCGTAAACCATATAAACCAAAAGCATTATTCCGTGAAAATGTGCCAATTTTGTGATTTTTAAGTTTAGAGGGGTTTTTTATTCTGGGAGCTTGTTTGTTCTTTATCTATCATATTCTACGTGTATTTGGTCAGGCTTGCGGGTTGTGGTCCACTGGACCGCTGAGCGATGACTCAAGCCACTACTGGGACGGAGTCTAAGTCGGCACAGTTTCACAGAGCCCGCCGCAAAAGGTGGAAGGGTGGGGGGGGGGGGGCGGGTTAGACAGCTGCGCGTGGGTGCCACAGGTCGTCCTCAGGCGGAACGTGTCTGCCGTGGCGGCCACGTTGAGGTACAAGAAGGCAATCAATCTCGTGGTCAAGTCCGGATAAGGGTCAAGGCAGACGGCAGAGATGCAAAGTCAGGTTCATCCGAAGGTCAGCAACAGGAGGGTCCAAGCAGGGGGTACGGGAAACACAGAAACAGCAGAACGGAGGAAAACAGGTATACGGAAAACACAGAGGAGCTCAGGTAAAACACAGGGAAACACGGAGGGACACAGGAACGCAGGGGACACAGGAACGCAGGAGACTCAGGACAACGCCGACTAATAGCCGTAAAGCTTCTCTCAGGTGTGAGCGCACAAAGATCCGAGCAGGGCTTGGCAGGAAGAGGCAGGCTTAATAGATTTGTATCAGGGCCAGAGCCAATTAAATGGCGACGCTGGCCTTTAAATCTTGAGAAGGAGCCGAGCGCGCGCCTAGAGTCGGGGACGCGCTGCGGCCCAGAGGGAAGCGAGCCGGAGCCGGGCCGGTGAGACGCGCTGGCGGTGCGCTGGCGGGGGCTGAGGCAGAACGGGTGAGCCAGAGACCCGGATAAATAGGGAGTACTGAACAGCATATTAATAACTGGGGGTTACTGAACAGCAAAGAAATAACTGGCAGCTACTGAACTGCATGTTGATAACTTGGGGATACTGGATCGCATACTATTAACTTGGAGCTACTGGACAGTTTTATTAATAACTGGGGGCTATTGAACAGCATATTAACTGGGGGCTACTAGCATATCAAAACTGGGAGTTACTGGAAAGTATCATTAATAACTGGGGGCTACTGGACAGTATATTAAATAAATTGGGGCTACTGGACAGTACATAAATAACTGGAGGATGCTGTTCAATACTGAAATAACTGTGGGCTTCTGGTCAGTTTATTAATAACTGGGGGCTGCTGGGCAGTATATTAATACATAAATAGAGGGCTGCTCAACTCTGTATAAACAAATAATTGGAGCTTCTCAACTTTATATTAATTAACAAAGGGTCTGCTATGGAACATATTAATTAATGGGGGCATGTTAACTTCATATGGATTGGTGAGGGGATGCTACTCTGATACTTCAATAAATGAAGGGCTTCAAGTGTGAAACATAAATGAACTATAGGATTTCAGTGATGTATAAAAAATAGAGGGTGGTGCATATAACTTAGAACATAGTTTTTATCCAGGTGACATTATACTGTGAGTAATTGTGTTATTTTAGGGGTACAGTACTAAGATGTGCCGTACAGAGGTGAAGAAATCTAGTAGTGAATTCTACACCAATAAGCAGCATCGGTAGGCTGATGCTGACTTCAGATGCTGACTTCAGAAGTGGAGTCGGGCTGCCGGGGCCATCGGGCGCTGGTGGACGCTGTTTCCGTCAGCACCCGATCACAGCCGGATGGGAGGGGGGGCTTTGATGGCTGCTGTAGGGGATGGGAGGTGGGGCTTTGATGGCTGCTGGAGGGGTTAGGAGTAGTCAGGTATTCTCTCATTACATGAAGGGTGGGCCCCCCAAAAAATTTTCTCTGTTGGGCCCAAGGTATTCCAGTCCGACACTGCCAATAAGTCATGGCTGGGAGAAGTTATCAAGTTCTGCAACCTATTGAGAGGAATTGTCACCTGTGAGGAGTCCACCAGGGTGAACACCAGGATGGACCAGTCCAGCACACAGGTAGAAGGCATCAGCCATGATTGATTTAGACAGTGATGTCTTCATTTGCTTAACCCCTCAATAACCTGGCCCTTTTTTGTTTTTGCATTTCAATTTTTCACTCCCCACCATCAAAACTCTATAACTTTTTTATTTTTCCATGTAAAGAGCTCTGTGACAGCTTGTTTCGTAACTGCGTAAATTGCACTTCGTAGTGACGGTATTTAATATTCCATGCCGTGTACTGGGAAGCAGGAAATAATTCCAAATGCTGTGAAATTGGTGAAAAAACGTAGACGTTTTCTTGTGGGCTTGGATTTCATTGCTTTCACTGTGCACCCCAAATGACATGTCTACTTTTATATATCTACTTTCTTCCCCATACTGATGCTCGGTTTGAACTGCAGGAGATTGTCTTGACCATGTCTACATGCCTAAATGCACTGAGTTGCCGCCAGGTGATTGGCTGATTAGAAATTAAGTGTTAACGAGCAGTTGGACAGGTGTACCTAATAAAGTGACCGGTGAGTGTATATCGTCCTCGCGTGGCAAGGGGTGTATGGAGAGAGCTCACGAGCTGAGCTCTCTCCATACACAGCGGGTAACAGCGGTATAAAACAGCCAACACCCGCCTGTCACTGCCGCGGTCGCCGCCCCCTTGAACGCCATCGGAGGGCGGCGATCAGTTGCTATGGCAGCCTAGAGTCTCATCGAGACTCGTGGGCTTGCCATGTGCAATGATTTATAATAGCCAGCAGAGGGCAGGCTATTAAAAATCATTGTAAAATTGCTTCATACTGCAATACAGTAGTATTGCAGTATATAGTATTAGCAGTCGTTCCCTGCAGGGTTAAATTACCCTGGAGGATCTTAAATAATGGTAAAAAATTTAAAAAATAATAAAAAAAAATATGAAAAAATAGTAAAAAAAGTTTAAATCACCCCCCTTTCACTAGAACTGATATAAATAAACAGTAAAAATCATAAACACTTTAGGTATCATTGCGTCCCAAAATGTCCGATCTATCAAAATATATTAGCAAATTTTTCCGGCGTCTAACCCCGTAACGGAAATTGGCGCCCAAAGTCGAAAATGCCACTTTTTTGCCATTTTGAAAAATATAAAAAATTCTATAAAAAGTGCTCAAAAGCCCATACAGTCCTCAAAATGATAGCACTAAAAACATCATCAAAAGTTGCAAAAAATGACACCACTCACAGCTCCGTGCACTGAAGTATGAAAAAGTTATTAGTGCCAGAACATGGCAAAATGAAGGATTTTTTTTTTTGTACAGAAGGTTTTAATTTTTTTAAATGTATGAAAACATTATAAAACCTGTACAAATTTGGTATCATCGTGATCGTACCGAACCAAAGAATAAAATAGACATGTGATTTGGGAGGTTCAGTGAAAGCTGTAAAATCCAAGCTCACAAGAAAACGACTATGAATTGCAATTTGTTACGCAGAAAACAAGCCCGAACAGAGCTCTTTTTGAAGGTGGGGAGTGAAAAATTAAAATGCAAAAACGAAAAATGGCCACGTCCCTAAGGGGTTAAACAAGATATGATCCTGCATCAGTGTAGCTACAACATTCTCAACGTATGTTTTTTTCATAATGCATGAAATCAAAATGGTAGATTTTCTTTAAGGCTTAAGATTTATTTCAGAAAACCTTCCTAAAAGAATTTGCCCAAAAATGGTCTTGTGAGGAGGTTTGCATATATGTTTTCATATTATTCAACTTTGCTCCTCCTCTAATATGATATGTATACTGCATAGGGTCACTTTAAATCATATTTATGTTGATCAGATTTCTTTGATTGTACCATCTCAAATTTATTTCAATAAATAGATACACAAAATGTTTTTCTGGCTCCAGTCAGTATAATAACTATTATTATTTACATATTATCATGTTTCTCATAACTGACAATAGCTTTAGCTGGAAACCTGCATTTAGTATGTGTCATTGTAATTACTCCCTTTATCCTCTTCTGCAATTGCCTCCTAATGTCCATAATTGCTAAGGATATAAAGTTTTAAGACTGTAAAGGGATTTTACATTTTATGAATACTAATAGTATAAGCACAGTTTGAATATGAATAAAATAATTATATAAAATGGAAGGCAAAAATAACCATATTGGTTTGAAATATATTTTAACACATAGAGTGCAATTGCATTAAATGGGGTTTCTGCTTAAACAGATCCCACTATGATTCAAAGATGGTATATTAGATTGCAACCTTGCTCTTGGGACTCCTGTGCATTTTACAGTCATTAAGGATATTGCTGAAATCATTAAATTAAATTGCAAATGATATTTTCATAGTCTTTTTAATACAGCCAAATTAAAGTGAAATTAGATTGCATAAATCCTAAACTGGAATTTTGCTGAATATACAGCAAATTGTATCTGATTGTACAGTTTCATATTAAGACGTTACATAAAATGAATCTGGTGTATCATTATGCCACCAAGGTTCAGCAAGGTAAATGTCTGTTTGCAGTTCACATGTTGATGTTCTAGTGCTGAAATCTCTGCTACATAGAAACCAACAGCAGAGGTCACTAGATATCCACTATTCAGTCTTGAACAAGAAAAATGTTACACTACAAAAAGTTAATGAAAATTTCCAATATCTAAATGAATCAGCTGCATTCACAAATTGTGTATCGTATCTTTAGTATCTGCAAAACTAAAGTTTTGCTTATTATTTAGAATGTAGGTCAACGCTTTACAACATCCAAATGTATTTCTCAAATAGTGATTAACACTCCAGAACTTATGGATGAGCACAGATTGAATGAAGACCAGCTCAGTCATTAAAATGAATTTCCCTAATCTCATACAGTGATTTAAATAGGCCCACTCAGGGTAACTGATGGCAGGTCGGAGAAACTATAAGAATATAATTATTTGGGTCCGAAGAGCTTATGTAACACAACAAAATAAATGAAATACTTATCTAAAACTCTGCATGACCAGTTTTAAGAGCTGGTATACAAACAAGGTTAATATTTCTTGAAAAAAAGTTTTGCTTTGCGGATAACACTCGCTACATTTCAGTATTCCTGTCGTTGAAGAAACCTGACACACTTTTATATTTGATTTATTTTCTTTAATTTATTTTGCTCATTTATTTCTAATATAAGCCAGGACTGGTTTCTGGATTTGCATTTTACTGATATGCTACATACCTCTTGTGCATTATTTCACTCCACTGTGGCCTTATTTGCTCAACAGAGGACTGGTAAATTAATGTTACTGGTATGCTAATGGCTTGAATATGTTCCTATTAAAGTACATATTGTGCTATGCAGTCTCTTGGAGCAGCTTTGTCTATACAGTATTGCTAAGGCAAGGGAGCAGTCATGCATGAAAAGCTACCCAGAAGAGATCCTACAATAAATAACTTGATAAAACCGTAAGAAAGCTATTTTTTCTTATCTAAAGAAAGTTATGGAAGAGTTTTAGTGAAGTCATTTCAAGTTCACCTGAAGGAAGATTTTTAAGCCTCCAATGCAAAGTATGTGTAGTTTAATATGTATTTTTTTATTTCGTACAAGAATGTTAAATACATGCATAAAAATTGTTAATTTTAAAAAGAGATTTTTGTAAGGTATCATATTTGTTTTCATATGATGAAAAAATTGTTATACAGGTCTGTAGGTCTCCACAGCATTATGAAGATTGCAGATTTATGTGATGATTGTGCTAATAAGGTTCATAGGTTTATATTAAAATAATTTGTGCAATATTAAAATAAGGACTGATTTTTTTAAAGAAACAAATCCGTTACTCTTAATACTATGTTCTATCATGATTGTGTAAGCAGAATACCATACAGATTTTAGATTTTTTTTATTTAGTATTGTGGATTCATGTTTACGATGGAAACTTGAAACGAACATGTGTTATATTTGCAAAATTTAAGTTGCTTAATGTAATTTTGGATACATTTGAAATTGGTGTGGTGTGGGTAAGGTGCTCCTTTACACCTGACTAAATGGGAGAAAGTCTTTATAATCAGGTCAATATGTTTTCAATGCAACCAATGAAGCCAAAGTATTCTTTTAGAGGAACAAGCTGAGTAACATACATAGAACATCCCATCTAACGGAACGGAAAAAGTTTATTGTCTCCAAAAATGCATCAATAATAAAAAAATTTAATACTGGAGAATGTGCATGTGAGTGATGTATGTCCCATGTATTACTTCATAATTTGGGAAAATAATCACTCAGCAAAAATATTCTTTTAATCATTTAATACTTACATATACTTACATATCCAATGTGTATATTAGTCTGACCTATCTAACTGACACTGGAAAGAATCTAATGGTATTGGTCCATTCAATGTTGTAAAAATATTGTGAGTAAGCTATTTTCCAGCAGTGACTGTAATGTAGAAATCTTTCTCAGAAAATGTTTCTTTCAGAAAGAGATAAAAAAAATTGACTGAAAGTATTTTGACAGTAGATCGTATAGTAGAGTTGTGTAGAAAATAGCTTCTTTCATCTTTTAGTGTACTTTGATATTCCATGAAAATCCAATCAAAAGGGCCATTTACGATAACAATCAGATTGCAGCAGATTTACTATGTCTTCTCCAGAGGAACGCTTGTGAATAGAGGAATAATATGCAGAGTG
This sequence comes from Engystomops pustulosus, assembly GCA_019512145.1. Taxonomy (NCBI): domain Eukaryota; kingdom Metazoa; phylum Chordata; class Amphibia; order Anura; family Leptodactylidae; genus Engystomops; species Engystomops pustulosus. The sequence continues at coordinate 108,373,768 of CM033643.1, read as the reverse complement.
TGGGCAGTAAAGCTTCACGCTAAAAAGAGAGATTAGTTGTGATGTACGGAGTCACTGATGAAATATCTGGATGCTGAATGCGGCCATGCTAAACTTTACCTATGCATACTGTGAGCACATGCTATTCACATGAAGACACAGGGTACCAGCTAAAATAGATTTGATTATTTGCATTGTCATAATGGAATTTTGATTTTATCTATCATGCATAATTTATTATCTTTTTCTACTATTAATAGGCCAAATATTGCATTGTATCTTTTTTTAAAAGTTGCTTAATATATTTAGTGTATATTTAGTGTATATTACACTCTTGCAATATACCGTATATATCTTTTAGTGTTCTGTATGTTAAGATTTTTTACAGATTACCCCCTGATGTGTTTATATTTGTATAAAACAATAATGTTTATCTTTATCTTTTCTCACTAATGTGTTATGTAATTCCACTGAAGTGTGGAAGTTGGGGTGTATGCCAGTGATTTACTGCTGAAAAGTTGGGGATGTCTTGCCAGCGATGTAACCTGAAAAGGCTCAACACCTTAATAGACCTGTAGTGTATAGAAAAATGCTGGGTCTGGGGAAACTGCCTAAGTCTGTTTAAGTATGGGTCCTTGATATCCGACTAATAAAGAACAAAACAGGCATGGTGTGCTTCAATATCTATTTAAAATACTTTATTAAAGGCTAATAGTTAACATGTGTCAGAGTCAAGTTCCTCCCCACACCCATTGTTTTACATCTTTCATTCAGTGTTGATTATGGAAAACATTATGGGGAATAGTAACACCTAGTTGTCAACACATTCATGAATATTAGCAATGGATAACAGAGAAGAAATTATTAATTCCAGAATCGCTATTTCATGGGGGTACATTCAATAATTAGATGATACATTATGTTATTTGGGTTAGTGCTAGTCTGTATATCTCCCTCCCTCTCCATTGAACATCATTTTAAAAATAACTCTTTTACAATGGAAAAATTATGATTATAAACATGTAGGGCAGTAATATGTTGTTCCTAGAATATACATATACATTTCTTTATTTGGACTATTAATGAAAGTAATTAAAATAAAAAATGAGGCTGCAAAACAAACACCAAATTATCCCATACAAATAACTATACTTTTAATTATAACACCAAATCTAATAAATAATTGTATAACTAAAATTGCATATGTCCCAAGAAATGATCCATAAAGTCTACAACTCGGACCACAAAAAACAAGATCTTCAAAGTCAAGTTTAAAAAAATAGAGTAAAAAAATTAAGGTATAAACAAAAAATATACACTGACTCCTTTGTTAATAAAAGATCCCTAAAGATAAAGGTTTCTTCTTAGTTTCTCCTAAAATCCAACCTTATGTACAAGTAAAACAATATCATGACCTTGCTTGTAATGCCTGCAAGTATTCTAAGTGTGGTGATTTGTACCTGACTGCCAGAGACCTTGAATTTTTATACTAGCTCTTGACTGTTGATTCTTATGCTTGCTGACTCCTGACTTGCGTGACTTGCCTGTGGCTGATAGGCTCTTTTGTTTGCATAGCCTTATTTCTCATTCTTTCATATGATTAGAGGGAGTGAAGCTCACAGACAGTAAATTATCTCTATAAACACAATAACAGATGGCTAGAGGTGTCACTCTGATATACATGAAAAAATAATTTCACAGGCCTATTTTTAAACTGAAGCCAGATCAATATACTGTATCAGGCATGCTTTCGGTAATACTTGCATTTCTGTGAACATTCTTTGTAGAAAATTGGGAACAAAAGAGGAATGTTCAGTGTTGCCCTGTGAATGTTTTACCATACAAATGAGGCACTTCTCAGCTTAAAAACAAAATATGTCAAATGTAGGGGAAAAGAGAACAGGAATTGTAATACCATTCTCAGTGCTGAACTGCATTTCTATCATATTATCCCTTTCAATATTCTCTTGTCAGTAGAAATGATGCTCTGTCTTTTGCACTCATATTCTGTTTTTACTGAAAGCAATATATAAATGTGCGTTACGGTTACAAAGGGGATCATAGATCATGTATGCAATATTTATTTCCCATTCTACTTAGAGAAATAGTTGCAGTCTTAGATATAAAATAATTGGGATTGAACTAACACAATTTCAAATTTTACCTCCATTTTCTTGTTTGGCACTAATAATTTATAGATGCTAAATTATAATAAATGAAAACATTTTAATGTAATAATACACATTTTCATAATAATAATAATAATGTAATTTATGCCATAATATTTAAAATCACTTTTAACATTGACATTTTTAGTCCATTCAAATTGAGGTACTGGGAAACGGGAAAAAAATCCCAAATGCAGTGAAAATGGTGAAAAAATGCATTTGCAACATTTGCTTGTGGGCTTGGATTTTATGGATTTCACTGTGCGCCCCAAATGACATGTCTACTTTATTCACGATCACGGGGATACCCAGTTTGTATAGGTTTTATAATGTTTTCATACATTTACAGAAATGAAAACCTCCTTTACAATTTTTTTTTTTGCTTTTGGCAAATATTTTTCAAAATGGCAAAAAAGTGCAATTTTTTTATTTGGGCGCTATTTTCCATTACAGGGTTAAACACAGTGAAAAACAATTATTATATTCTGATAGTTCTGGCATTTTTGGACGCGGTGATACCTAATGTGTTTATGATTTTTACTGTTTATTTATATTTATATCAGTTCATGTGAAAGGGGGGGGGTGATTAGAATTTTTAGGTTTTTTAATTATAATTTTTAAAAAAAACCTTTTATTTTTACTTTTACTATTTTTCAGACTACTTAGGGTACTTTAACCCTAGGTTGTCTGATCGACCCTATCATATACAGCTTATGGTATGGCAGTATATGGGGATTTTCCTCCTCATTCATTACAATGTGCAATTAGCACATTGTAGTGAATGGGTTAAATCGAGAAAGTCTTGGGTCTTCAAAGACCTGAGGCTGTCATGGCGACGGATCGCCGCTCACCAATGACGTCACGGGGAGCGCCGATCCCAGCAAGATGCTAGCACCAATTGCGGGTGTTACCGTTAAGCCTTTGCTGCAATATGCAGCAAAGACTTACTGACGTTGGGAAGGGTTTAATAGTCTAAGATTTTATGCAAGCTATTGACATATACAGGCAGTCCTTGGGTTACATACAAGATAGGTTGCATAGGTTTGTTCTTAAGTTGAATTTGTATGTAAGTCGAAACTGTATATTTTATAACTGTAGCTCCAGACATTTTTTTTTTGGCCCCAGTTACTATTGAAGTTTCAAAGTTTTTTGCTCTAATGGGAACAATGATTAACAATAAAACCTCATTACAGACACTTTACAGCTGATCATTGCAGCCTGGGACCTATGTAAAGCATTCAGAAAGTTTCACCAGAGGTCACAGTGGGCAGAGGGGTCCATCTGTAACTAGGGGTCATCTGTAAGTCGGGTGTCCTTAAGTTGGGGACCGCCTGTACTTAGTTTTTTATATTCTATAAAGGTTGATACATTTTGGGAAATTCTCACTCTTACGCTATGGACTATGTATTTTACTATGGAGTCAGAACAGAACCTTTTGATGTATGCTTTATCGGATGTTGTCTATTGGTTGAAAACTCCCTATATGAAGTAAATCAACAGAGCCTTAAAGGAATCAATGATAAAAACTCATATTTGACATATTTATTATTTATTGCAGATAAATCAGTTTGTGTGAAACCTTTTGCATCTGCTGTTTTACACCATATTTGCGACTCTTTCTGGAGTTAACCCACCCACTACACTCTTCATTTCATAATACTTAACCCATATTTATCATGTTTATCCAGATGTGATGTAGTAATTACATCCAGTCCCCTAGTGGCTGTTGACTGGTTTAACCCCTTTGTGTCTAAGCCACTTTAGGGCCTTAGGACCAAGCCTGATTTATAAAATCTGCCCTGTGTCATTATAGGAGGTTCTAACTTTGTAACACTTTAAAAGAGATTTTGAGATGGTTTTCTCATCACACATTGTACTTCAAAGTAATAGAAACATTTTGATGATATATTTTGTGTTTAGTTATGAAATAAATAGAAATTTGGAAAAAATTTCTAAAAAGTATTCATTTTCAAAGTTCTAGATTTTCTGCTTTTCAGGCAGATAGTGACAGCACCCAAGTAACTTTATAACTAACCTTTCCCAATTGACGTGGCTCTGTATGCATCCTCTCTCTTTTTTAGGTTGCTAGGAGGTTCAGAATTGTGGGGGCAATTTTTCTCATTTTTACGAAAAACGCCAAAACCCTTATTTAGAGGCACCTACTCAGCTTTAAGTGACTTTGAGAGGCCTAAACAGCAGTAAAACTCCATAAATTATGCCATTTTTTAAACTAAACCCCTCAATGTGTAAAAAATCAACTTTAAGAAGTGTGTTAACCCTTTAGATGTTTCACAGGGGTTAAAACAAATTGAAGGTGTAATTTACAAGCTGTAATTTTTTTAAGACAATGTATTAACTTTGGCCAAAAATAAACCATCACAAAGTATTAAATGACAAAAAAACTCTACAAAGTTTGATACCCAATTTCTCCCAAGCATGAGGATTTCCCATATGTGTTGGTGACTGCTGTATGGGCACACGGCCGGGGATAGAACAGAAGAAATCACCATTCAGAGCCGGTCTGCATTGTCTCATTGTACAAGCTATAATTTTTGTATTACTTTTGTAATTTGGACATATGGGGGATTATGTTTTTTGTGGATGAGGTCCACTTTTTAGGTATATCATTTACGAGGAGTTCAATAGCTAATAATCATATTTTATTAACTCTTTCTTTGTGTTGGTTAAAAAATCATTTACTTTTGTTTACGGTTTTTAGCATTTTTTTCCCGGACGTTTACCATACCATAAAAATAATGTGTTATTTTTATTATATGAGTCATCATGATTACAGTGATACCCCATTTATATGGCTTTTTATGGTTAACTTGTTTTGGAGAATATAGAACTCATTTTGTCCGAAATTTGCTTGTTTTTGCATCGCCATGTAACAATGGGCATAACATTTATATTTTTATGTTTACAGAGATGTCTTAGAGCTTATTTTTTTCGGGACAAGCTGTACTTTTTCTTGGTATCATGTCGGGGTTAACGTTACTCTTTGATTGCTTTTGTTGCACTTTTTATGGGGTCAGATGTGAAAATTTTAGCATTTTTGTACCTTTTTTTGTCTTTTTTTACGGTGTTCACCGTAAGGGTTCAGTGACAATTTTATTTTATTGTACAGGTTGTTATGGATGTGGTGATGTTGTGTTTTTTTGGTTATTTTCACTTTTTTATGTTTTATTCAGACCCATTCAAAGTGTAACCGTCATTCTGAGCAAAAAAAAACTAAACTACATAATTCTGCTCCAGGTGTCCCTGGGTATCATTCCTCAAAGTATTTTCCCTCTTGGTCCTCATTTAGTATCTCTTTTGTCCCATAGCAACCATGGTTTCCAGCTCTCACAAAACTACAATCAGCAAGATGGAGGGGCGAGACCTACCTCCTGTCACCTCATCACAAGCCGCGCCGCTGATCATTGACACCATAGCTATCTCATATCTATCTATCTATCTATCTCATATCTATCTATCTCTCTATCTATCCCATATATATCTGTCTATATATTATCTACTCATATCTATCATCTATCTATCTATCTATCTATCTATCTATCTATCTATCTATCTATCTAATATCTATCTATCTCCTAGATATCTATGTATATCCTATCTATATCATATCTATCTATATATCTATGTATGTATATCCCATCTATATATCTATCATCTATTTATCTATGTATATCCTATCTATCTATCTATCTAGCTATCTATCTGAGGGCACAGCACATGAGGGCACAGCTTGCAGACTTGGAGAGTGTCTCCTGCCACTTCCTTGTGTGAGGTGATGGAGGAAAGGGGGGCTGCAGTTTCTGTCTGTGTGGATTATTAGTTTATACACAAGTGTAGGGAAAGCTGAAGGAGAGATAAGTGTAGCTGTGAGCAGAGAGAGAAATGGGTGTGTGTCTCTCCCTCGGTAGTCTCTGCTTCTTTATGAAGATGGAAGGTCCATAGTAACAGTTATCTGAGAGATGACTGACATTTAGGGGAAGTCTGCAGAATACAAGAGGAGCAAGATTCGGGTAACTAATCCAATTGCAAAAAGGCTTAAAATTACCTGCCCTACAACATAGCAAACGTTTTTTAAAATGAAGGTTACACTTTAAGTACAATAATTTAAAGGGGTCTGAATACTTTTGGTACCTACTGTATTTTATCAAGAGCCCCCCTAATTACATTATATATCACATAACTATTAATATAATATACACAGTGTCCCCAAAATAAGTTATAATATTGCCCACAATAAATTATGTATTATTTGGAGCATTATTGTTCTAGGGCCCCTTTTATGAATTATAACAGATATTTTCCCCCAAAATAAATTAACACCCCCAATATGAATTCTACAATTATACTGCATTATATTGCTTCACATCATGAGCTATATTGGAGTCTAACAGATGTCAGTATACAGGGGTAGTGGACATCATTTGATGATGATGTAAGCCGACACCTGGCAGCTGAGTCTTAGTGGTCCCCAGTTTTCACCAGAGCCCGTTGCAAAGTGGATTGGACTTGATGTGGTGTGATACCACCAAGTCGCTTCATAGGCACGACTTTGTCCATGGTGGTGGCCAAGGCAAGGTACAGAATCATGAGGCCGAGATGGAGTCGGGGACAGGCAGGAGGTGTGGGCAGGCAGCAAGGGATCAGAGTCGGGGATGTAGCAGAAGGTCAAGACAGGAAGAAACAGGCACAGCATAGGAGAAAAGTCAGGAACAGAATTGAGGTCACAACAGGAAATCACTTTAAATGCACAGGAAAAAGCTTTTTCTAAGGCACGAGGCTCAAAGATCCGGCAGCGGGCAGAGGAAAAGGCAGTCCATTTACTAGGGCAGGCGATCAACAGCACAAATTAGCGGTGCGTTGGCTCTTTAAATCTCGATGAGCCGTGCACGCGCTGGACCACAGGAGATGCTGCTGGAGCCGAGAGAGGTGAGTGACGCTGCGGCAGTCTGTTCTGGCCACATCAAGTATTAAGGTAATGGGTCATAGCACTAAGGAGAGGGAACGTGCAAGCCAGCCCCCTCTGCTTTGTGCTGTGATCTGGGCCTGCACAGCAGTCATAGACTGAAAGCTCTTGTGAGCATGGCCCTCACTTCTACTGTTACATATGGCTATGTTTTTGCTCTGTCATGTATTACCTCTGTTATTTTATTTGTATATGCCCCCCGCATAGTCTGTAACGCACTACAGAATATGTTGGTGCTATACAAATAAAAATTATGGTTGTTTTTAGTAAAAATGTAGGAACTGTTTTTAGTAAAAAAAATATCTAAATCTACTCCAAACATTAACACCATTAATGTAGTTGTCTAAGCCTTTATAATAAATCTTAGATGCAAAGGATATCTAACGGGCTCCTATCCCACTCTTCAAAGTTATAGAATAAAACAGACAAGAAAATAGAAGTAAGAGATGCTAAAAAATTATTTATTGCAGAAAATATTTCTGTAGCAAAATCTTATACAGTACAAATCTGATACCTGCAATTAGAGTGGATGTGGCTCCTAAGTATTTACCTATTTAGAACTATAGCCCCTCATTAAAGAGAAAAGGCATATTGGTATATACAATTTTATACTTTTTTTTTTTTAAACTGTAAATTTTTATTAAGAAATTTTTTTTAACACAGTATAAAACAGCGGGTAATGCATGCATTGCTTGATGAGTCATACATTCTTCTGCATTTGCAGTGTACAGAGCAGTAAATAAGAGGTATATGCACATTCAAGTACAAGAGCTTTTGGGTAGAAGACATGCTTATAGTGGGATACAATGTAAATCTGCCTTTACACCTTAAACAAAGTAAAGCTGCAACATTATGCCAATAATGCCAACATGTCTCCAATGTTCCCTTAATTGTGATAATGCTACAACATCCGCTTCAAAGGATGAATAACCGGGATAACACATTAGACAAGACACACCACACACACTAGGTAAGGTAGGACCTGTGGCAGGGGGGGGGGAGAGCCGCATTATTAGTGGTTCAGAGGTGATGTATCATTCACACCCGGGGAGGACCCACCGCATTTACAAATCATTGAGTACACAAAAGGAGTTCCAAGGTTCCCATACCTTCTGGTAGGCGTCAATTGTATTATTGAGGGAGGCCGTTAATTTTTCTAGGGAGCACATCTCTTTCAACCGAGCGAATAGTTCTGATTCTGCCGGGGGCGCACTCTGCTTCCATGCCCTTGCTATCAAGCATTTGGAAGCTGTGCAAAGACTTAGAAAGAAACTAGAAAGATGTTTTCTCATATTGCGTGGGGGGACATTGAGGAGATATTGCATAGGCTCTAACGGGATGACCAAACAACTCCCCAGTGAGAGCTTCTATTCGTTGCCAAAATGGGGTTATAAGTGGGCATGTCCAGAAGATATGGAACAGTGTGCCTACCTCAGTCTGACACCTCCAACAGGCATCCGGAACCATTGGATTCAGCCTGTGTAGCAGCGCTGGAGTATGGTACCAGTGCATTAGCACCTTGTACTGAGATTCTTTGTAAGTGGTACAAATGGACGACTTGGCTGTTCTGCTCCATATAATTTGCCACGTCTCTATCGAGATTTTTTTTGTTCAGATACCCCTCCCATTTTGTCATATATTTGTGTGTTAGTGGGGCATCACCTGGTGGGGTGCACAATATTTGATATATTCTAGAGATACAATTTTATACTTTTTAATATTATTATTTAGCTACCTAAGCAGACAAAGAACATGTAGAAATCTACAATATGGTGAGTATGTTGAATAACCTGGGGTGCAAATATACATAGTCACTTCTCTCACTACTGAATATTATGCTGTTAAGTTAACCACTATAGTTAATGGAAAGGAGCTTAGGGGTTGTTGAAAGAAGCATATTTGGTCAGCTCTGCATGGAAAATATAATTACAGAACAGAGCTGTAGTCCTGTGGGGATGCAAGGACTTGTAGCTCATAGATTACTATTATTCTTTGAGTCCTGCTCCTAGAGGTATCGTTTGCTGTCACCACAGAATTTATTCCTTTGATTATTCCTATGAAAGAACACCTTTTACATATTTTCATAGACACACATATATACACAGTATTTGTTGGCAACAGCTATTGATAACACACACCCATTATTGTAAGAATAATAAGAGAAAAAGTTATCTGTCCAGAACACTTCCATATGTGGTTGATATGATATAATAGTAAATCATCTCCATAGCTACTTCCTAAAATGAAAGATATATTGCTCCTTGCAATTTCAGTTACAGTGCCCTCTAATCCGCATGTATTGCAAGAGGCTCCACAGCCTTCTGTATGAAATCAGAAACATACAGGAGTACGTTGCCCTATAATGGCTCTGCAAAACAGAAGTATAACCAGTGGCATAACTAGGAAAGACAGGGCCCCCTAGCAGGCTTCTGCATGGGGCCCCCCTTCCCACTTAAAAAATATACATATTAGTTTACTCACACATGCGAGTTACAATCACATATAAATACACTCATGTGCATATACACATAGATACAGTGCCATATGCAACATACTCACATACAGTGTATACAGACATCATATACACATCACTGATACTGCATATATACATCACAGTATATATTATATACATATTATGCTGGACAAGTGCAGTACAATACAGATATAATGGTGCACATCCTGCATTCTTTATTGTGTCAGGTCTGATGACCGGGCCCCCTGACACTGCGGGCCCCATAGCGGCTGTTATGGCTGCTACCATTGTAGTTACACCCCTGAGTGTAACATGACTTAGGACAGTTCTATGTCTGTTTTTTCGGAGCCTGGCTGAATCATAAGTAAAGTGGCTTTGGCCCTTTTAATACATGTTTTTAGGATCTATTTCTGTCTGGGATTTTTTTTCAAAATGTCTCAAAGTGCATAAAAAAATCTCAGCATATACACCCACAGGTGATTAGCGTCACTATGAGACTTTTTGCTAAAGTCCCAAGTCAATAATCTGGCTTTACACAGTGGTGCACTAGCAGTAGTTCTATGTCTATGTCAGATTACTGAAGTGGCAGAAAAAAGCTGTAAAAAGTCCCCAAAAAACTAAATGCAACTATTTTGAGACTTTTTTACACCACAAAAGCCCAGGAAAAAAAAGGTAAATAACTCCTTTATGTAATTTTCTAACAGAGAAAAGGTTCAGTAATGTCCCCTACATATCATGCTACAACTTCAATCATTTTCAAGATTCACATCAGTGTTGTCTGTAAGCTTATAGCAGATTTTGTCTTTTCTTCCTAAAGCCACATTAGCTAATATCTTCATGATCTTACTCTCACTGTTCATTTTCTTACTGTAGCTTGAGAATTCCTAGCATTGTTATTATTATCAAATGACAGAGCAATTTGCTTGCAGCTGCTATCATACCTAATACAACCTCTAGAAATCCCAATTGTGTACATGACCTGGTAATGCACCTGCTAGATCCTAACAAAATAATTGTTAATAGGGGTGTTAAGGTTGGACCTGGTTCACATGCACCTGCTAAAATGTCAAAACATATTCCTGGTGGTGGTTTTTATGATTGTTTATATGTTTTTGTATTTCACATTTAAATAATTTCCAGGTCATTTATAGCAGACAATTGAGTATTTGTATTCTGTAGTAGTGCTCGGTGCTACTTCCGCTGTATATTATTTAGGGCATACATAAAATATGCATAGATTTTCTTCCTCTGCAATCCAAGGGAGAGCTAAGAATTGTTCTTCAACGTTAAATTTCAAAACATTTAAAAATCACTTTTGTGTGCATTGTAGATCTTTACATCTGGCGTCGCAAACAGATAAAACGTGTTGCATTGGGATTCCTTTAGTTTCTGTTCTGCCAATTTCTTCAGGTGGCAGTTTTTATCTGATTCCTCTGGTGACTTTTATAACAAAAACATGAAACGCCATGATGGCTATTCAAAGGGACAAAACATATTAGAAATGCAAAGACATTTTCTTAGTTTGTATTTTAGAAATGGAATTGGAATACTGTATGTGCATGTGTACTGAAAACTTAGACTTCGCAGTGTTACACTTTGAAATCATTAACTTCAGTGAAGTTTATTTTTCTGATGACGAAGCAAAGTCGACACATTTGATGCTGGACTTTATTATGAGGGTAAACAAAATTTGTTAGGTTAAATGGATTTAAACAAAACTCAAATATGTGTTGTGTAATTAAAAAAAGAATAATGGCTTGTAAAAAATAATTTATATTCATAACCTTCCCATATGCACTCATAGACATGTCCCCAAGGGAATAGAGGGAATTTTTTGATCAAATTTGAGTATATAGGCCATTAATCCTGCCAATGGTGTAAAGAATAACATTGCTCAAATTGCTAATGTAATCATTGGGAAAACCAGTGCATCTAAACATCAGTCCCCCTAGTACTCATACCAGGGACACTAACAGCTCAGCTGTCAGAACTGCTGCAAATGTTTGCTCTGCAGATTAAGATCCCTTAATTCTCTGTATCCAATCGCTCTATATCAGCGGTGCACAACCTTTTTCTGGCCAAGTGCTGCAATGTCATACTGCTACCCATCAGGGGGCTGCACTATTAACCGAAACCCTAATTGAACCAAAAACCATAGTACCTCCCAGAAACCCCTACAGCATAATACTGCATTTGCATAATAAATAACACAAATACCAGAGCCTACAACAATACAGTGCACAAACAATACAACAATCATGATGATGGAAATATTCTGAACCTATGCAGTAGGTAATAATTGTAAATAACTGGCTGCACGCAGGGGCTCTGATAGACCCCAGTACCTGATTGCTTGTTAATGATAATACCTTGCTAATACCTTGAGGGTATTAGCTCAGTCAGCCTATGGACATGCATAGGCTGACACTGTGGCTTTAAGAACCCATCACCACGGGATCTTACAGACACCTCATTGGACCTCAGGGCTGCCATAAAAATGATCAGTGACCTCCGAAGACAGCCGGGTAGGTGTTGATCTTGGGGAAGAGACATTACCAACAGGCACGTTAAATGCAAGGTAGTGCTGACCAGGTTTTACACTGCAATGTCATTTGTTAGTTGCAGCTGACACCCCATGTTTTTTGATGCTGGCCTGGTGAATATGAGCTGGGCCGGCATCAACTCTGCGTTCGATATATTGGATACTGAGCATTTAGACCCAGAGCTCTGTGTCTGATATATTGGACGCGGAGCACTAAGTGGTTAAAGACTTGTGTTTCTGGCTCCTGTTGATTCAGTGAAAAATAGCAAAATATCACAAACTATTGCGTGTACCTTGACCTTATGAATTTGTACATATTCCCATCTAGATTTTGCCTTGTTGTATGTCTTGTGTCATCCCTTCCAGATGGCAACACTGCTTTAGCCTATGAGGATACCACATTTATAGACAATCAAGCATTTATGGGACTAGCTGAAATGCCAGCTTCAGAAACCAATGAATAAGGATCTACAAGACCAATTGAAACATCTGTGGATATATTTGCCACAGGATACAATAGGGAACCTATATGCCTCAAGGTCCATCCTTAACTCATCGTTTATACAGGCTAGAAGGGACCCAAAAGAGTACTTAATCTCCCCTTCAATTTTATAGTTTTTCTAAACAAATATATCCAATTTGTTAACATTGCAATGAATTACATATATCATCATATTTTAACAAGACTTCAAACCATTGTGTCTTAGTGCATTATTTTAGGTCAATTTATATATCATTATCCAGCCATCCAACATGTCAGGAGATTCATGGTACCAGCAATAGAAGAATGACATTATGAGAGGATCCCTTGTTTCCAGATTTTCTTTTAAACAAAGTACCCTAAAAAGAAGTCATCTGGGTACATCTCTAAGTTGTTTAGTAACATATAGCATAGGTGTAAATGGCTTGGAAGCTTGTTTGGATTTTATGTTGCTGATGGTTCAGACATTTTATCAAAAACATGTCCACCTACATTATGTTTACTGTGCAAGGAATCCAGGACACTTGGCTGTGTCATATAAAGTTTTGGAAATGAAAGAACAGCTGTAAAGACTCAGGGGGCATAGGCACAAAAACTTCCTCAGGGTTTGGAGGCAATATGGAAATGTATGAGCTCGGGATAAGCAATATATAAAATAAAATTAGAATACAAAGTAACTTTATATGCTGGTCATTTTAAATGGTTTGCTTCTATAGCAATGTCATTTCATTCATGAAACATGTACATGAAGGATAATGATGTATAGATTATATATCAGCTGTGTGCAGTCTGTTTAAGAGCACTTATTAAACAATCAATAGTGATCTCTAAGTTGGAATGGATGAAATTTCCACTTTGACCTCCTTTCCTATGCATTCTTATGAGATACTAGTTTGAGTGATTTAACAGTTTCTTTTACAATGTATGTATATTTCAATTATTTTTAATCATATATTGAAAATATACTTTTTCATAGCAGTATTTTTTTTTTAGTTTAAAGGACATCTATCACCACTTTAGGGGTGGTAGACTGTCCTATAACTCATGCTTGTTACCTGTAGAGGATGATCCCGCTTCTTTCAGCTAGTTTCCAGTCTCCTGAATTGCCGATAAAACGACTTTATAACCTTAGCCAATAGTACTGGAGGCACTCCGGGTCACGTCGTCTGAGTTCCTCCGCTCCGTAATTTATGCACAACCTCTGCTAAATGATATGCATAACTCCTCTCTGTTGCAATTCCCGGGCCTCCTGAGACATCAGCAGGTGCAAGAACTTGTCCCTTGCGCAGCCTGCATGGTCACCAGTGTGGCTACGCAAGGGACAAGTTCTTGCGGCTGCGTGAGATTTCTTCTAAGAAGTACACAGCAATAGTACAAAAGAGAATGAAGTAACACAAGTTAACACAGAGGCAGTTCCTCCGACGTCCACCAGGTGACGCTGCTGCGCTGAAGTTTCCCGGAATGCACTGAAGTACACCGGCCTATTCCTAGTGAAGGTAAGCGCGAGCCCCGCAACACTTTTTTTTAAAAAATGCGGCGGTTTTTCCGAATCTGTTGGGTTTTTGTTCGGCCACGCCCCCCCATTTCCATTGCGTGCATGCCAGCGCTGATGCGCCACAATCCGATCGTGTGCGCCAAAATCCCGGGGCAATACAGGAAAAATCGGCGCAAATCAGAAATATTCGGGTAACACGTCGGGAAAACGCGAATCGGGCCCTTAGTAAATGACCCCCATTGTGTGTATATTAAAACCCCACAGTCACATATATGTATATATATATGCCTTAAATATCAACCTGTGATGTAAATCAAACAAGTCCAAAAGCAGGAAAAAAGGAAAAAACAGAAAAGACCAGCACAAATGTCGACAAGATAAATGGGCCATTTTGACTGAAAAATCATCTGACACACCCACTTAGCTCAGAAACAATGGAGGGGGGGGGGGCATTTATCATAGTTTTCTTTCATCTGGTGTGTATCTAAAATATATTTTTTCCATTTTTATCAGTTTTTCGGGTATCGATGCCGTTCGTTTTTGTGTGTGACTTTTTGTCAAATGTTACAGAAATGTTGAAGCTACTGCAAAATGCCACAAAGCAGTCGCCAGAATGCAAGGGCAAAGAAAAATTAAAATAAGAGTCAGATGTGAGAAACACATCATTCTGCACACCACAAATGACAATGCTGCAAACAGTTCAGACTCAACACAAAAAACTTGAAAAATGTCTAGGCCAAGGAAGTTCAAATAAGAAATGTTATCATACAATAGAATGCAGCACGCAGCACTGCCTAATGTTCAATAATATGCAGAGTCAGGCATAGAATCAGCAGATAGTGCTACAGCTCAAACAAAATTGTATAAATTCTTAGGAAAGCCAGAAAAAAAGGCTTAATAACAGCATGGTGGCCAGTGGTTAGCCACTACAGCCTTGCAGTGCAAGGATCCTGGATTCAAGTCCATCCAGGTCAACATCTGCAAAGAGTTTGTATCTTCTCTCCGTGTTTGTGTGGGTTTCCTCTGGGTCCTCTGGTTTCCTCTCACACTCCAAGACATACCGATAGGTTGATTAGATTGTGAGCCCCATGGGGACAGGGACCAATTTGGCAAGCTCTCTGCAGCGCTGATTAATCTGTGTGCGCTATATAAATAAAGGAATTATTAAATTATTAGTGAGGCCTCTTTCACACTTGCGTTGCAGATCACGTCAGAGTCTGATCAGGGTTTGGTCAGTGAAAAACTGACATTTTTTATTGGAGTTCAATCAGGATTCAGTCAGAGTTTGTTAAGTGTCTCAGATTTTTTTGGTGTTTTGGTGCAATGTGTTTTTCACGTGCAGATAATGGCAATTGATCAGTGAAAAACCCATTACACTTGCATTGGACTTGCATGTGTCTCAGAGTGCAATGCATTTTGATGCATCTCCATAGACTTGTATGGTGGGTTTTTCTTGCATGTTGAGATTTAAATGTACGTTAAAAAAAGCATCTGCAAAGTGTAAAAGGGGCCTGACCTTTTTAATAACCTTTTAGTTACAACCTAAAATCAGCACCGGAAGTGATGCTTGACATTGTTTGCCATGAAAGAAGCCAGTAGTGAGCTGGAGTGTTTTTGTGACTTTTTAAGGGATTTGCGCCAAAATTGTGTCAAATATGTGGAAACTAGTGACAAATCAGGTGCAACATTGAAAAAAATTAACATGGCGGACTTGTCACGATGTCACGAAACAGGTGCAAGAACACTAAAAAGGTGCAAAAAAGCAAGAAAAAACAAAAAAAGCTTGATAAATACCCCCCAAGGTGAAAACACAGAACTTTCCACTTTCCACACCCAGCTCAGTCTGTGTCAATCACAGCTCCAAGCAGAGACGCCCGAGGCATGTTTCACAAGCTCAGAACGCTGCAGCAAGAACCCATTCAGAAAGTTTGGACACAGTTTCCTCTTTTTTTTTGTCTTCACCCCTGGTTTTCCTTTTTGTTTTTTCTGCCCCTACATCAGACTAATATAAATGAATTCATTTCTTTCAGATACTTCAATGCCTTCTTATACTTTTTAGCCACTTTGAATTTTTAGACAACATGTTAAATATGATTTTACTGTCTACCTAAATTAAATTCCTGTTCATATAACCATTTGTTTTTAATTTGTCAGCTTTGCTATAATTAAATAGCTTGAAATATATTCTGGAACCAATTTCAGCCTTTCATTCACACCTTGATTATTCTTCTAATTGATTTTTATAATTCCCTATAATTTAGACTCCTGGACAGATTTATGCTCAAATATGTACATTGTATACAGCTTTCAGGTTGTATCTTCACATGCAGACAGGAATGATTGTATTTCAGGTTCATTTCTAACTCAATTAAAAAGCTTACAAATCTGAGGGATTATGACTTTCATTTTCAGGGTTTTACTGTTTCAGCTATACACTCACCGGCCACTTTATAGGTACACCATGCTAGTAAGTGGACCCCCTTTTGCTTCAGAACTGCCTCAATTCTTCTGGCATAGATTCAACAAGGTGCGGAAGCATTCTCAGAGATTTTGGTCCATATTGACATGATGGCATCACACAGTTGCCGCAGATTTGTCGGCTGCACATCATGATGCGATCTCCGTTCTACCACATCCAAAGATGCTCTATTGGATTGAGATCTGGTGGACTGTGGAGGCCATTTGAGTACAGTGAACTCATTGTCATGTTCAAGAAAACGTCTAGATGATTCCAGCTTATGACATGGCACATATCCGCGAAAGTAGCCATCAGAGTTGGGTACATTGTGGTCATAAAGGGATGGACATGGTCAGCACAACAACCAGGTAGGCTGTGGCTTGCAACATATCTCAATGGTACCAAGGGGTCCAAAGAGTGCCAAGAAAATATTCCCACACCATGACACCACCACCACCAGCCTGAACCGTTGATACAAGGCAGGATGGATCCATGCTTTCATGTTGTTGACACCAAATTCTGACCACCATCGAATGTCGCAGCAGAAATCGAGACTCATCAGACCAGGCAACGTTTTTCCAATCTTCTACTGTCCAATTTCGAAGAGCTTGTGCAAATTGTAGCCTCAGTTTCCTGTTCTTAGCTGAAAGGAGTGGCACCGGTGTTGTCTTCTGCTGCTGTAGCCCATTGCCTCAAAGTTGGACGTACTGTGCGTTCAAGAGATGCTTTTGCCTACCTTGGTTGTAAAGGGTGGGATTGAGTCACTGTGCCTTTCTATCAGCTCGAACCAGTCTGCCCATTCTCCTCTGACCTCTGGATCAACACAGGCATTTCGCCCACAGAACTGCCGCCACTGGATGTTTTTTCTTTTGGACCATTCTCTGTAAACCCTAGAGATGGCTGTGCGTGAAAAATCCAGTAGATCAGCAGTTTCTGAAATACTCAGACCAGCCCTTCTGGCACCAACAACCATGCCAGTTCAAAGGCACTCAAATCACCTTTCTTCCCCATACTGATGCTCGGTTTGAACTGCAGGAGATTGTCTTGACCATGTCTACATGCCTAAATGCACTGAGTTGCCGCCATGTGATTGGCTGATAAATTAAGTGTTAAACGAGCAGTTGGACAAGGTGTACTTAAAAAGTGGCCGGTGAGTGTATGTAAAAATGTCTCTTACTGCTATTTCGACAGACCTTTGCTCTGTGATACTTTTTGCCACAGGGCATTATTCATGACAGATTTCCTTATCAAAGATTGATTACTACACCAGGTGATTATAAGATTGTCCATATTATAATAAATGAAAAACACCTTTTAAGTGTTGTTCTTTTCTCGAAAATGTTCATTTGGGAATAAGAACTTGCCAGTAGACGCAAGTGCACCTCTTGCTATATTGCCATAATCTCAGAGTATCCTCCAATGCTTCTCCACGAGCATTATGGAGATATTCTTCTAGAAGTATTGTTCATGTGCCTGTGATTCCATAGGGGCATGCAGAGTCAGATTCTATACAAACAACTGCAAGGTTTCCAATTTCATAATACTATTCAGGACCTTATATAGACAGGTAAAACTATTACTAAACATTATTTTAAAATATTTAACTTTGAAAATTACAATTGATTTAAAATGAATATGAAAATGACTTTGTGCCATAGCAAATATAACACCAAATTTAAATTCAGAGTGACATATGTTTATAGGCATAAGTTTCTTGTCTGTGAGCAATTAAAAAAAAAAGCAGTAGGGAGGTGAACCATTGGCAGATAGTAAGTGGGAATAATGGCTGTGTGCGGGGCACAGTACTGGGGTTTAGCAGAGCTCCTGCATCCATGCCACTGCTCTTCTCTCTTCCTGCTGTTAGGAGAAACATTGGTCTTTGCTGCTTGTTGCATACAAATGTAGATTTGTAATGTGATAAATATAGAGTTTAGCTTAGTGTATTTTATGTGCATATGCAGTATTATAATTGTAAAGTGTGAGTGTTAGGTGCAGGCTTGGGAAGAGTTCAGGGAGGAGGTCTTGGATCAGTGGACCTCTGGACCCCGGTAAGATAGTTATGAGCTGCCCACAGTGGCAACCAAGGTACAATGTGCGGAAGGAACAGTCCAAGCCTGGGATGACAGCAGGAACACGGAGGCACACTGGTGACACTGGCACGGACTGGAGACAAATGGACTGGAGCCCTGGGAAGGACAGCAGAAGCGTATGGAACACGGAGACAAGAAGAACATGGAGGGATCTGGAAACGCTGATGGACACGGAGGCGCCTGGAAACGCTGGAAGGACTGGAGTGTTGGGAACACTGGTGGGCAATCACTTCAACAGGAACGCTCTGGGGAAGCAAGGTGTGGAAACCTTGAACGTTTAAAGAATGATGAAGGAAGGAAAGCAGCTGGGAACGCTAATGGGCTTTCTCTCAACAGGAACTGTGTGGGAAGCGAGGGGGTGGAACCTTGGAAATTCCTTGTAGAATACTCGAAAGATTTGGCAGAGTAAGGAAGGGAGGTGCCGGATTATAAAGGGTGCCCGGATTAACCCAGCGCCAAATCAGGAGGATGATGGCTCTTTTAATCTGGAGACAGTCCATGGGCGTGTCCCTAGCAGAGGGATGCGCGCGGCCTGCAGGGAAATGCAGGCAGGGGGATGGGGACAGGCTATAAAGCGGAGCACAGCCACGACAGGATCGCGGGGAGCACCCGGACTTACCCCCCTTCTTCTAGGCAGTTCCAACCTCCTACAATTCATCTTGTGACGGGAAACCTGAGGCAGAGAAAGCAGAAAACAAGACAAACCTCGAGAGGTGTTGGGACCTGCTGGAACAGTGGGATATCCTAAGAGATGAGTGTCCTTGGCTGAGGACGTTACTCTGCTAACTTGCATAGACTCCACTGCAAGCAGTACGGCCGGCTGAAGTTTTGGGAAGCTGTGAGCGCATTGGAAAGCGGCGGGAAGCAGGAGGGCTCTTGGAAAGCTGTGTAACACTTTGGGAAGCTGCGGGAGGCTGGAGAGGCTCTTGGAAGGCTGGAATAGCTTTGGGAAGCGCAGAGGCTCTGGAGTGTTCTGGGAAGCGGCGATGGAGGACTCTTGCAGAGGCTTCCAGAAAGGGCGGAGACTCTGGAGAGGCTTCTGGGAAAGCCGTAGAATCAGGAGTGGCTTCTGGGAAAGCGGAGACTCTGGGGAGGCTTCTGGGAAAGCCGGATAAGATTGGGGTATATACATTTCCTCTATTTTGCAATATTGGTTGGTGACAACTAATGCATTGACAAACTCATACAGTTTTGACTGATTCCGATTTTCTAGCTTTATATCCTTTCTCATCAAATGAATGGATGCAGCCCTTATTTTGTTATAAATAACAGAAGCTGACGGATGTGAACTTGCTAACAGGAGTTTATGGAATGGATTGGAAAACGATTGTAGTTAGTTTACCATCACTTCTGGTGTCAGTTATTCATATTAACTGGAATAGGGCTAGCAGACAATATGGGGACATTTACCAAAAGTGTCTGAGCGCAAAAACTGTTCCAGTTGCTCAAGGCAACCAATCAGAGTATTTTTTCCAAAAGAAATCATAACATGAAAAGTCCGAGCTCTGATTGGTTTCCCATGAAAACTAGAACAGTTTTGATCTCAGCCACTTTGAGAACTTCCCCCCATGAGAGGTAGCCTAAACACTGCAAAATGTTTTGTTCACGGGGAAAGGGGTTCTGTTATAAAATATTTTTTATTTTGCAATAAAATAGATAAAGAAGTAAAATCATAAAGAGTTGTAGCAGCATCCCAAAATGTCTGATCTATCAAATAGAAATATGATATTCGAGCGGTGAACTCGTAATGGAAAAATAATGTTTGCAACATTTCTCTATTGCATAAAATGTTTATAAAATGATCAACAGGTTGAAAAAGTCCCCAAAATGGTATTAATAAAATGTCAGCTTGACACCTGATACCAGCTTGTATTAGTGCACCATGACATTTTCCAACATCATGGTGATCGCATGGGCTCTGAAGCAAGCCTGTGTGATCTGTGCTAGAGGCCCGATGTATGTGACCGCAGAGCCTGCTCCAGCAGATCGTGATGCAGGTGGGGACCCACAGACCACTTCTCAATACCAATGCTTTCTGGTGATGTTTGGTCAATTTTGATTGTTGGTATGGTGGGTACACTCGTGGTTAGCATGAGACAAACTATACAAACCCACACAAGTGCCCAAGTAGACAGCTCATCAGAGGGCACATCAATGGGAGCTGTGGCAAGAGGGTTAGTTTATGTCTGTCAGGCAGTGTTCAAAGCGTTGGCACACGAGACAGGGCCAGTACACTAGAAGAGGTGGATGGGCCTAGGAGGGCTACATGACTTCCAGAGGCCACAAAATGTTATTGTTGCACAAATAGTTAAAAACAACTCCATGAGGCTGGTTTGCAGGCCTGGACATCCACAGATCATCATAAGGACGCTTGGCATTTGCAAAGGATTGGCAAATTTGCCACTGGCACACATGCTCTCACAGTAAAAGTAGGTTCACACTGAGCAATGTGACAGATGTGAGAGTCTGGAGTGCCTGGAGACGATCTGCGTGCCTGTAAATCCTCAGCATGACCGGTTTGGCGTGGGTCAGTAATGGTAGGGTGGCATTCTTGGATGGGCCGCCAGAGGTAGCCTACTTGCCAGTAGGTACTGAGATGTGTGAGACCATAAACTGGTGAGTTGGCGCTGATCTCTCAAAGCAGGACCAATCTAAACCTATGTGGATGGAGTGTGTCAGCAGTTCCTGCAAGAGAAGGCATTGAAGCTATGAACTGGCCCGCTTATTCCCCAGACCGATCAATGAACTGGACATTCATCTTGGTCCATCCAACCAGTCCGTTGCAAACAAACTGTCCACGAGTTGGCAGATGCTTTAGTCTGGAGGAATGGGTTGTTCTATGGTCGGGACCGAGCTGATCATAAATCATTCCTAATAAGGTAAGGCTTTTAAACTAGAAAACCATGTTAGGTTGGCAAGCCACGACCTATTCTGGCATGAACCCACTCTTTCCATCATAAACATCACCTTATCATAATGTTCAACATTATAACTATCATATGCACTGAGCATGGAACGTTGAGCTAGATCTAGCCATAGGTAGGATGTTAAACAAATGGATAGTCACATATAGGAGTTTCTTGAAAAGAATATTTGACCGTCATTACCTTGGTCTTGAGAGACGGACACATACCCTTGTTTCTTGAAATGTAATTTCAACTCTTTACGTACATGTGGGAAAATTTTTCTTACATAAGGATAAGACATTTAAAACTGATACCAGCACGTTATGTGTCATATGTCATGCTTTACTTACGGTTATGCTTCATAAAAACTGCGTAGCAAAAGTATGAATTCATTTACCATTCAAAGCAATATTATTCTTGCTTCCGTTAGAGAGGTATTGCTCAGAAAGCAAAGCTGGGCCTTCATGATTTCACATCTAAAGGGCACATCGCGTTTAGAAAAATAATAGACTAAGTATGTTGCAATCTTCACATTTTGTTACAAGTGGTTGTGTTTGTATATAAAACAAAAAAAGTTATGTTTGAAGGTATCTATTCCATTGGTTTGTAATCCAGTATGAATCTACCATTTTTCAGGCAAAGAATGGAATCAGAATCGTTTTCACCAATTTTTGTATTGAATCTGTTAAAAATCTCTAGGGGGGGGGGATAATGGGGAGGGAAGGGTTAGGGGAAGACAAAAAAAGTGTAAAGAAAGACATGACAGGAACAAGCTTTTATTGGTTATATACCAATTCCATGAAAAACTGGCGCAAACAACGTTGTGGACTTGAATGATTGCATCTGGACCCAAACGTCCTTTGAAATTTGTTAAGTCCATGGAAGGTTTTTCTATCTCTCAAAAAAGATGGGGTGCAGTTTGTCAGACCCGCTCCGTCTGCGAAAATCACTCTTAAGGAGGTGTATGTGAGGAAATCTTTAACCTTTTAAAAATTAAGGAGGTTTGGTACAGCACTCCTTCTCACGTTTCATGAGTATTATTTTATACTGTCTATTCAATCAACGGTGGCCGCTTGGGGATACTGAAGCATGTGTTAGTAAGCGATCCCCATAAATGCATATAACTTAATCTTACCGACATAATGTATTTACTCCCCTTTGAATTCCATTTAAGATTTAGTGTTTGGTAATGATGGAAAGTTTTAAAACAATATGCAACATTAGCTACAAAATCAGGACATAGTGAGAGATTTGAGCAATTTGTTTTCTAAATGATAGAGTTTGTGAGCATATAATAGCTTGTGTTGAAAAAATTCCATCGTTCGGGGACAGGGCCTATTTCTGGATTTTTTTTCACTGTTTATATTTTGATTAACAAAACAAGTAAAATAAACTATAATAAACTCACAGTAATAAATGTATTATTACTGTCGGAGACCGGGTACCAAACGGCTAATGAAGGTTGCAAAAAATAGCATGCAGGCCAAGCCTCACAGCTATCCTCCCACCTCCACCTGGCAGTTCCACCCTTGATGAGGGACATAGCAGAGCGTCTATATTTCTAGGGAGTTTATGCTTGTAATTTTTGACACCATTAGTTAAAATTTATGTACCAAAATTGCTATTGTGTTCTTGGCTTTACATTCAAAAAACATGACATAGAATACATACATTAAAAATAATCCCACTATTGATACCCTGTCAACAAACACAAGATACAAGCTTAAATGAAAAAATGTAAATTTTTATTTTACAACAAATTGAGAGGTCTTGGTTAACTCATTGACTCCTTTTATGGTTGTGTGCAGAATCAACAAATTAAAAAGGGTCAAAGAAAAACAATTAAGGAAATTAAATAATTCCAGAGCAATCCACATAGCCTCATAAGAGAACCCAAGATAAGCTTAAATAGTCACTCCAGGCATATGAAATTGTCCAGGAGATTAGACCCCGTGATTTGACTATATGCTAGTTCACCATGAGCACCCTTAATTGATCCAACGATTGTGATGAGAATAACGCTTGGCTTGCACGACTCTAAGATTGTCAGGGTCATCTGAATTGAGCTGTAGAACCCGCCATTTGCTTTTAAAGGTGCCGAAAGCCACACTCCACATACAGTCTCTGCTCGGTTTGAAGCCGGTAAATGAATATGACGAAAAATGCTTATACAAAGCATGTGAGGAAATGACCGCAACACAGGACGGAGAAAGTCAAAGCCAATCAGCAACAATCGACAAATGGTGCAGCGGGATCCATAGAGAGGTGACAACTTGGCTCTGGAAGGGCGAGCAGTGGAGCGAAAGTGTTCCACACCATTTGGAAGAGCCCTGACAACTGTACATCTGCCGATACTCATAGACCCTCAATGTCCACAAATAAACTTGTGTCACTGTCAGCCAAAGCCAACCGACCACAGAAAAATATTGCTTATAATTGAAGGATTGCGGACCCTGAGTGAGCTGGCTTCTTCAACGTATGGTGTTTCCCATCCAGCCCCGATACAAGTGGAACACTGTGGCTGATTCCTGGAAACACACAAATATCACTTAGCAGTTGGACTAGGACATTCACGCCGTCTTCAGGCGCTCCCATATCACTTCGCAGGCTTCGCTCTCACGATTCAGGATATGGAAACACCCAGCAGTACTCAAAAGCAGCAAAGCCAGACGAGTCCCAGTGGCAGAGAAACCTAAAAAAAGATAATGGAAAAAATAAATATTTAAAGAGAACAGTGCACTTGAAAATTATAGCAATGTATATCTAGAAAAAAAACGCGAGTCATGATTGAAACCGTTCTTGGTGGTGTGGACAGAGCGCATCATGTTGGTATCCTCGTAACCGAGACGAGCCGGTGGGGTACAGTCAGCCCGAACGTAGTTGAAGAAATGTCCAGGGTGCTGCCGCAGGTCAGCGTACAAGTTCCTAAAGGTGCCTCTCGAGGATCCAGCTCAGAGACAATGGGATTGAACCCAAAGACCAACTAGTGCCTCTCGTGCTCTCTGCCGGCATTGCAGAACTACCTTGTGGGAAGTGTCACAAAGATCCCAGTCCAGGATAAGATCTAAGAGTACGATTGTATGACATTGGTGCAGAGACTTAAAAAAACGCACCGCAGAGAACCTTCAGCCAGAAAGCAGCAATGGAGCTAACCGTCGCACTTCAGAAAGACAGAAAAATGGGAGTCTGGGCCTGTCAGTGACCAAATTGGGGTTGGTGCAAGCTTTGTCGTTCATTTTGTTATCATTTTCATAATTGCCAGCCCACTATTTTTAGAGGACATGTTCTACGTGGCCATAGTGCACATACGGATGAAAATGACCCATATTATATACGGAATACCGCTCGTAAATACAGGACTGGAGAAATCATATGTTCTGTGAATGTAGCCTCAGACTTGGACAGAACATGATGTGCATAATTCATGACAGCTTGTTGTATTACACCCACAATTATCATAAACCTGGAAACAAATTTTAAAAATATATCTTTAAATGAAGAAAGGTGAAAACTGTGGAAAAAATAATTTCTGTCAATGTATTGATAGATTCGATCGAGTAAATGGCACAATAGCCCAGAATCTTAAGGTTCAATTAATGATAGGTCTAGACTATTAATTAGATCTATTTATTTAACCTTCTGTAAACATTTGTGGTCAGTCTCTTCCAGGTCTTCGAATGCAGCTTAGGATACATACATTTCCTCTTTTTGTTTGACTTTTTTAGGTGAACTAGGCTGGACGGTATTTGAAAACTAATTCGTAAAACACAAGGTTCTTTTGACGCCTATGTTGCTAGTCAAGAAAAAGTTAACTGTGGTGAGGGACAGGATCTGCTCCAGTCAGTGTGGCTAAGGTTCTCTGGCCACCTAAATTATATTGTTCATACCTAGTATACCGTGGTTATATTTTCTCGACTAGATCCTTTATTAATCTCGCTTAGGTTCTGCTATATTTCTAGTTATCCGATCTGGCGTAAATAGTTTGACTATCTCTTGTGTTCTGATTTGGTGCCCTATGGGCTATTACTACATGTAACCTGACCTCTGACCTCTGGGTTATTCATGCTTAAGTCTGTGTTTTATGTAGGAAGGAAGTGTCTTTTGGTTGTTTCAATTTCTTAGTACGCGAGCGAAAGCAGGCAAGGCATAGAGACAGTTTTCGGGGCTCAGTTGTTTTGTTCCCTAAATCTAGTCATAATTATCTGTCAGATGATCCGAAGTATCAGCTTCACAGTAAAAAAGCAGTATTGTGATTTAAAAACAAGAACACATAACAGCAGCCTAACAACTAAAAATGACAGTTTTTGTTGGTGTATTTCTAAATCCATTCCATTGATGTAGATTGTATAGTTTATCCCAGATTGAATGTTGAATGGGTATTTTTTTGGAAAAATCGCCCTGGTCCATCATATGGATTTTTGTTGTTTCAATAACTCTTGATTGGTGGAGACAGGATAACCTTTAAGGAGACTTTCTTTAATTTCTAATATTAGTCAGAATAAAGCAGTGTGGATTTTTATTTAAACATGCTACAGACATTTTGCATGAGAATGGGATTAGAGGACCTGGGAATTGAGCAAACCCAGAGTTGACCAGCAGGAAAGCAGACAGAGAGAGAGTTATGATTCCGCACTCTACCATCTTTAAGCTTCAGTTTCCTTGTCAGTAGTGTTACACTCTTAGCTATGTGACTGGTTATGTAAAAGATTGGGTGCAGATGTCGCTCTATGAAACCTGGGCAATATGTTTTTGATTATGCTAATGGGGAGAAGGCGCGTAAGAACTAATGGTTATTGAGGCAGCACTAAGGCTTTTGTGCAATGCACAAAGTATTACATAAACTCACAACTGTGCTCTACGTATTCCACTAGTAATGATCTCCATTAGAACACATAATTAATGGATATCTATGGTTTAAATTTAGTTACCCAGTGAGTGAAATGGAGGTGTCTGACATCTGGTAAAAAGTTTATTTTTAATCCAATTGCACCCTTAGAGGTATATGTACTAACTGAATTAGTTAAGATGGAAGCCATATAACATTTCTTGGTACAGCTGATGTACCACTATTAGGAAACGCACAACTTCCAAAGAAGCTAATTCCTTCTATAGAATTTTTGGAGTATAATCTAACTAATTATTACTTAAACCAGTGCTTGGGGTAGAAATAAACGCAAGCTGCAAATTTCACGCTGGCTGGAACAAGGCGGACTGCCCATTTTCAAGTCTCTCCAAAAAACGCTTATTTAGTAGTTTAGGTCAGGGCTCTGACTGGATGAACGAAGATGGTCACAGAGTTGTTCTGAAGCCACTGCTTTGTTATTTTAGCTGTTGTCCTTAGTGATATTGTCATTGTTGGAAGGACACCTTGGCCCCGTCTGATGCCCAGGAACTCGTGAATAGGTATTTCATCCAGGATTATCTCTGTCTTTGCCACATCTCACTATCATCCAATTGCAACATTTCATTTGTTCCTGCAAGCAGAAAAAAAACCCATATATGAGCTACCACCCCACTCTGTGGGATGTAATGGCGGGTGCATGGTTTTCTCCACACATACCACCTAGAAATGAACACCAAAATTCAGTTTAGCTCTTATCAGACCAGAGAATCTTATTTTTCTGGTATAGAGCTCCATGTGTTTGGTTTTTGTGCAAGCTGTTTGCCATCTCCCTACAGATCTCTGAAATTTGCCAAGTGATCTTGGGGTTCTTATTCACCGGTCTCACCAAGGCTATTCCCCACCATGGTGAGTTTGGCAGTGTGGTCATCCTAAATTTCTTCCATGTAAGGATTCTGGAGGCCACAGTGCTGTTAGGAAACCTGAGGTTTCGAATTCTTTTGTAGCCTGGTCAGAGCGTTACCTGCCAACTTCTGTCTCTCAAATCCTTGGCAGTTCCTTAGAAATTATGATTCTTATGTTGCGTACATGCACTTTGCACTGTGAGGGTCTTAATGAGGATGTAGAGGTACATTGATGAGCAAAAAAAAAGGAACGTACGAAATGGCTACAATGATGAAACAAAGAGTGAAAAATTTTATGGGGTCTGAATACTTGCTGTACCCTGTATTTTATTATCTAAATAATAAGAGGTGAAGTTTAATTACACAAACCACATTCACCACTTTTCCATCTTTGCCTGTAACCAATGATTTACCAGTGTAACCAGGAGGTTCACATTTGAGTGTTATTTCGCTTCAAGGACCATTTATCCCTTATAACATTTCCCCCTCTGGCAGTGTGTGTCATGGTTGGCTACCATGGTATAAAGGATTTGAGCGTAGTAGAGAACATTGATCTGGAAGCAGGTGTGACGTGTTTTGGAAAGTGTTCTTGCTGAAGGAACCCATTTAGTGAGTACCTTAAAAAGGACAATAGCCCATGTGAGTATGTTGTAAGGTAACAACAAAGTGTAGGTTTTGCCTGGTCATAGACCGGGTTATCGCCTTAAGCCAATTTGAGAGAAATTGAAGAAAAACTTTCCCACAGAACCCTTAAATGAGGAGTCTTTCAGTCATTACTGTATATGTGCTTAAGGCTGCTGGTAATGTAACTACTAAAAAATTACCAGTCATTGATGGAAGATCTGAAGATAGGTAAGAGCATACAGTTGAGCGTCTACAGATTCTAAAGCAAGAATCTCGGTATGCAATACAATATATTGCAGTACATTGTAGGGGCAATCAGACTCAGTGGTGTACCCGCGGGGTCTAAAAAGAAGTGTTAAAAAAAAACCCTATAGGTTCACATCACCCACCTTTCCCTAGAACTGTAAATAAACAAATTTAAAATCAAAAACCCTAAGATAATACCTAACAGAGATAGTACAAACAATGGTGAAACACAGGAAAGACAGTCAGACCCGGAGGAATTGTTTTTTAGTCTGTCTCCAACAAGTCGTTTCGGTACTGTCTTTCCTTGTAACTCCATGTTGTACGTTACATGTTAATATTTAATCTGCGATGTCATTGATATTAATTACGCAGGTTTTTATTGTAAGTAGGTACACTTAAAGATTTATATACTTTTATGCTGTTCAAGTTTATAGTCTTGCCCTTCCTCCTTTGAGGGGGCATTTGCAATAGGTATTTATGTATAGTTTTATGGGGCTTTAGACTAGCTACTATTAATAGAGGAGTGACAGTCTGTTAATAGCCATTGAGCTTGTCCCCGCTTTTTTTGGCTTTGATTGAATTTTTGATATCCCATAGATTGAAAGAGGACCAAACATCCAAGTACTGTTATATTAGCACGCCCAGTGAAGTCCACTGACCTCATGGACAGGGCCGCTGTAACACACCACAAGCTAGATAGAAACGACATGGGGGTGTAAGCAACCGCATTGATTGTGTCGCTGAACAGGCTTGAAAACTTAAAGGAAAGCCTCATATAAGTCCTCGAGCCGGCTATTGTTTGTGGACGAGGCTTTCATCTCCGCTCTGTAACAGGATGGAATAATAAGTGGCACTATGAACTATAATTTGGTACACGAAAAACAAGGCCCTCGCACAGCTAGTACACAGAAAAATAAAAAAGTTATAGATTTAAACGGGGGAGGAAAAATGGAAACGCCAAAAACAAAAAAAAAAAGAGCCCTGGCGTTATGGGGTTAAAGGACCAGTGAAGAAGAGCTCATACAAGCAGAAAGCCCGTCATAATAATGGACAGAAAATAGAATAATCTTTTGTCTATGCTAGGTGTTTGAGTTTCAGTAACAAAAATACTACATAGTACCACAAAAACGCGAATCGGGCCCTTAGTAAATGACCCCCATTGTGTGTATATTAAAACCCCACAGTCACATATATGTATATATATATGCCTTAAATATCAACCTGTGATGTAAATCAAACAAGTCCAAAAGCAGGAAAAAACTAGAAAAGACCAGCACAAATGTCCTGACTAAAGATAAATGGCCCATTTTGACTGAAAAATCATCTGACACACCCACTCCTAGCTCAGAAACAAGGGGGGGGGGGCATTTATCATAGTTTTCTTTCATCTGGTGTGTATCTAAAATATATTTTTTCCATTTTTATCAGTTTTTTCGGTACTCGATGCCGTTCGTTTTGTGTGTGACTTTTTGTCAAATGTTACAGAAATGTCTGAAGCTACTGCAAAATGCCACAAAGCAGTCGCCAGAATGCAAGGGCAAAGAAAATTAAAATAAGAGTCAGATGTGAGAAACCAATCATTCTGCACACCAACATAAATGACAATGCTGCAAACAGTTCAGACTCAACACACAAAACTTGATAAAATGTCTAGGCCAAGGAAGTTCAAATAAGAAATGTTATCATACAATAGATTCAGCCAGCAGCACTGCCTAATGTTCCTGAATATGCAGAGTCAGGCATAGAATCAGCAGATAGTGCTACCGCTCAAATACCAACTTGTATAAATTCTATAGGAAAGCCAGAAAAAAAGGCTTTAATAACAGCATGGTGGCGCAGTGGTTAGCACTACAGCCTTGCAGTGCAAGGATCCTGGATTCAAGTCCCATCCAGGTCAACATCTGCAAAGAGTTTGTATCTTCTCTCCGTGTTTGTGTGGGCTTCCTCTGGGTCCTCTGGTTTCCTCTCACAGGATGGATCCATGCTTTCATGTTGTTGACGCCAAATTCTGACCCTATCATCCGAATGTTGCAGCAGAAATCGAGACTCATCAGACCAGGCAACGTTTTTCCAATCTTCTACTGTCCAATTTTGATGAGCTCACTGAGTTGCCACCATGTGATTGGCTGATTAGAAATTAAGTGTTAACGAGCAGTTGGACAGGTGTACCTAATAAAGTGGCCGGTGAGTGTATGTATTCTGTTTTTCTAGGTGCCATGGTTCTGAAGATATCACCGTTTGAAGTGTGCCCACTCCAGCCTTTCAGCTAACGGCAGAATATAGAAGTAGCTGCAGGAAAGACTTTCACTTTCACTTCGCATAAGTACATGCGCCATCTGTAGCTGAACCTTGGAAAGGGCCATGAATAATTCTGTACCACATTTTGGTAAAAGTTACTGCTTACTAAAAAAAAAAACTTTTATCAGAAAAATTACAAAAAAAGCTTATTTTTTCACATTCAACATCAATTATTGGCAAATTTTATAAAGATAAAAATATGTAATTAGTAAAACTATCCTATCCAGTAAAAGTCTCACATGTCATTAAAAAATAAAGTAAAAATTGTTATGCAATGTAAAGCTTTTCCAGAGAAGCAGATAGCGGAATGTCAAAAATTGACTGGACATTCAGGCACCAACGACCATTGTTCACAAAGGGGTTAAATGTTGCTGGCAAAGCCAGTATTTAAATCAATGTAGTGCGTGTGTGTTACTTGTGGGGTTTTGGGTCCGGGTCTTGGTTTGGCTCCGCTCATCAATACTTAACAGAAACAACTATAAAATCAAAATTCAAGCCTACATTCTCTACCATAATATAATTTTAATCATTTTTTTAAAATTAGATTTGAATAATTTTTAATTTGAGCTCTTTGAAGTTTTTTTAATGAATTTGAAGACCCTTTTTTTACATACCATGATACATCATAAACCTAATGAATATTGATAAACTGATTTGAAAATCCCGAGAACAAAGATTTTTGCAAATGCCTCTCTGCCCCCTCGTAAAGAAGTCTTGTTGTCTTTGGAGATTAACTCCTTGGATTGGGAATTGTCATGGTGTAATTGATGTTCCCCAATGTCACAGAGATCCCATGGGCTAACAATCTGTATCTGACAGCTGGGATCATGATTGTCATGGCCCAGGCTGTTTAACTCTATAGGCTCTGCGGTCATAAATGACTGCAGCATCTATAGGGCTTTCCTTCCTCTCCCCATATGGTGGGTACTGGGGTGTCAACCTCCTCTATTGCAACCCCCAGGTCCGCTGAAGGACTTCAGGGCTGCAAACTTTGATTACCTGCTCGAACCTGCCAGGGGCAGAACCAAGCAGTGCACATCATAGCACATCAGCATGGCAGTGTATTACACTGAACAAGTAAAATAAAGGCTTGTTCAAGTCCCAGAGTGGTAAAACTGTTAAAACTGTTTGTTCATGAGTTTAAGAAGTGCCCATGTCACATATGTGTCGAACGTGACCCTTTTGTGACATGGCTTTACAATTCTTTATTCTTCACGATATTGGCGTACCGGTGCACAATTTATCATGCAAAGTCCAACATAAGTGTGTTGCACAGCCCATGTTAAAGGTATACCAAAAAGATGTTGTTGCACCCTGTCTGGGCAGTGCAGGGAACACCAAATTTCTGAAGAACAGGCACCACAATTCATGAATCGTGAATTGCACCCACGGCACACTACACAGGCAAACTACACATAGTGCAGTTTGTTTAGTAAATGTGCCCAATAAAGTACTGCCACATAACCTAAAATCTGTAAAGTAATATAAAAAAATCTTTACTGAACCCGTGCATTGAATTCTGTGAAAAAAATATACGAATGGGATATTCCTTGTAATTATACTGACCCTTAGAACATAAGTAAAACATTAGCTATTCTGTATGTATACAAAACAAATGATAACATAAATACTATTACAGAATAGATTTTTTTTTTGCACCCCCCCCCCAGGAAAAATCACATAAAGTTTAGTCAGTGTGCTATTTCCACCCACAAAAAAGTGTTGCTGTATTTCATGAGGGGTTCAGCTTCCAAAATGGGTTCAACTCTATTGTTCTGCCTGTGTAAACCTGCTGTACGGTGGCACAATCCCACAGGATGGAAATAGATGTCAAGGACATTCCTCTGGCGCCGGTCTGAACACCGCACTTATCGTTGTAATAGAAGGTGTGCATCTGTGGGATCGTACCACCACGGCACTTTTACATGTCCATACATTATGGTGCAAGAGCTTAGGAATCTTTTTAACTTTCGGTACAAGCACTTAATGTAAGATGGTGCCACTGGAAATATAAATAAACCGTCTGAAAAAAGAACACTTTAAAAATACAACTTTATTGTAACCTTGAAAAGGGCCGACTTCTTCAGCCACTATTTCACATTGTATTCACGGCTTATCAGTATGTATGGGATAATTTAGGTCTGGATATGAATGTCTCCTCGATCTTACTCTCTTATATCCCCCCTACACTACTGAAATAAAGTGCTGCAATGTTTAAACAGCTGTCTGACCTATTGTATTATTACGGATCATAGCACTATGTCGAGTAGCAATGTTAGACAGATACTGATAAACATTGGTTTCAGCTATCTTAGTCCTCCTGACCCTTGCCCTGACGCGTTTCTACAATCCCATAGTGGTATTGTGTCATCGAAGGCTGAAATACATAAGGTGTGCACAGAATCGCGGCTGCACATTTACACACATTTCTCTGGTGCAATCACCGAATTTATCCCAGCACATTGAGGCTTGTGGGCGCGTGTGCATCGGGAGTCCTATAAGAGACGCCCCCCGCCACACTCTCGCCTTGCGCACAACCAGTGCCAGCCAGTGGTGCTCCGACTGGCATGCCTAGCGTCTCCAAACCGATGGGGTCTCGTCCAGTGGTAGGCATCCCCGTCACCTCCAGAGCTCCTCTTGCTGCCGCAGCCACCCACAAGTGCCGGAGAAATCAGAATGGGTACAGTATGGAACGATGGTCCTCCAATCAAATCTACTCAGTAAGTGGTACAGTTTGGATGCCGGTGGTTGTCAGAGGGTCAGCTTTAGGGCAGAGAAGTTTGGAGGGAAGAGTGCTCCAGAATGGTGGGCGAGATGGGTGACAGCGTATGGAGGGAAAAGCAAGGTCTACGACCTTCTCCTGAGTTTACACGAGCTCGCATGAATTGGAATTGCTGAACGTACATACTGCCATTATGAGAGAAGCCATCAGACGGATGGCTAAAGATTGCCCACATATCCTAGAGACCAATAGAATGAAGTGGTGCCAATCTTGGAGAACTATCCCACACAATCGCAGATATTAGTACTAACATAACACTAACGAAGGAACATTCTTGTGGAAATCCATGGTCGAATGCTGACCAGGCCTATCAACGAAACTGGTATGAGGAAAGTAAGCCTGTGGGTTTAGATGGTACTTTTTATTCTGGGGACATTTAGAAGATGCTGTAAACATATTCCCGCACATCTTAGAAAGATAGGCCAAAGCATCACGAAAATAATGTTTCTGATCTTATGAGTTCAGATTGTCGAGCATCAACTTTGAATGTATCCCCAGATGGAATCTCTCTCTGTCAGCAGGCTGTTTCACTAAGTCTTATCCGAGGTTGGTTTCTTGGTACCCTGAGTGAAGATGGAGCTACCGAACATTCTAGGAGGATCAATCATAAGGTAGGGTCCTCTTTCCTTGTCAATATCCCAATATCTAGAAGGGCATTTGCTTCATGTTTTTAATCAAGATGAAAAGTGGAGGCTCAAAATCAAAACTAGGACAAGGCCAATTCATGCAGTTGTTTACCTTTACTGGATGGCATTGTAGCCCTTGTCAGACACATTTATTCAATTAATATATATATATATATATACTATAGTATATATATATACACTCACCGCCACTTTATTAGTACATCATGCTAGTAACGGGTTGGACCCCCTTTTGCCTTCAAATCTACTGCCTCAATTCTTCGTGTCATAGAATCAACAAGGTGCTGGAATCATTCCTCAGAGATTTTTGTCCATATTAACATGATGGCATCACACAGTTGCCGCAGATTTTGTCGGCTGCACATCCATGATGCGAATCTCTCGTTCCACCACACTCCGAAAGATGCTCTATTGGATTGAGATCTGGTGACTGTGGAGGCCATTTTGAGTTACAGTGACCTCATTGTCATGTTCAGAAACCAGTCTAGATGATTCCAGCTTTATGACATGGCGCATTAATTCTGCTGAAAGTAGCCATCAGGATGTTGGGTACATTGTGGTCTATAAGGATGGACATGGTCAGCAACAATACTCAGTAGGCTGTGGCGTTGCAATGATGCTCAATTGGAATAGTCCCCACACCATACACCCCACCCACCCACCACCAGCCTAACCGTTGATATAAGGGCAGATGGTCCATGCTTTCATGTTGTTGAGGCCAAATTCTGATCACCTAACCATCCGGAATGTCGCACGAATCGAGACTCATCATACAACCAGGCAAACGTTTTTCCAATCTTCTACTGTCCAATTTTCAATGAGCTTTGCAATTGTAGCCTCATTTTCCTGTTATTACGTTGAAAGGTGTGGCACCCCGTTGTGGGTCTTCTGCTGCTGGTAGCCCATCTGCCTCATAGTTTCGCTCACTGTGCATTTCAGAGATGCTCTTCTGCCTACCGGTTTACGGGTGTCGATTTGAGTCACTGTTGCCTTTCTATCACTCAAACTAGTCTTCTGGCCCATTTCCTCTGACCTCTGGGCATCAACAAGGCATTTCCGTTCCTCCCACCCCCCCCATCTTTTTCCCTGCCCCCAAGGTTGTGCTTGAAAATCCGTAGATCAGCAGTGTCTTGAAATACTCAGACCAGCCCTTCTGGCACCAACAACCAGGCCACGTTCAAAGGCACTCAAATCACATTTTTCTTCCCCATGAGTGATGTCGGTTTTGCTGCAGGAGATGTCTTGACCATGTCTACATGCCTAATGCACTGAGTTGCCGCCATGTGATTGGCTGATTGAAATTAATGTTACCAAGCAGTTGGACAGTGTACCTAATACAGTTTGGCACCCGAGCTGTCCCTAATCATTACCGACTAAACTGCGAACATGCCTCCGGTGTGTCATCAAAGTGGGTGAGTAGATCAAGATGTCGTTCATAAACGCTTGGAACACAGATAGAGCATTACATAAACCAAAGGGCATCACCAGTTACTCCGAATGGTCATATCAGGTGTTGAATGCGGTCTTCCACTCGGTCTTCCACTCGTGACCTTTACAGATACTTATCAAGTTGTAGAGAAGACAGTACTCCACGGATCGTATCAAGAGTTCAGAGATTAGCATAAGGGTACTTGTTCTTGAAAGTGATCTATTTAACTATGTTACTCTATACAAGGCCAAAGAGTCCATTCTTTCTGCTCTGTACAAAGAAAAACCCAGCTACAGCTGCAATGAAGACTTTCTTATAGACCTCCTCTATCGGTTTTCCTTGATATATGCAGACATGCCAGAAGTCTCGAAGAGACCGGATGATAAACCTGTCCACAGGCGTGAAGTTCCTGGCTCAGATCTATTGGACAGTCATATGGACGAGAGGTGGAGCTACTAAGGCCTCCTTTTTGCTGACAAAACCTCTGCAAAGGCTGCATACTGTGGGGAAGTCAAGTCAGTTAGTGCTCATGTCTCAATGAAGGAGCCCGACCTTCCTGCCACAGTTCGCTGGACCATCCTGCCCATTGCAGGACTTTCCAATGTACCTGAAAATTGTGTCGGAAGCAGAAGAGCCTAGAAGAACCTGGTCAGCGGATTGGTGGTATTAAAAACCAGATGCTCATTGAGTGCAAGCCCCTATTTGCCGTTACAGGGGTTCTCAATGCCCTCATGGCAATCTTCTCAATGCCACATGGGTTGGATAGAAACTAAGGACATCCTAGGAACAGAGAAAAGAGAACCCAAACGCCTATTCCTTTTATCAATACTAACATTGGCGCCTCAACACCACTAATGTAGACAAATCACCAGGTTCAATGGCATTCACCCCTGGGTACTGATGGATGTGTGCTGTGATAGACCATTATTTCTAATATTTGAAATTCATTAAGGATAGGTTCTGTTTCACAGGACTGCACTATCAATGTGGTGGAAGTCTAACATCGGTTGTCGGGAAATATTTTTTTGCGGTCTATTTGGAGATGTATATTATCCTTTAATCTATTCCTTTCGTCTAACATTACATTTTCTTATGCTGTAAACTTTAATGTCTTGTTTTGAGAACATGTCTGAAATGTAAACTATATATATAAATAAATATGTACTACTGTAACCTCCAATCCTTGCACTGTCATTCCGCTCCTCCTGTACCTGATCCCAAGTGTTCGGTCTGGGTTTGGCTCAACTTACCCTCCAGTAACTCATTAAATCATTAACCCTTCGTTGAATGCCATCCGCTATATACGTCCTATTTGCACGTGCCCTGTCAGAAAGGACGTTTATAAATGTCATGGCAGTGACCACCTTCAAATGGCTATACCGTCCTGAACCCTGGCACGTACAAAACAAGTTTGTTTTATGTTTTTGTGCATGGATGCTTAACAGAACCACCCTTACAGTTGAAATACAAAAGTTTTTTATGTATACTTTGTATTTCAGTGAAAATTTAAGGGCGGATATCTGGCTTCGGAACAAACATAGAAACAGTTTGATGCATTAAAAGGGACTAGCAAAAATATTTCAAGTTTATTAAGAAATCAATACATCATACAAGTAAAAATGGGACAAAAGAATAAAAACACTTACATAGTACACCCTCAGGTGTACAAAACTACCAGGGCCATGTGTAGGCCCTCTGCTCCCTACCTCAATCTGCCAAAGTTGCAATAAATGAGAGGACAATTGTAAACAATGATTACAATGGTAATGCACACCAAAGAGAACATGCTGAACAAACTACTAGGTCAGTGTCATGTACCAAAAACCAATCACTATAAGATAAACTAGAAATGTTTATTGTATACTCTAAAAACCCTAAAAGGCCTCCCAAATGTGCCATCCATCTCTGTAAAATAAGACAGAGTAATCCTCCTCACTAATGCCTAATATCTGGCAAACACATGGACAAAGTGGCAATTTACAGGTCAGTAATACAACAAGGAAGATGAACATACGCTAATGGAAATGTAAATATTATAGATAAATATCACCCAAGTCCATGTGTGGTAAGAGGAGAAAACGTCCCCACGCTTATCGCCGCGCTCCTGCGGCTTCCTCAGGGGTAGCTGGATACCAATGATCCTTTCTCATATATATGATTCATTTGATCTCTCGGCGTCTGCGTCACTTTCCGGTTGCTGTCGGCTGTCTGACGTACTTCCGGTCTGCTATAGACTGGCCTCTGCGCATGCCGCCGCCGCGCGCCCTCGCGCACGCACGGCATCCCCACTCCTCCACCTCCATGTGGGGACATCGCGCACGGGCCACCCCAGCCGGCACACACCCGCATTCTCCTCCCCGGCCCTTCAGGGTTCCAAGAAGGCTAGAAAGTTAAAGTGGAGATCCGCATCACGGTAATGTCTGTAAATTCATAAGGAATAACAAAAATATAAATACAAAAATATACACGGTATCAGATGTAATGGGATGAAGTGAAAAATAAATAAGCTAACCTGACTAATATTCAACATGGTGTACCGTATAGTGAATGTGTGTGAAGTGACAGTGTCATGTGAAATAGTGGTCCTACAACACCAAAGAGAATCAAAGCAACTGTAAGTAAGAATACTAGTGCTATAGTACACTTAAGCATCTCCAGTGCGTGCATGTCACAATATGCCCACATAAAATAATACCATAGAAAGGGTATGGAGACATAGGCAAGAGAGTGATAGGTGGGCAGAACAACAAGCGTCTCACACCCGATGTTGACTTCCTCAGGGTAACGACTCAAGACTAGAATCACTGCACCATGTACTATAGGGCCCTCCACACACAGAAACATCAAGAAGTCGTTATTCATTAATTACCGCCATGCAGAGTACGGCTGCTATTAGTTAAGCGTGTAAAGGTGCATTCTGCACCTGTGCAGAGTTGTGGAGTATGTGTACAGTCACAATGAGTATGCACCAGACGCCGGCAGAAACGCTGAGATCTTGCATGCACTTGAAGGCCCAATGTCGCACATGAATGAATGTAATAACATGGTATAATAACAGCACTGACGGCACCTCACGCCAAATATAATTAAAGTACAAGTGCCCAGCATGTCAATATAAACAAATATGCAACAATCATGAACAATACATATCTGGTGTAAATATAATAAATACATGAGTGATGCTGGTGCAGCCATCAAAAGGACTAAATTTAAAATGGTACATTATAGGGAACACCACCGCAAAATGATGGAAAAATAAAACTAAACTTATGATGATGCAAATATCTAAAGAGTGCAAAAATTTCATTAAAGCAAATATAAATAAGGAATTAAACGGCACCTAAATTCATACAAATACAAAGACGATGCGTCCAAAAGTGGAGTAAAAAGAGAATAAAAAGACTAGATGTAACATAAGAATAGTATATGCCGGCACCTCCAAATCGTCAAGGAGCGACAAACGCAGCCTGTTTGTGGGTATTGGTAGTGGTGGCGAAGTGTCCGGATACCTGCGCCGCCCCGACGCGCGTTTCGCTCCTACGAGCCCAGACGAAGGCTCAGTAGGGCCGAAACGCGCGTCGGGCGGCGGTCATCCCCGGACATTTCGCACTACCAATTACCCACACGGTAAGGACTGATTTGCTGTTCCACTCTACGTAGTCATACAGGCATTAGCGTTGCTATGCCATTACCATGCACTTGCAATCTTTTCATTTGCTTACCCTCATCTCTAAACATGATTTCCATTCAATTGGCTTACCTTTGGTTTAGATTGCTGTGTCCCGGTATGACTGCTTTTTC
This sequence comes from Engystomops pustulosus, assembly GCA_019512145.1. NCBI lineage: Eukaryota > Metazoa > Chordata > Amphibia > Anura > Leptodactylidae > Engystomops > Engystomops pustulosus. The sequence continues at coordinate 108,334,626 of CM033643.1, read as the reverse complement.
TGCTGTATTGTCACCTTATAACCCTGTTATCTTTAACTTTTCTACCTAATATTTTAATATGGCTATGTACTTAAACTATACATCTATAAAATTTTGTCTTTTTTAACCTGCCCAGTACCCTTTTTTGCCTCAAATCTTTTCCCCTCTTTTTGAGGGTACCTAGGCTTCGTTGTGTAGCACAGCGACACGGGGAGGAGGAGGCCATTGCCATCTATGGGGGCCGTATATATTTGGCCTTATATACTCTCCTACGCGCTGTGAATGCAGCTTCAATATGATATACAGTATTATTCTGTTTTCTAGGTGCCATGGTTCTGAAGATATCGCCGTTTGAAGTGTGCCCACTCCAGCCTGTTCAGCTAACGGCAAGAATATAGAAGTAGCTGCAGGAAGACTTTCACTTTCACTTCGCATAAGTACATGCGCCATCTGTAGTGAAACCTTGGAAAGGCCACTGAAGAATTCTGTACCACATTTTTGTAAAGTTACGGCTTACTAAAAAAAAATCTTTTAAATCAGAAAAATTACAAAAAAAGCTTATTTTTTCACATTCGCCATCAATATTGGCAAATTTTATAAAGATAAAAAGATGTACTTAGTAAAAAATACAAATTAATGCACTGCTTAAAATTATAATTTGTGGGCAATATGGGGCTTTAGAGTGACCTGCGAGACAATACCAGAATGGTGCGATCAGTTAGTAGAAGAATGGATAATTTAGCAGAAATGAAAGCAATTTTTCTTATGTTTCAAACAGATGTTTGAGATAATAAAATACTTGAACTGATGTCTTTAATCTGTGGTGAAAAGTTACCAATTAATTTGGATGTCGACATTTATCTGGTAGCGGTTTATTTCATTCTGTACCCCAAACCGCTTAGCCAGAACATAATTTTATTTGTAATGACTGTATAATGCCAGTGTATTTGTAACTTGCAGTAAAATGTATAATTAGCATCTTCTGCAACATATATTAGTATTATATCTCATTATATTTGTTTTCAATTCAGACTATGTTCTGATATACTTTAGATAGAACGTTACTGTCATTTTTGATCATTTTTAATTTGTTTTGAACTTAAAGTTTGGTTCTCTAATATGTGTGTCTTTATACCAAATCTTTTACATATGAGGGGGGGGAGCACAAAAAATTACTTTCCCACATCTGGTATATGCATAAACTCAGACAAAGAAAGAGATGCAAGGATAACAATCTTTATTGAGTAAACAAAAGGAATATTAAAAACATTTAAAAACCCAAAGGAAGGAATTCATTCTGGTGCAAACACGCAAACACCATTGAGAGATCATAAATCATAAATAATAAAGACAATTTGCCTGCATTCTTTACTCCCTTGTTCGGACCACTTCCGCTGGTAATGTAACCAATCTGTTCTTCTACACATGTTTTTGCATTAATATCATTAGGGACTGGTAAATACTATGTGCTATTGAATATAGAGGGCACTGCCGTGTAACCATTTCAGTCTCCATGTGATTTTGTGAATACTGTATTGCCACTAAGAGAGATTTTACAGAGTTGGTTTCTTTATATATTATGATATTTTGATCTCTTAATGGGAGTTGCGTTTGCACCCGAAGAGATTCCTTTTGGGTTTAAATGTTTTAATAGTCCTTTTTTTTCAATAATTTTACCCTTAGCATCTGCTTTCTTTGTCTGAGTTTATTTATACCAATCTATACCAACGTGTCAGACTGCCTGTGACCATCCAAATCTTTAAATGTCACCAGAAAAAACATGGTGGAGAGCCATCTAATTTTTTTTCCTAATTTTGGCAATAGGATTTGCTATTTTTTGCGACTTTTTCAGTTTGCACTTGAACCACCATTGGGGCATATAATCCGGACTTGTTTTCTGGCATATAAGACCAAAACCTAAAATAATCACAAATTTTGGCCCAACCCCAGAAATTGCGTGGGGCTGCATGGGGCATTCCTGCCTGAACAGGCGCAGGTGGGCGACACTCAATGCCAGGCCCTGCTGGCGCAACCACGGGATCATCAACCCGCCAGTTACATCAGGAGACAGGCCTCCAGCTCACCGGAGGGGCAGGGATAAAGATGGTGCACCTGATAAATAAACCCCTATAGTCAAAGAAGGGCTTGGTATATCTTTTTTTTTTTAGATGTTTGCTGAAAACTTGCAAAAAACTTGCCTAGTCTGGGCTGTGGCGAACTTGGTTGAAAGAAACAGAACAACCAACTTTGAACTTGATCGGCCCAATGTAGTTTTGTGGTCATTTTACTTTTCTTTTCTTACGTTATCAATGTATATGAAACCTTATTGATAAGTAAAGCTCTATGGAAAAAATGGGCCTCCAGAAATATTACTACTAATAATAAATATGTTGTCACAAGACAGTTCTTTTCAGTACAAAAATATTTATCAACATTTATATTTATGAAGAAAAATAATAACTGCATAAGACTTTTAATTTTTGCGGAACCAAAGAAAAGAGCAGATATGCTTTCATGTTTTTCATTTCTTTATATAGTTCAGTATCTGTAGGGTCTAACCTGCTGCCCCTTACACTAACAGTGTGTATATTTAAGTGTAACTTTATGAAGCTATCGGTTATCGGTATCCTATGACCTCATGAACTGATCTTCAGGCAAATGTTGGTACTGTCAATTAGTATATACCTGGTAGTCTAAGGATATTTATCACTGCTTCTACAGTATAGGGTGCTCCCTATTTAGGAAATATGTTTCACATAACAGATGATATAAATGCATTTGCTGAATAATCCACTGTAAGAAAAATAAATTATATAGAATTTTATCCTTTTTCTGGTAGTTTGGTAATGAGAAGAGATTTTAAGATATCAAGTTCTGTTGAAAAATTCATTAAAGTGGGTATGAGAACATATCATATTTCAACAGTTTATGTTACTGTACAACAGATTTACCCTCTTGCAAATCAGTTAGATATTTAGGAATTTGTTATTGAAGTTAGATGTGCGGGTGTTGATGGACTGCCTGAATCTTAAAATAAGAGTATTGTCACAGCTAGCACTGTGGGGTAATAAAGGAATCACTGTGCTTTACTATAATACTTTCTTTATGTTATTTGTGGTTGTTTTCTTCTGCCAGTTATCACAACTATTGAATTGAATGTATTATTTCATGTAACCTAAAGTATTCAGTGAACTTCCGACAATACTGAGAAATTTTACAGAAAAGACGTTTTACACAAGCATATAGCAAGTGAAGTGTTAGTAAAAGAACAACTTACCTTTGGACAGCATGAGGTCCAATAACCATAATAAATACCACATTTCTTACTTTGAAGAAATGTGTGCTAATTGTGTCATAAAATGGATGTGAAGAATAAGTATCCCTCACGTCATCCTAAATGTCAGATGGCTGGTGCATCTGCAGAGTGCTGCACCACTTTCAGTTAGTGTAGGACACCTCAGTGCTCTACAATACTTCATAGACCCGATGCACCACATTACTGCAAAAGTAAGACTTATCTAACTTGTACTGATTTTTTTTTAGCTTTTTGGTCAATTTTTTACTTATATTTCTATTATTTCCATCATACATTCATAGGTGTTCTGTAGGACATCTTTGAACTATTTTTGACACAAACTTGTATTATTTGTGAATACATGCAGTATTTGCATTGCCTATTAATGTATAGTCCAGGCAATGTCCATACCTTATGTTCTCTCAGATTTACAGAACACCGTTTTTTCATCTCTCTTCATTTGTTATAGAGAACAAAGCATATTATTATTATTTAGCAATAGTAGTTTTAATTTATCATTATAATTGTTATTATTATGGATGTAAACAAATGACAAAATATGAGAACGCCCATAATAAATAAGATTTATGACTATTAATATTTATATGTGAAAACTTATACAGCAACTAACAAATATATTTTCAAAAATGAAAAGTATAGCGAGTATAGCCTTTTATTAATATATTATATATATCAATAAGATAAAAAAATTGCTTCCTTGACCACTTACTGTAGTTTGACTCCTATCATCTTCCCCTGTTCTTGCATCTGTTATTTGAGCCGAATTTGTATCTAGCGATGATAGACAAAGCTTTGCTTGTGGTTAAGGAAGGAGAGAGGGGTTCAGCAAAGGAATAGACCAAGACTATATGGTTCTTTACTTAATAAAAAGTACTATATTCACTCATTTTAATAATAGCTTGAGACTTTATGGGTTTCCCAGGAGAGAGTATCCTCATTACATCAGACAGGATTATATTAGGAGATACACCCTCATAGGCAAAGTACACCATAATAGTCGCAGTTATATTTTGCAAAGAACATGCCTACATCTTATTAAGTGGCTCAGACATTGCTGTCAGTAGTCACGAGGGCTGTAAAGTAGGTTTTTCCTCTGTCCCATTATGGTTACATACTTCCCTTCTAATGATCTTTCAATATCTTAAAAATACAAGCTATAGTATATATAGTGAAGAGCGGGATATCTTCACCTCCTGAATATCTTGGTCTTTGCATTTTCTTTAACAAAATCCAGGAGGCTTTCCTGCATAAAAATGGACTTATACTGTGTAATTTAACTTTTACACAAGCTGCATGTCATTTCTAGGAAGGTTTTGCATAGCATATAATAGGTTTTGTACAGAGAACAAATGTTTCTGAAATTCTAACGAATTCCATTTATTAGAATCAATTCGACCATCTCTATATTAAGACTCCAGCTCCAAATGAAAAGTGGGGCTAGGCAACATTCCTGCCTTTATACTTTCCAATCTGGAAGGGACTTCCACAGTTCTTTTGATTTTTGTTGATATTGTGACCTGTATTTCGGCTTACATGTGTAAAGGTTTTATGAACTAGCAAATGGTACCCTACAGCCCTTTTAGTTAATACCATAAAAAGAGGGTACCCATTCAGGTTACCCAGACTTCATCGGTATTCATTAAGAAGACTCTCAACAGTACTTGGCTAGGCAGGTTTACCTCCACCTAGTATCTGTAATACGTGTTAATAAACCTTGAATGTTGGTTGTTTTCACGCCTGCTTCTGAAACCTGTTGGAGGTGTGTGATATTCGTTGGTGCAATTTCCGTTAGCTGGTCGCCTAATCGATCATGCTAGTGGTTATATTAAGAGGGCAAAAGGGGATCCCTACTTGTTTTTGGAAAGGTTTTTAAACTACGCTGTTGTCCCCATGGCAGGGATGGCAACCTTTTAGAGACTGGTGCCAAACTACCACAAAACACACTATCTATTGCAAAGTGCCAGCACACATTTGTAGTAATTTATGCTACCTGTTCTACCCCACAACTTTCAATCACTCGGCCTCTAGAGGACAACAAACAGTTGAAAAAAGAAGTCAAATTTGGACTAATGTTGTGCTCGCTGTGGTCCTCCCTGTATAGGAAGAAGCCTAGAGGAGCTCTTAGATCCTCTCCCCTTTGCACATGTTTTCTCGCAGTCCCAAGCAATCAAGAATGTTTTGCTTTAAATGCAGACTGAGAGCAGATTTCTTGGGTCGTCTAGGACTACCAGGTGATTCTTAGTTTATGTAGAGTGCTTTGTTGATGGCTTGGGTGCCCAAAAAGAGGGCTCCGAGTGCCAACTCTGCACCGTGCCATAGGTTCGCCACCACGCCCCATGGCATTATATCCCTGTTTAACGTATAGTGTTAAATAGTCTATAAAGGGTATTTCTATTTGATCTTTGAGAAGTTTGTAGTTCGTGTTCATGGTGTCCATGCTTCTCCTTCAGAGTCTATAATTAGGGAATTCAATGTGCAAAGCTGTGCTAGATTAATCTCAGGCAATATATATCGATAGAAACAATTCCCTCACCATTTCAATCTTAGAAAATAATGTACAGTTTCTTATAGTATTCATAAATATGGAAAGTATCCTTTGGATCTTTGGTGATGTTGATACTATTATTTTTAATTGCATTAACTATGATATTTTTCAGGTGGTTCGATAGAGAGGTCATATCTTGCTTCTTATAACCATATCTATGCCCATTTTTTTTCCTTATTTTTCTTTACTACACTGTATAGTTTGAATTAATTATTAATTAGTTTTTTTAAGCTCTCTATCATAACTGTTTTATTTTTTATAGTTTTTATTGTCTTTTATGGTCTTTAATTTCGTTATTAATGCACTTCTGTATGTTCTACTTAATGCAGTAAACCTTCCAGTGCTTTTTGTTGAGCTGAAATAGAGTAACTATAATTTCTCTTCTTATAATGCTTTTCCTGCTTCCCAGAAAAAATAGGGTCATTTGTTCATGAGTTTCATGAATTGGGTCTTTTTCATATATGGACCACCATTTTGATAAAAGTCCCACAAAGATCTTGTCTTCAATCACATAATTTGAGGAGCCATAAACTTTTTTTTAGTTTTATTTTCTATTGTTATTGAACAGTGCATTGTCTCAATATTACTTTATCACAGAGTCTGACCAAGTAGTTTTTGAAATAAGGTGGTAGTCCAGTTTGTAATGAGCCAATGTGTACAAGAAAGAAGGCGTATTCCCACACTACACATTATGTGCCTCCAAATATCAATCATAATCATTAAAGCTTCCTAGAATTGTTCTAACCCTTCCCAGTATGGTTACAGGGAGGGAGTCTATCTTCCTCATTATGCTGCCAGTGTAAAATCCCCGGAAAGTATGATCCACAAATATTTTCTGGTTTGTATTTGGGGCATCCTTAACTCTCTGACTATTCCTGGTCTTAACATTGAGTGCACCTCCTATTTCTCATTAAAGAACACGGAAATGAATTAAATATCCGATAAAAATATATGTACATTCTCTTTACATGATGATATATATAAGTAGGCTATGCTTTGTTAAAGATTGATTGGAACCACATGGCTTATATTGTTTGTCTTTCTTAAGGTTTCGAGAATACATTTACCACATACGGACAGGCACGATTGGTAGAGCAACAGGGGTGAATTTGCAGGTATTTGTAGATACTTTAGTATAGCTGACCTTAGAACAACAGGGAGTGAAGGCCATTTAATGATACTTAAGCAATATCTACACAGATCTCTCTGTAGACCACTATTAAAGAAGTAAGACAAGGCAATTTTCCTTGGCTTAGTGATCCTTAGAGTTTTCTTTATTACAATAAGGATTTCACAATCATGCTGCTTATTTCCATTTCTTACATTTTTCAAAAATCAGCCTCCAATTGACTGCATATCTTACCGATATCTTAATATCTCACAATATAACTTGCATAAATTGCAACTGGTAGAAATAAAACTGTAAAAAATCTAAATATAAAGAAGTTTGTTATTTATCAGGCTTGCACACAGGTTTCCTGGTGTACCGCCAGACAAAATCTGCAATTCCGTGCTTGTGTTTTGCCAGTCATGATAACCCCCCACCTAAACTATTTATGTTGATCATTTCAATACAAATATTTCATTTGCTTAGTCCTGACAGATTCATGTAGAATCTTCCATTATTATTTTGTCAGGTAAGTTTCTTTTGTTGTACAACTTCTTTACTAATTTGTTCCCATCTTCATCATTAGCCAAGCTCACACTTTGAGCAAAAGGATTTGTCACTTAGGTGTACAACACCTATCCTATCCAGTAAAAGTCTCACATGTCATTAAAAAACAAAGTAAAAATTGTTATGCAATGTAAAGCTTTTCCAGAGAAGCAGATTGCGGAATGTCAAAAATTGACTGGACATTCAGGCACCAACGACCATTGTTCACAAAGGGGTTAAATGTTGCTGGCAAAGCCAGTATTTAAATCAATGTAGTGCGTGTGTGTTACTTGTGGGGTTTTGGGTCCGGGTCTTGGTTTGGCTCCGCTCATCAATACTTAACAGAAACAACTATAAAATCAAAATTCAAGCCTACATTCTCTACCATAATATAATTGTAATCATTTTTTTAAATTAGATTTGAATAATTTTTAATTTGAGCTCTTTGAAGTTTTTTTTATGAATTTGAAGACCCTTTTTTTACATACCATGATACATCATAAACCTAATGAATATTAATAAACTGATTTGAAAATCCCGAGAACAAAGATTTTTGCAAATGCCTCTCTTCAAAATAATGCAACTCTAAAATTATAATTTGTGGGCAATATGGTGCTTTTTAGAGTGACCTGCAGAGACAATACCAGACTGGTGCGATCAGTTATAGTAATGGATTAATTTAGCAGAAATGAAAGCAATTTTTCTTTATGTTTTCAAACAGATGTTTGAGATAATAAAATACTTGAACTGATGTCTTTAATCTGTGGTGAAAAGTTTACCAATTAATTTGGATGTCGACATTTATCTGTAGCGGTTTATTTTCATTCTGTACCCCAAACTGCTTAGCCAGAACATAATTTTATTTGTAATGACTGTATAATGCCAGTGTATTTCGTAAACTTGCAGTAAAATGTATAATTAGCATCTTCTGCAACATATATAGTATTATATCTCATTTATATTCTGTTTTCAATTCAGACTACTGTTTCTGATATACTTTAGATAGAACGTTACTGTCATTTTTGATCATTTTTAATTTTGTTTCTGAACTTAAAGTTTGGTTCTCTAATTGTGTGTCTTTATACCAATTCTTTACATATGAGGGGGGGGGGGACGCACAAAATAATTACTTTTCCCACATCTGTATATATGCATAAACTCAAGACAAAGAAAGCAGATGCTAAGGGATAACAATCTTTATTGAGTAAACAAAAAGGACTATTAAAAACATTTAAAAACCCAAAGGAAGGAATTCATTCTGGTGCAAAACGCAAACTCCCATTGAGAGATCATAAATATCATAAATATAATAAAGACAATTTTGCCTTGCATTCTTACTCCCTTGTTTCGGACCACTTCCGCGGTAATGTAACCAATCTGTTCTTCTACACATGTTTTTGCATTAATATCATTAGGGACTGAGTAAATACTATGTGCTATTGAATATAGAGGGCACTGCCCGTGTAACCATTTTCTCAGTCTCCATGTGATTTGTTGTAATACTGTATTGCCACTAAGATGTATTTACAGAGTTGGGTCTTTATTATATTTATGATATTTATGATCTCTCAATGGGAGTTTGCGTTTTGCACCCGAATGAATTCCTTCCTTTGGGTTTTTAAATGTTTTTAATAGTCCTCTTTGTTATCAATAAAATTTTATCCCTTAGCATCTGTTCTTGTCTGAGTTTATTTATACCAATTCTATACCAAGTGTCAGACTGCCGTGACCATCCAAACTTAAATGTCACCAGAAAAAACATGGTGGAGGCCATCTAATTTTTTTTTCCTAATTTTTGGCAATAGGAAATTTGCTATTTTTTTGCGACTTTTCAGTATTTGCACTTGAACCCAATGGGGCTATATACAGGACTTGTTTTCTGGCATATAAGACCTAAAACCTAAAATAATCACAATTTTTGGCCCAACCCCAGAAATTGCGTGGGCCTGCATGGGGCATTCCTGCCTGAACAGGCGCAGGATGAGGCGCAACTCAATGCCAGGCCCTGCTGGCGCAACCACGGGATCATCAACCCGCCAGTTACATCAGGAGACCTGGGCCTCCAGCTCACCGGAGGGGCAGGGATTACATGATATGATGGTGCACCTGATAAATAACCCCTATAGTCAAAGAAGGGCTTGGTATATCTTTTTTTTTTTTTAGATGTTTGCTGAAAACTTGCAAAAACTTGCCTAGTCTGGGCTGGGGCGAACTTGGTTGAAAGAAACAGAACAACCAACTTTGAACTTGATCGAGCCCAATGTAGTTTTGTGTCATTTTTACTTTTCTTTATTCTTACGTTAATGCAATGTATATGAAACCTTATTGAATGTAAAGTCTATGGAAAAAATGGTCCTCCAGAAATATTACTACTACATAATATAAATATGTTGTCACAAAGACAGTTTTTTCAGTACAAAATTTTATCAACATTTATATCTTATGGAGAAGAAAATACTAACTGCATAGCTTTAATTTTTGGCGAACCAAAGAAAAGAGCAGATATGCTTTCAGTTTTTCATCTTATTAAGTTCAGGTATCTGTAGGGTTTAACCTGTGCCCCTTACACTAACAGTTGCTGTATTTAATGTAACTTATTGAAGCTATCGGTTATCTTGAGTATCTATGACCTCATGAACTGATCCCAGGCAATGTTGGGACCTGTCAATTAGTATATACCTGTAGTCTTAAGGAATTTTATCACTTGCTTCTACAGTATAGCGTGCCTCCTTATTTAGGAAATATGTTTCACATAACAGATGATATAAATGCATTTTGCTGGAATAATCCACTGTAAGAAAAATAATTAATATAGAATTTTATCTTTTTTCTGGAATTTTGGTAATGAAGAAAGAATTTATAAGATATCAAGTTCTGTTAGAATTACATTAAAGGGGGTATGAGAACATATCATATTTCAACAGTTTATGTTACTGTACAACGATTTACCCTCTAGCAAATCAGTTCAGATATTTAGGAATTTGTTATTGAAGTTAGATGTGCGGGTGTTGATGGACTGCATGAATCTTTAAAATAATGAGTATTGTCACAGCTAGCACTGGGGGTAATAAAGGAATCACTGTGCTTAATAATAATACCTTTACTTATGTTTATTTGGTGTGTGTTTTTCTTCTGCCCGTTATCACAACTATTGAATTGAATGTATTATTTCATGTAACCTAAAGTATTCAGTGAACTTCCGACAATACTGAGAATATTTACAGAAAAGATGTTCCTTACACAAGTACAGTATATGGTTGGAAGTGAGTACAACTTACCTTTGGACAGATGAGGTCCATAACCATAATACCACATTTTTACTTTGAAGAAATGTGTGGCTAATTGTGTCATAAATGGATGTGAAGAATAAGGATCCCTCACGTCATCCTAAATGTCAAGATGGCTGGTGCATCTGCAGATGTGCTGCCACCATTTCATGTTAGTGTAGGAACCTCAGTGCTCTACAATACTTTCATAGACCCGATGCACACATTTACTGCAATGAGTAAGACTTATCTAACTTGTCTGATTTTTTTTGCTTTTTGGTCAATTTTTACTTATATTTCTATTATTTCCATCATACATTTCTATGTGTTCTGTAGGACATCTTTGACCTATTTTTGACACAAAATTTGTATTATTTGTGAATACATGCAGTATTTGCATTGCCTATTAATGATATAGCTCCAGGCAATGTCCATACCTTAAATGTTCTCTCAGATTTACAGAAAAACCGTTTTTTCATCTCTCTTCATTTGTTATAGAGAACAAATGCAATATTATATTATTGTTAGCAATAGTAGTTTTATATTTATCATTATAAGTTATTATTATTGGATTGTAAACAACTGACAAATATGAGAACGCCATATAAATAAAGATTTAGACTATTAATATTATATTGTGAAAACTTATCAAGCAACTAACAAAATATTTTCAAAAATGAAAGATAAGCGAGTATAGCCTTTTATAATATATTTATATATATCAATAAGATAAAAAAATTGCTTCCTTGACCACTTACTGTAGTTTGACTCCTATCATCTTCCCCTGTTCTTGCATCTGTTATTTGAGCAGAAATTTGTATTGCTAGCATGATAGACAAATGCTTGCTTGTGGGGTTAGGAAGGAGAGAGGGGTTCAGCAAAGGAATAACCAAGACTATATGGTTTTTACTTAATAAAAAGTACTAATTCATCAATTTTAATAATAGCTGAGACTTTAGGGTTTCCCATAGGAGAAGTATCCTCATTACATCAGACAGGATTATATTAGGAGATTTTACACCCTCATAGGCAAAAGGTAACACCATAATAGTCGCAGTTTATATTTTGCAAAGAACATGCCTACATCTCTATATTAAGTTGGGCTCAGACTATTGCTGTCAGTAGTCACGAGGCTGTGTAAAGTAGGTTTTTTCCTCTCCCATTATGGTAGTACTTTCCCTTCTAATGATCTTTCAAATATCTAAAAATACAGCTATAGTATAAATGTGAAGAGCTGGGATATCTTCACCTCCTGAATTCTTGGTCTCTTGCATTTTTCTTAAAAAATCCCAGGAGGCTTTTTCCTGCATAAAAATGTACTTATATTTTGTAATTTTACTTTTTACATCAGCTGATGTCATTTTTTAGGAAGGTTTTGCATAGGCATATAATAGGTTTTGTACAGAACCAAAGTTTTCTGAAATTCTAAACGAATTCCATTTCATTAGAATCAATCGACCATCTCTAATAAAGATTCCAGCTCCAAATTGAAAAGATTGGGGCTAGGCAACATCCCTGCTTCTACCTTTCCAATCTGAAGGGACTTCACAGTTTTCTGATATTGTGCCTTGTTTGGCTTCATGGTAAAGGTTCTTATGAACTAGCAAATGGTACATACAGCCCTTTTAGTAATACCATAAATAAGAGGGTACCATTCTAGGTTATCCATGACTTTCGGTATATATAAGAGAACTCCACAGTCACTTGGCTAAGGCCGGGTTTACCTACCTCATAGTCTAATACTGTTATATAACCTTGAATGTTGGTTGTTTCACCCTGCTTTCTGAAACCTGGTTGGAATGTGTGAGATTATCGTTGGTGCAATTTCCGTTAGCTGCGCGCTAATGATCATAGCTAGTGGTCTATATTAAGAGGGCAAAGGGGATCCCTACTTGTTTTTGGAAAGTTTTTAACTACGCTGTTTCCCCCATGGCAGTGATGGCAACCTTTTAAGACGGGTGCCCAAAACTACCACCAAACACAATATCTTTGCAAAGTGCCAGCACACATTTGTAGTAATTTATGCTACCTGTTTACCACAACTTTCAATCATATCGGCCTCTAGAGGACAACAAACAGTTGAAAAAGAAGGTCAAATTTGGACTAATGTTGTGCATCTTGCTGTGTCCTCCCGTATAGGAAGAAGCCTAGAGGAGCTCTTAGATATAATCCTCCCCTTTGCACATGTTCTTCCTGCAGTCCCAAGCAATCAAGAATGTTTTGCTTTAAAATAGCAGTGAGAGCAGCATTTCTTGGGTCGTCTAGGACTACCAGGTGATTCTTTGAGTTCTATGTAGATGCTTTGTTGATGGTTGGGTGCCAAAAAGAGGGCTCCGAGGGCCAACTCTGGCACCGTGCATAGGTTCGCCACCACTGCCCCATGGCATTATATCCCTGTTAAAGTATAGTGTTAAATAGTCATTTAAGGTATTTCTATTTGATCTTTGAGAAGTTTGTAGTTGTGTTCATGGTGCTCATGCTTCTCCTCTCAGAGTCTATAATTAGGGAATTCAATGTGCAAAGCTGTGCTAGATTAATCTTCAGGCAATTATATCATCAGAACAAAATTCCCTTCACCATTTCAATCTTAGAATAACGGTACAGTTTCTTATAGTATTCCAAATATGGAAAGTATCCTTTTGGATCTTTGGTGATGTTGATACTATATTTTTAATTGCATTAATACTATGATATTTTTCAGGTGGGTTTCGATAGAGAGGCTCATATCTTGCTTCTTTATAACCATATCTATGCCTATTTTTTGCCTTATTTTTTCTTTACTACCTGTATAGTTTAATGAATTAATTTATTTATTAGTTTTTTAAGCTTCTATCATAACTGTTTTATTTTTATAGTTTTTATTGTCTTTTTATGGTCTTTAAGTCTCGTTTATATGCACTTCTGTATGTTCTACTTATGCAGTAAACCTTTCCAGTGCTTTTTGTTGAGTGAAATAGAGTAAGCTATAATTTCTCTTCTTATAATGATTTTCTGCTTCCCAGAAAAAATAGGGTCATTTGTTCATGAGTTTCATGAATTGGGTCTTTTTCATAATATGGACCACCATTTTGATAAGTCCACCAAAGATCTTGTCTTCAATCACATAATTTGGAGAGCGCCAAAAACTTTTTTTAGTTTTATTTTCTATTGTTATTGAACAGGTGCATTGTTTCTAATATTATTATCACAGAGTCTGACCAAGTAAGTTCTTTTGAATAAGGTGGTAGTCCAGTCTTGTAATGCAGCCAATGTGTACAGAAAAGAAGGGTATTCCCACACTACACAATTATGTGCCTCAAATATCAATCATATATCTATAAAGCTTCCTAGAATTGTTCTTAACCCTTCCCAGTATGGGTACAGGGAGGGAGTCAGTCTATCTCCTCATTATTGCGTGCCAGGTTAAAATCCCCGGAAAGATGGATTTTCCACAAATATTTTCTGGTTGTATTTGGGGGCATCCTTAACTCTCTGACTATTTCCTTTGTCTTAATTACATTGAGCACCTCCTATTTCCATATTAAAGAACACGGAAATGAATTAAATATCCGATAAAAATATATGTACATTCTCTTATTGGACTTATGATATTAAGTAGGCTATGCTTTGTTAAAGATTGATTGAAACAAATGGTTATATTGTGTCTTTTTAAGGTTTCAGAATACATTTTACCACATACGGACAGGCGATTGGTAGAGCAACAGGGGTGAATTTGCAGGTATTTGTAGATACTTTAGTATAGCGACCTTTAGAACAACAGGGAGTGAAGGCCATTAATGATACTTAAGCAATATCTAACAAGATCTCTTGTAGACCACTATTAAAGAAGTAGACAAGAGCAATTTCCTTGGCTTAGTGATCCTTAGGTTTTTCTTATACAATAGGATCTCACAATCATGCTGCTTATTTCCATTTCTTACATTTTTTCAAAAATCAGCCTCCAATAGACTGCCTATCTTACCGATATCTTAATATCACAATATAAATTGCATAAATTGCAAACTGGTAGATATAATAAAACATGAAAAAATCTAAATTAAAGAAGTTTGTTATTTATCATGGCTTGCACACAGGTGTTCCTGGTGTACCGCCATAAAATCTGCAATTCCCGTGTGTTGTTTTGTCCAGTCATGAAACCCCCCCCACCTAAACTATTTAATGTTGACTCATTTCAATACAAAATATTTCATTTGCTAGTCCTGACAGATTCATGTAGAATCTTCCATTATTATTTTGTCAGGTAAGTTTCCTTTGTTGTCACAACTCTTTACTAATTTGTTCCCATCTTCATCATTAAAAATAAAATTGGGGAACTGACATTCTTATCACTCAATTTCTCTGTTTACATTAATTTATGACGAGAATGTTTCTAACGTCACTACAATAACACAAGTGGTTGAAGTAGCTCAAGTTAATAGAATAATGACAATCAAGGACAGATTAAGCTAGAGGAATAATCTTATCAGTAACAGATACTACGAACCTAATTTATAAAAACCAAATGCCAACAAACTTTTGCTTCTTGGTCCTCCATCCAATACACACAGCTTTTCCTAAACTGTAAGCAATATATTAGTAAGAGTGCATAGTCTTTGCAGATTTTGAAGTTAGTGATATGATATAAAAGACAGAAAAATACTATAGCAAACATCAAATGTTGCTTAGTTTATACCACTTAAACATTAAATAATCCCTCTCATTCATTATAATATGTACTGTAGAATAACAATAAAGGGGCATTTATCAGATGCCAGAGTAGAGGTTCTAGTTGCCCATGACAGCCATCACCGTTCAGCTTTCATTTTACCAGTGCTCATGAATATTTTAAGGGGAGGTAATGGTTGCCATGGGCAACTTAGCACATTCTTACCCTTGGCAGCTTGATAATATTGCCCCAAAGTCCCCATTGTGTATATACAATGACTTATATATTATAAAGAAATCCCAATAATAAATTGATACCCTCATTTTAATTAAAAATATATTTAACCTACATAATATATACAGATATAATTGTTCCCACATAAATATATATAAATTAACTTTCTGTAAAAAAATGTAGTTGCCATCACTGAACACAGCCCATAGAAGAGTGAGAATAGAGATTAACTTACCTGCTGAAGCAGTTAACAAGACTTGTGATAACATTATGATGGAGGAGGTTGCTTAGCCTGAACATCTCTACACTGTACACATCTCTGTCTGCCCTGTTACAAGAATCTGTACTGATCTATTGTTTCTTGTTTTTTTTAATTTGTTCTTCTGCTTTCAGGAGAACATGATTCAGGTTAACCCTCACCCAGGCTTACATAATTGAAGGTTGCAACTGTCTAAAGTACATGAATGGTGTTCCCTCTAGAATCCAACAGTGTATTTATAAAATATATTCTTTATTATTTCTCAAATGGGTGAAACTGCCCCTAAAATACTATGACTGTTAAATTTGAGTGTTATGGGTACATCGATTACTAAAGCAGTGATAGGAAAAATGCTGTGACCAGGTCCCTGATGACAGTAAACCAGTACTGCGGCTCTGTGTCAGATGTCGCAGTAAGATGCGTATGACCTACTCTGTCTTTAAATGATAACTTATGGTGGACAACTTCCCATTGCACAATATAACAGTTCTTACATATGTAATTTATATTGGAAGAAAGCAGAGATAAGCATTAATAAGCCTAATTTCTGAACAAAGTTATACTCAAGTGGAGTATAAGAAAATACTTTCCCGAAAAGCATAGTAAATAGTGTTGAATATATATTCTCTATAAGTGAATGAATATACACTAAGTGCCCAAGCTGTCATTATTTGGCATCTACAATATAAAATATATCATTAGGCACAGTAACAATGGCACTATCAATAAGTTTAAGGAGGACAAATACTAAACTGTGAAAGATAGCAATGCTCCAATGTTAAAATACAAACTAGAGCCGCACAAGAATGACATGATATCACTAAACCATGTAACAAATTATTGTCTTTCCTTGCCAGGACTGCCCGCGAGCACAAACAACAAATAAGAAGTCATTCACACAGTGACAGGTAAACATTTGGGAAGAAGTGAAAAATAGAATATACATAACATCAGAATGGATTTCATATATTGCAGAATACCTGAAAGTATATCATTGGTAATGTCAAGTTATTTGCTTGTAAAATCAATTAGACAGTTATTGAGCTTCCCAGTCTAGATATTGTATGATTTGCCCCTTCAGGACTCTTTTTGGCCCTAGGACATGTCCCTATTTTTCAAATCTGCCCTTGTCACCTAAGTGGTTTAGCTATGGAACGCACTATAAGCATATCTGGGAGAAGAGTGTTTTTCATGACATTATGTACTTCAACATTTGTTAAAAAAAAATCTGAGAGTATCTTTTGTGTTAAGTTATGAAAAAATGGAAATGTGGCAAAAAATGTGGAAAGTCATTGGCATCCAATAAATATATATTGTCACGGGTGCCCGCTGGATCGCGGGTGCACCGTGCCTCTCCAGGTCCCGTGGCCGCTTCACTCACTCCCCCGGCTCAGTGGCTCGGCGGCGTCCCTGTCTCCTAGGCGCGCGCTGGCTCACTAGATTTAAAGGGCCAGTCGTGCCAATAATTGGGCTGGCCTGATTTAAATTCCAGCCCCTTCCTATTGCTCTTGCCGGATGTGAAAAATCCCCTGAAGAAGAAAGCTCCTGTATCCCTGTCCTGTGATTACTGCGTTTCCTGTGATTCGGCGTTCCTGTGATTCTGTGTGCCAGTCTGTCTGTGGTCCTGCGTTCCTGTGTGCAGTCCTTTCCTGTGCTCCTCCACACCTCTGTGCCAGCTCTGTGATTCTGACGTGTTCCTTACTCGGGACGTAGTCCCTCGTGTACTCGAGCAGGTTGTGCATATGTACACTAGATAGGATGAATTATAAGTAACAACTTGTTGCTGGCACAGGTAACCAGATACCCAAGCGACGCTGGAAACTAGCACC
Source organism: Engystomops pustulosus (assembly GCA_019512145.1). Lineage (NCBI taxonomy): Eukaryota > Metazoa > Chordata > Amphibia > Anura > Leptodactylidae > Engystomops > Engystomops pustulosus. The sequence continues at coordinate 108,316,899 of CM033643.1, read as the reverse complement.
ACATCATTTCCAGTGCTTGCACATTATCGTCCTCAGACCAGCGTCCTTCCGGCACCTGTGTATGGACAACAGGTGCTCCGTTCATCGTAACATGATGCCCCACCTTTCCAAGGCAGGAAAGAGAGGCGGCCCGAAGCGAGCAGGAAGAAAACTTTCACAGAGTCCCCCCTGCTGCGACGTCCCCTTACTATACTGCGATCTGTGCCTGCTCCACCTGCTACCTCCCTGGTTGACATATTGGTTAATCAACTATGTTGATTTGACACGGATTTCTTGATATCTACTTTAGCAACAAAAAATAATTGAAATTTGGGGAATACAGAACACCAAAAACTGACACCCTGGACTTTGAGAAAAAATCACTCCAGCAACTATGTTGATTTGACAGTTTCTTGATATCAACTTTAGCAACAAAAAACTATTGTAATTTAGGGTATACAGATCACCCAAACGGTCACTTCATCAGCTACTGAGTACAAGCAGCTAGACGCTAGAGAGCACACAGGCAATTTGAAATAACGGGATTTCAAATGGTCACCTGCTTTCATAGGACTGTGATGTCACATTAGCCTGCTGGTCGCTGATTGGCTTATATGTCTGCACATGTGATCGAGGGTGTTCCTTTCTTCTTCCCAGAGTTATCTGCCCCATGTAACACATTGTGCTCGTGGCCATTTTCCTAATAAAGGGAAAAAAAATTAATTCCCACAAATCACTGTACACTTCGGATTCGTACCGAACCTAAGTTTTCCTGAAATTCTAAACAAACTCAACTTTGTTAGATTAGATTTGCCAATCTCTAGTTAGGAAGCAGACTTTGACTTAAAATTCTGCTCCATAAAAGCTTTTACATGTCTAGGGATACTGTATATACAAAGTCAGGCCTCATTCACACGACTGTCTGGAGGATGTATATCCGGGTGCAAATTGCTGGCCCAGTGGCTGTACAGTTCTGTGCCATACACGGGGTAAAGAAGCATGCTTTATTTTTCCCCATGTGTGTGGCTGTGTGGGGCTGTTTTCTATGGAGAGGGCAGGGGTGAGCAGCGCTCAATCCTCCTCTTCTCCAGCACGCCGCCGTAGCCGGACAGGCATACATGTGTTTGAATGTACCCTAAACATCATAAAAAACATCAAATGCCTATGTCATTTATCTAAAGAGGTACAATAGAATGAATTTATTATGATATCATATATATGTCTACAGGTATGTGCTGGAATAGCTGAATAGGCAGATACTTATGTCAGAGCCCTAGTTGCTATGTTAAGACAATCGCACTCAATGATCATGTTGAGGAGATTGTCCCCTGTGCTGATATGGTCGGCCCAGGCCTTTATCATGCTCCTTAAATGTTATGATCAGAAATGGCTCCCAGGGTTATATAGAAGGAATAAGACATTTTTCTTCTGTTGTTGTGTTACACAGGGAACCTAGTGTTCATTAAAGGAAACCTACCATTTAGAATGGCAGGGGTAAGCTGTAAGTACCGAGCACCAGCTCAGGGTGAGCTGGTGCCGGTACTTACTTTCGTTATTGTTATAAACCGCATTGTTATAAGCCACTCTCCGCATCTCTACTTTCCCACCTACTGCACGAAGCAGCAGATTTCTGCCAAACCTCTTCACTGCCAAGCAGCTGCTGACTGTCCTCCAGAGTTCATCCTCTCTGTATATTGCCGCTGAGCCCAGACCACCTAGTAGCTCTCTGGCTGAGGGAAACGAACAGGACAGAATCTGGTTGAGGACAGATGAGGGCTGCTGACCTGCTCCTGGGTCATGCCAACTAAGTGTTGTATCTGAGGAACCCACAGATTCTTGGCTGGGGTTGTCAGATGTCATCTGGGAAGAAGTGGATGACCTAGTCAACCAATCAAGAACCTTTGGGTTGTTGATAAACACACTGCCGCTACATTACACTGGCAGATCTGGCTTCACAGAGTCCCCCCTGCTGCGACGTCCCCTTACTATACTGCGATCTATCCCTTAGCATCTGCTTTCTTTGTCTTGAGTTTATTTATACCAATTCTATACCAACGTGTCAGACTGCCTGTGACCATCCAAATCTTTAAATGTCACCAGAAAAAACATGGTGGAGAGCCATCTAATTTTTTTTCCTAATTTTTGGCAATAGGAAATTTGCTATTTTTTTGCGACTTTTCAGTATTTGCACTTGAACCCATTGGGGCTATATATCAGGACTTGTTTTCTGGCATATAAGACCTAAAACCTAAAATAATCAAAATTTTTGGCCCAACCCCAGAAATTGCGTGGGCCTGCATGGGGCATTCCTGCCTGAACAGGCGCAGGATGAGGATCAACTCAATGCCAGGCCCTGCTGGCGCAGCCACGGGATCATCAACCCGTCAGTTACATCAGGAGACCTGGGCCTCCAGCTCACCGGAGGGGCGGGGATTACATGATATGATGGTGCACCTGAAAAATAACCCCTATAGTCAAAGAAGGGCTTGGTATATCTTTTTTTTTTTTTAGATGTTTTGCTGAAAACTTGCAAAAACTTGCCTAGTCTGGGCTGGCGAACTTGGTTGAAAGAAACAGAACAACCAACTTTGAACTTGATCGAGCCCAATGTAGTTTTGTGTCATTTTTACTTTTCTTTCTTCTTACGTTAATGCAATGTATATGAAACCCTTATTGAATGTAAAGCTCTATGGAAAAAATGGTCCTCCAGAAATATTACTACTAATAATAATAAATATGTTGTCACAAGACAGTTCTTTTCAGTACAAAATATTTTATCAACATTTATATCTTATGGAAGAAAAATACTAACTGCATAAGACTTTAATTTTTATGGAAACAAAGAAAAGAGCAGATATGCTTTCATGTTTTTTCATTTCTTTATATAGTTCAGGTAATCTGTAGGGTTCTAACCTGCTGCCCCTTACACTAACAGTTGCTGTAATTTAAGTGTAACTTTATTGAAGCTATCGGTTATCTTGAGTATCCTATGACCTCATGAACTGATCCTTCAGGCAATGTTGGTACCTGTCAATTAGTATATACCTGGTAGTCTTAAGGAATTTTATCACTTGCTTCTACAGTATAGCGTGCTCCCTTATTTAGGAAATATGTTTCACATAACAGATGATATAAATGCATTTTGCTGAATAATCCACTGTAAGAAAAATAAATTAATATAGAATTTTTATCTTTTTTCTGGTAATTTTGGTAATGAAGAAAGAATTTTATAAGATATCAAGTTCTGTTAGAAAATTACATTAAAGTGGGGTATGAGAACATATCATATTTCAACAGTTTATGTTACTGTACAACAGATTTTACCCTCTAGCAAATCAGTTCAGATATTTAGGAATTTGTTATTGAAGTTAGATGTGCGGGTGTTGATGGACTGCATGAATCTTAAAATAATGAGTATTGTCACAGCTAGCACTGTGGGTAATAAAGGAATCACTGTGCTTTACTATAATACCTTTACTTTATGTTTATTTGTGTGTGTTTTTCTTCTGCCAGTTATCACATACTATTGCAATTGAATGTATTATTTCATGTAACCTAAAGTATTTCAGTGAACTTCCCGACAATACTGAGAATATTTTACAGAAAAGACTGTTCCTTACACAAGTACAGTATAGGTTGGTAAAGTGAGTAACAAACTTACCTTTGGACAGCATGAGGTCAATAACCATAAAATACCACATTTTTTACTTTGAAGAAATGTGTGCTAATTGTGTCATAAATGGATGTGAAGAATAAGTATCCCTCACGTCATCCTAAATGTCAAGATGGCTGGTGCATCTGCAGATGTGCTGCCACCATTTCATGTTAGTGTAGGACACCTCAGTGCTCTACAATACTTTCATAGACCCGATGCACCCATTTACTGCAAATGAGTAAGACTTATCTAACTTGTCTAATTTTTTTTTTAGCTTTTTGGTCAATTTTTTACTTATATTTCTATTATTTCCATCATACATTTCTATGGTGTTCTGTAGGACATCTTTGACCTACTTTTTGACACAAACTTTGTATTATTTGTGAATACATGCAGTATTTGCATTGCCTATTAATGTATAGCTCCAGGCAATGTCCATACCTTAAATGTTCTCTCAGATTTACAGAACACCGTTTTTCATCTCTCTTCATTTGTTATAGAGAACAAATGCAATATTATTATTATTGTTAGCAATAGTAGTTTTATATTTATCATTATAATTGTTATTATTATTGGATTTGTAAACAACTGACAAATATGAGAACGCCATATAAATAAAGATTTATGACTATTAATATTATATTGTGAAAACTTATCAAGCAACTAACAAAATATTTTTCAAAAATGAAAAGTATAAGCGAGTATAGCCTTTTATTAATATATTTATATATATCAAATAAGATTTAAAAAATTGCTTCCTTGACCACTTACTGTAGTTTGACTCCTATCATCTTCCCCTGTTCTTGCATCTGTTATTTGAGCAGAAATTTGTATTGCTAGCATGATAGACAAATGCTTGCTTGTGGGGTTAAGGAAGGAGAGAGAGGGTTCAGCAAAGGAATAACCAAGACTATATGGTTCTTTACTTAATAAAAAAGTACTATATTCACTCAATTTTAATAATAGCTTGAGACTTTATGGGTTTCCCATGGAGAAGTATCCTCATTTACATCAGACAGGATTATATTAGGAGATACAACCTTCATAGGCAAAAAGTAAACACCATAATAGTCGCAGTTTATATTTTGCAAAGAACATGCCTACATCTCTATATTAAGTTGGCTCCAGACTATTGCTGTCAGTAGTCACGAGGCTGCTGTAAAGTAGGTTTTTTCCTCTCCCATTATGGTATGTATACTTCCCTTCTAATAATCTTTCAAATATCTAAAAATACAAGCTATAGTATAAATATGTGAAGAGCTGGGATATCTTCACCTCCTGATATTCTTGGTCTTTGCATTTTTCTTATCAAAATCCCAGGAGGCTTTTTCCTGCATAAAAATTTACTTATATTGTAATTTTAACTTTTTACATCAGCTGATGTCATTTTTTAGGAAGGTTTTGCATAGCATATAATAGGTTTTGTACAGAACGAAAGTTTCCTGAAATTCTAAACGAATTCCATTTCGTTAGAATCAATTCGCCCATCTCTAATAAAGATTCCAGCTCCAAATTGAAAAAGATTGGGGCTAGGCAACATCCCTGCCTTCTACCTTTCCAATCTGAAGGGACTTCACAGTTCTTCTGATATTGTGACCTGTGTTTCAGCTTCATGGTAAAGGTTTCTTATGAACTTAGCAAATGGTACACTACAGCCCCTTTTAGTTAATACCATAAATAAGAGGTACCATTCTAGGTTATCCAATGACTTCTCGGTATCAATTAAGAAGACTCCACAGTACTTGGCTAAGGCAGGGTTTACCTCATCCTAGTCTAATACTGTTAATAACCTTTGAATGTTGGTTGTTTCACTCCTGCCTTTCTGAAACCTGGTTGGACTGTGTGATATTATCGTTGGTGCAATTTCCGTTAGCTGGTCGCCTAATGATCATAGCTAGTGGTCTATATTAAGAGGGCAAAAGGGGATCCCTACTTGTTTTTGGAAAGGTTTTTAACTACGCTGTGTTCCCCCATGGCAGTGATGGCAAACCTTTTAGAGACCGGGTGCCCAAACTACCACCAAAACACACTTATCTATTGCAAAGTGCCAGCACAGCAATTTATGTAGTAATTTATTGCTACCTGTTCTACCACAACTTTCAATCATATCGGCCTCTAGAGGACAACAAAACAGTTGAAAAAAGAAGGGCAAATTTGGACTAATGTTGTAGCATCTTGCTATGGTCCTCCCTGTATAGAAAGAAGCCTAGAGGAGCTCTTATGATAACCCTCCCCTTTGCACATGTTCTTCCTGCAGTCCCAAGCAATCAAGAATGTGTTGCTTTAAAATAGCAGTGAGAGCAGCATTTCTTGGGTCGTCTAGGACTACCAGGTGATTCTTTGAGTTCTATGTAGAGTGCTTTGTTGATGGCTTGGGTGCCCAAAAAGAGGGCTCCGAGTGCCAACTCTGGCACCCGTGCCATAGGTTCGCCACCACTGCCCCATGGCATTATATCCCTGTTTAAAAGTATAGTGTTAAATAGTCTATTTAAAGGTATTTCTATTTGATCTTTGAGAAGTTTGTAGTTCGTGTTCATGGTGCTCATGCTTTCTCCCTCAGAGTCTATAATTAGGGAATTCAATGTGCAAAGCTGTGCTAGATTAATCTCAGGCAATTATATATCATTCAGAAACAAATTTCCCTTCACCATTTCAATCTTAGAATAACTGTACAGTTTCTTATAGTATTCCATAAATATGGAAAGTATTTCCTTTTGGATCTTTGGTGATGTTGATACTATTATTTTTAATTGCATTAATACTATGATATTTTTCAGGTGGTTTCGATAGAGAGGCTCATATCTTGCTTTCTTTATAACCATATCTATGCCTATTTTTTTTGCCTTATTTTTTTCTTTACTACACTGTGTAGTTTAATGTAATAATTTATTTAATTGGTTTTTTAAGCTTCTATCATAACTGTTTTATTTTTTATAGTTTTTATTGTCTTTTTATGGTCTTTAATGTTCTTTTTATATGCACTTCTGTATGTTCTACTTAATGCAGTAAACCTTTCCAGTGCTTTTTGTTGAGCTGAAATAGAGTAAGCTATAATTTCTCTTCTTATAATGCTTTTTCCTGCTTCCCAGAAAAAATAGGGTCATTTGTTCATGAGTTTCATGAATTGGGTCTTTTTCATACATGGACCACCATTTTGATAAAAGTCCCACAAAGATCTTGTCTTCAATCACATAATTTGGAGAGCGCCATAAATTTTATTAGTTTTTATTTTCTATTGTTATTGAACAGGTTCATTGTTTGATATTACTTGATCACAGAGTCTGACCAAGTAGTTCTTTTGAAATAAGGTGGTAGTCCAGTCTTGTAATGCACCAATGTGTACAACCAAAGAAGGCGTATTCCCACACTACACAATTTATGTGCCTTCAAATATCAATCATTATATCTATAAAGCTTCCTAGAATTGTTCTTAACCCTTCCCTGTATGGGTTACAGGGAGGGAGTCTATCTTCCTCATTATCTGCTGCCAGGTTAAAATCCCCGGAAAGTATGATTTTCCACAAATATTTTCTGGTTTGTATTTGGGGCATCCTTAACTCTCTGACTATTTCCTTTGTCTTAATTACATTGAGTCACCTCCTATTTCCATATTAAAGAACACGGAAATGAATTAAATATCCGATAAAATATATGTAACATTCTCTTTACTATGAGACTGTATATGATATTAAGTAGGCTATGCTTTGTTAAAGATTGATTGAAACACATGGCTTATATTGTTTGTCTTTCTTAAGGTTTCAGAATACATTTACCACATACGGACAGGCAGATTGGTAGAGCAACAGGGGTGAATTTGCAGGTATTTGTAGATACTTTAGTATAGCTGACCTTTAGAACAACAGGGAGTGAAGGCCATTTAATGATACTTAAGCAATATCTACACAGATCTCTCTGTAGACCACTATTAAAGAAGTACAGACAAGAAGCAATTTTCCTTGGCTTAGTGATCCTTAGAGTTTTTCTTTTTACAATAAGGATCTGACAATCATGCTGCTTATTTCCATTTCTTACATTTTTTCAAAAATCAGCCTCCAATATGACTGCATATCTTACCGATATCTTAATATCTCACAATATAACTTGCATAAATTGCAAACTGGTAGATATAAATAAAACATGTAAACAATCTAAATATAAAGAAGTTTGTTATTTATCATGGCTTGCACACAGGTTTCCTGGCGTACCGCCATAAAAATCTGCAATTCCCGGTGCTTGTTTTGTCCAGTCATGATAACCTCCCCACCTAAACTATTTAAATGTTGACTCATTTCAATACAAAATATTTCAGTTGCTTAGTCCTGACAGATTCATGTAGAATCTTCCATTAATTATTTTGTCAGGTAAGTTTCTTTGTTGTCACACTTCTTTACTAATTTGTTCCCATCTTCATCATTAAAAAGATAAAATTGGGGAACTGACATCTCTTATCACTCAATTTCTCTGTTTACATTAATTTATGACAAGAATGTTTCTAACTGTCACTACAATAACACAAGTGTTTGAAGTAGCTCATAAGTTAATAAGAATAATGACAATCAAGGACAGATTAAGCTAGAGGAATAATGTTATCAGTAACAGATACTACGAACCTAATTTATAAAAGCCAAAATGCCAACAAACTTTTGCTTCTTGGTCCTCCATCCAAATACACACAGCTTTTCTCTAAACTGTAAAGCAATATATAGTAAGAGTACATTGTCTTTGCAGATTTTGAAGTTAGTGATATGCATATAACAGAAGAAATACTATAGCAAACATCAATATGTTGCTTAGTTTATACATACACATTATGTTCCTAGAAAAACATGTACAATATCCAATAAATCCCTCTCTATTCATTATAATATGTACTGTAGAATAAACATATAGGGGCCCATGACAACCAATCACAGTTCAGCTTTCATTTTACCAGTGCTCATGAATATTTTAAAGGGGAGCTGTAATTGGTTGCCATGGGCAACTTAGCACATTCTTACCCTTAGGCAGCTTGATAAATTTGCCCCAAAGTCCCCATTGTGTATATAGAGTAACAATGACTTATATATTATAAAGAAATCCCCAATAATAAATTGAATACCCTCATTTTAAATAAAAAAATATATTTACCCATAATTAATTATTATACAGTATATATATTGTTCCCACAATAAATTATACTATAAATTAACTTTCTATAAAAAATGTAGTTTCCATCACTGAACACAGCCCATATAAGAGTGAGAATAGAGATTAATTTACCTGCTGAAGCAGTTAACAAGACTTGTGGTAACATCATGATGGAGGAGGTTGCTTAGCCTGAACATCTCTACACATGTACACATCTCTGTCTACACTGTTACAAGTATCTGTACTGATCTATTCTTTTCAGTTTTTTTTTAATTTGTTCTTCTGCTTTCAGGAGAACATGATTTGGTCAACCCTCACCCAGGCTTACATAATTGAAGTTGCACTGTCTAAAGTACATGAATGGTGTTCCCTCTAGAATCCAACAGTAGTATTTATAAAAATATATTCTTTATTATTTCTCAAATGGGTGAAACTGCCCCCTAAAATCCTATTGACTGTTAAATTTGAGTGTTATGGGTACATCGATTACTAAAGCAGTGATAGGAAAAATGCTGTGACCAGGTCCCTGATGACAGTAACACCAGTACTGCGGCTCTGTGTCAGATTGTCAGCAGTAAGATGCGTATGACCTACTCTGTCTTTAAATGATAACTTATGGTGGACACTTCCCATGAGCACAATATAACAGTTCCTACGTATGTAATTTATATTGGGATGGAAAGCAGAGATAAGCATAATAATAATAAGCCTAATTTCTGAACAAAGTTATAGTCAAGTGGAGTACAAGCAGTCCCCGGGATACATACAAGATAGGGTCTGTTTGTTTGTTCTTAAGTTGAATTTGCATGTAAGTCAGAACTGTATACTTTATCATTGTAACGCCCAGCCAAATTTTTTTTGGTCTCTGTGAAAATTGGATTTAAAAAATATTGGATTGTCATTAGAACCGGGATTAACACTAAAGCTTCATTATAGCCTAAGGCTAAAGTACAGGAAATTGCCAACATCCAGAGGTCCGTTTGTAACTAGGGGTCATATGTAAGTCAGGTGTTCTTAAGTAGGGGACTGCTTGTATAAGAAAAAATACTTTATCGAAAAGCAATAGTAAATAGTTTTGAAAAATATATATTCTCTATAAGTGAATGATAAACTATACATCTAAGTGCAAAGCTGTCATTTACTTCTGTGCATCTACATATATAAAATATATTCATTGAGGCACAGTAGACAATGGCACTATCAATAATTTAAGGAGGACAAATACTGAACTGTGAAAGATAGCAATGCTCCAATGTTTATAAATATACCAAACTAGAGCCAGAGGCACAAGAATGACATGATATCACAGAACCATGTAACAAATTATTTATTTCCTTGCCAGGACTGCCCTGAGCAAACAACAAATAATGAAGTCATTCACACAGTTGACAGGTAAACATTTGGGAAGAAAGTGAAAAATAGAATATACATAAACAGAATGGATTTTCATATATTGCAGAATACCTGAAAATGTATATCATTTGGTAATGTCAAGTTATTTGCTGTAAAATCAATTAAGACAGTTATTGTGGCTTCCCAGTCTAGATATTGTATGTTTTGCCCCTTCAGGACTCTATTTTGGCCTCTAGGACATGTCCCTATTTTTCAAATCTGCCCTTTGTCACTCTAAGTGGTTATAGCTATGGAACACTATAAGTTATCTGGGAGATTTTGAGATTGTTTTTTCATGACATATTGTACTTCAAATTTGTTAAAAAAAATCTGATGATATCTTTTGTGTTAAGTTATGAAAAAATGGAAATGTGGCAAAAAATGTGGAAATGTCATTGGCATCCAAAAATATATATTGTCACGGGTGCTCCCGCCTGGATTGCGGGTGCACCCGTGCCTCTCCAGGGTCCGGTGGCCGGCTTCACTCACTCCCCCGGCTCCAGTGGCTCGGCGTGCGTCCCTGTCTCCTATGGCGCAAGCGCTGGATCACTAAGATTTAAAGGGCCAGCGTGCCAATAATTGGGGCTGGCCTGATTTAAATTCCAGCCCTTCCTATTGCTCTTGCCGGATGTGAAAAATCCCCTGAAGAGAAAGCTCCTGTTATTCCTGCGTTCCTGTGATTCCTGCGTTCCTGTGATTCCTGCGTTCCTGTGATTCCTGTGTGCCAGTCTGTCCCTGTGGTCCTGCGTTCCTGTGTGCCAGTCCTTTCCTGTGCTCCTCCACACCTCTGTGCCAGCTCCTGTGATTCCTGACGTGTTCCTTACCTCGGCGATAGTCCTCTGTTTATCTAGCAGGTTTGTGCAAATATGTAACACTAGATAAGATGAATTATAAGTAACAACTTTGTTTCTGGGTAACCAGATACCCAAGCGACGCTTGAAACTAGCACCACATCATTTCCAGTGCTTGCCATTTCCGGGCCTTCAGACCAGCGTCCTTTCGGCGCCCTGTGTATGGACAACAGGTGCTCCGTTCATCGTACCTGATGGTGAGTGTGGTAGGTAGTACTTAAGGGGAGCCTGGTACTATAGGGTACAATTGTACCCCTGAGGAAGTCTCCAATTGGAGACGTAATACTTGGGGAGTCCCACACCTCCGATATCTCCACCACCCCTAGCTGATGCTGTAATACTGTCAAAACTCACAAGTTGTTCTGATGGGATCAGGTTTCAGGCTTTTTGCCAGAAAACCACACCCCTTGCTGCCTGTGATTGACAGCTCCATTTCTGCCTTACTGCCTGTCCATTACGGTCTTATATTCTGCCGAGCCCCTTCATTGGGTGCTGGTCATTTCAGTGTCCTGTGATCTCTAGTGCTCTTGCTATTGCGTTTCTTGCTATTCTGTGTATTGACTTTTGCTTTGCCTACTGACCATTCTATTTGCTATACGATTCTGTACCTTTGCTCCATCTTGGTTTTGACCCGGTTTGCGGTTTGTTTGACTCCACTTGTCTGTCTACATCTGTTTTTTGTCCCTCAGTATCGTTTATCTCCTAGTGTTACCCAACTTTCCTGTCTCAGTCTTGTGTCGGTTTCTGTGCAAACCCTTTGCCACTGCTTACTTGGACCTGCGAAGTGGGTTTGTACCCCACGGCCATTTGCTCCCGTCCTTGCACTGCTGCCACCCTGCTGACTCACGGCTACACTACCGACTTGCTGCCTGCTTCGCTGCCTGATGCGCAAGATGACACCCTCTCCTCCCCATGATGATGCCCTTGCTTCACCCAGCTCCCAAGTGCGATCGGCTACATCATCATCGATTTGTATTTCCCTGTCACTAATATTCTCCTCAATGGTCTCAGTATGCACAGCCTGACCACTTGCAAGTGCAACATAACCTCCCATGCCACTCTCCACATCTCTATTTTCCTGCCTACTGCACAAAGCAGCGGATGTCTGCCCCACCTCTTCACTGCCAAGTAGCTGTTGACTGTCCTCAAAGAGTTCGTCCTCGCTGTATAGTAGTGCTGAGCCAAGACCACCTAGTACAGTGATGGCGAACCTTTTAGAGACCGAGTGCCCAAACTACAACTAAAACCCACTTATTTTCCCTGATGTGCCAATGTGCCATTTTAAGCAGTAACTTACTGCTACCTGTTCTTCCATTTCTTTAATTGTATCGGTTGCCCGAGGCCACATATACAGTTGAAACAAGGTGGGCAAATTCAGACTATCATTGTAGCTTCTCTCCACGGTCTCTCTGTTTAGAAAGAATGGTGGGTCCAGCAGGAGGACCTCCAAAGATAATGCAGTTCTGTCAGCACCTTCTCACTTTTCAAGCAGTTCCAAACAGTCAATGAAGTGTTGTAAAATAGCGCTGAGAGCAGCATCTCATAAGTTGCCTGGGACTGCAGGAAGATTTAATGGATTTGTTCCTATATGGTGAACTCTGTCCTGGGGTGATGGCCTGGGTGCCCACAGAAAGGGCTCTGAGTGCCACCTCTGGCACCAGTGCCATAGGTTCGCCATCACTGACCTAGTAGATCTCTGGCTGAGGGAAATGAACAGAACAGAGGCTAGTTGAGGATCGTTGAAGGCCTCTGACCTGCTCCTGGGCCATGCCAACTAAGGGTTGTATATGATGAACCCACAGACTCTTGGCTGGGGTTGTCAGATGTAATTTGGAAGGAAGTGTATGACCTAGTCAACCAGAGAACCTTTGGGTTGTTCATCAATACACTGCCGGTAGATGACACCCGCAGTTCTGGCCTTTCAAATTCTCCCCTGCTGCGACGTCCCCTTACTGTGCTGCGACCTGTGTCTGGTCGACCTGCCACCTCTCCGTCTGACATATTGGTTAATCAACTATGTTGATTTGGCACGGATTTCTTGATATCTACTTTAGCAACAAAAAAGAATTGAAATTTGGGGAATACAGAACCCCAAAAACTGACATCCTTGACTTTGAGCAAAAATCCCTCCATCAACTATGTGGATTTGACACAGATTTCTTGATATCAATTTTCTCAAGTTGACATCGGATTTATCAACTCTGCCGGTCACTGATTGGCTTACATGTCTGCACATGTGATCGAGGATGTTCCTTTCTTCTTCCCAGAGTTCTCTGCCCCATTTAACACGTTGTGCATGTGGCCATTTTGCTAATAAAGGGGAAAAAATCACCGTAAACTTCAGATTCATACAGTTTTCCTAAAATTCTAAACGAATTCTACTTCCATCTAGTGACGATCATCATTAGAGAAGTGCAAGGACTGTAGCACAAAGAAAGATGATCACTATATTTTCTGAAGGTTACAACATCTACCAATCAGTAATGAGTGTACAGGCCTTTGCATTGAATGACCTCAGCACATCTGCAGCCACAGGACACCACTAGTCTCTCACACTGCTCTGGTGATTTTTTGGTCCACTCTTCTTCATAGTATCATAGTATATAAGGCTGGAAGGAGACGCAAGTCCATCAAGTCCAACCTTTAAGAATTAAATAAATGTTTTATCCCCATAACCCATGATATTTTTTCTCTCCAGAAAGTCATCCAGGCCTCTCTTGAACATGTACATAGTGTCCGCCATAACAAGCTCCTGTGGCAGAGAGTTCCACAGTCTCACTGCTCTTACAGTAAAGAACCTTTGTCTATGGTGATGGTAAAATTGCCTCTCCTCTAGGCGTAGAGGATGCCCCCTTGTCCTGGTCACAGGCCGAGGTATAAAAAGATCTTTGGAGAGATCCTTGTACTGTCCGTTCAGGTATTTGTACATTGTAATGAGGTCTCCCCTCAGTCGTCTTTTTTCTAAACTGAATAATCCCAAATTTTTTAATCTGTCAGTGTATTCTAGTTCCCCCATTCCCCTAATAATCCTGGTTGCTCTCCTCTGCACTCGTTCCAGCTCTACTATATCCTTTTTATACACTGGTGCCCAAAACTGTACACAGTATTCCATGTGTGGTCTGACCCAGGGATTTGTATAAGGGCCAAAACTATCTTTGATCCATGAGAATCATCCTCCTCGTTGAACATCCCCATCTCGATTTATTCGCTTTAGCACAGGCCGCCTGGCTACTGGTCACAAAATTAAGTTTAACATCACCAATATACGCCAAGTCTTTTCAGCTTCAGTTTTCTACAGTAATTGACCGTTTAGAACATAATTATACTTTTTGTTCATGCCCAAGTGCATAACTTTACATATCTACATGAAACCTCACAACAGTTTCTCTGCCCACTCCTCAAGCTTCCACAAATCCCTCTGTAATGCTAAACTATGAGACCTCAGTATTTATTACTTTACACAGCTTAGTATCATCTGCCAAATATTGAATTGACGTGTAAACCCACAACAAGTCATTAATAAAAATATTAAAAAGAAGTGGCCCCCCCCGCCCCCTGAACCCCGGGCACTCCACTGGTAACATCAACCCAATCTGAGAATGTGCCATTACTGACCACCCTTGTTTTCTATCACTAAGACAATACTTACCCAAATACAAGATTTCTCCTATTCCCATCAGTCTCATTTATATACCAAACCTTTTATGTGCACGGTGTCAAATGCTTTGAGAAGTCCAGATAACACATCCACAGTCGTCCCCCAGATCAGTCTGAACTTACCTCCACGTAGACACCAATCAGATTAGTCTGACAGGACCGATCTCTCATAAACCCATGCTGACGCTGGGTTATAGGTTGTGCACAGTGAGATACTCCAGGATAGCCATACTCTAATAAACCCCTCAAATATTTTCCCCACCACAGCAGTTAGACTCACAAGTCTGTAGTTTCCAGGACGCTATTGATCCTTTTTTTGATATTGGTACCACAATTTGCTATGCGCCATTCCTGTGGAACATAACCAGTCCTCAGTGAATCTTCAAATATAAAAATAACGGTCTGTCTATCACCGACATAATTTATATGCAGAAACCCGGGGGTGATGCCATCTAGCCCAGGTGATTTATCTATGTATTAGTGGTTGCGAGGCGGCGCCGTACCTCTTCCGGGGTTAACTGTTGACTTAAAAAAGAATTAACATTATTCCTCATTGTTTTGTTTCTTCCACCCAGGGGATTTCCTGGGTAAAGACGTTGAGAAGGCGACATTCAGTAGATTGGGCCCTTTCCTCATCTCCTTCCACAGACCCCCATGTACATTTCAAGGCGACCGCACACATCTCGTTTTTAGTTTCTTATCATTTATATACTATTTGCTCTCCCTGGGCAATTTTCTCTCAGTCTCTAGTTTTTGCGGCCTTATTCTGCTAGTTAAGGATTTATTTTTCTCTCTATAGTCCTGTAATGCCTCGCCCGCTACTTCACGTTTTAGCACATTAAACGCCTTTATCTTTTTCGCTTATTGCTTCCTTACAAGACTAGTTAGCCACATAGGGTATGCTGGTCCTTTATATGCTTTTTCCCATAAGGTATGTGTTTCTCACGGACTTTTTCAGAATATATGAGAAAATCACCCATTTTTTTTTTGGGGGGGGGGGGGGGGCTTTTGTAAAATCAAAAACCCCTCCCCCTTTTTTATTTATACGATCCTTCTAAAAAGACTAACCCTCTAGAGTAACAGCCCATCTAGCTACTGTCCAGCATGTCTCGCTGATACCCACATAGAAATCATATTTCTCCGCTCCAAACATCAAGAGTTCCAGTTCCTCCATTTTGAGTTTGGAGGCTGTCTGCATTTGTGTACCATACACTTTATAGTTGTCCCCTGGTTTCATTCCGTATACTTCTTTGTCCGTATTTCCCCAAATCTCATTCAGCCCCCCGTCCTCCCCCAGTGGACAGGACTCTTTAAAGCTCTCTATGTAACTGTCTATTGCCCTGCACAAGTGTTGGGTGGCCCTCCCCCGGTCCTAGTTATAAATACACTCTCAAACCTTCTTAGCCATGGTCCCCTAAAACAGTCTCTCATCTCTTCTACAGTTCTACAGTCAGCCAATAACTTTGTCACCAGGATTTTTCCAAGGTTTTTCTATGGGCTCAGATCAGGACTCTGCTGTGGTACGATTTTCTTGATAAAATTTTCATTCAAGAAATGCCTTTAACCCGTTTGCTGTATGACAGTAGGGATTGTCGGTGCAGACAATTGCTAACTGAATGACTGAAGAACATGAGGAAGGCTGTATGAGGTCCCAAAACTACTGCGCAGAAAAAAAAACCCAAGCCATAAAACTTTCCTCAACCACCTCTACACTGAGCTTTTTATCCACTTTTGATGTTCGTGTTTGCACCAATGTTTGTCCGATCGCCGAACACTGTTTTCCCACCAGACCCAAATAATTAACCTGTTTCATGACTAAAATGACTGGAGACTATCTCTCCCTGTCCACATCTGCAATAGTGAGTCAGCCTTTCTGCTAATAAGATAATTGTTATGAGCAAACCAACCTTCTGGGGGGCTTGAGGTGGTAGTTGTTATGTTGTAAAGAGGTCAATATTCTCACATATATCAACAGAAAGGTGGACCAGTCATAAACTTTCACTCCCGGTGGGCCCTAACCCGATGGGATTAGGGCCGTCCGGGTGCCGGTCCTGGACTTGGTGGGGCCTATTGAAAAAAAAAACACATTAAATACTTTCTGACCACTGCTCCCCATGCTTGATCAGGTCTGGACGCACTGGGAAAAATGGAAGAAAAAGGAGTATCAAAGGGAGGGGTTTGTTTTGATTCATCCTTTCCGATCCTGTCCATGCTCCCTTCCTGGTTCCCGACCGTCGCTGATCCGACCATGCTGATGCAACGCCGGCCGTATGGGAGCAGTTCACCACGGACTAGACTGATAGCAGGGGAGCAGCATCGGAAAAGGTTGAGTTAATGTGGTTTTCTTTGTTTGTACTGGGGTAGTGGTAGGATTGCTGGGCTGGGGGACTGGATGTTATAACGGGACTGGCTGTATAAACCAGGGGGCTGATAGAGGGGTGACTGACTGGTGGATTGTAAAAGGGGCAGGGGCTGTTATGGATATATATACTGGGCAGGCTTTTGTCTGCTATCATACTGGGGCAGGGGCTGCTGGCTGGCTTAGATACTGGGGCAGGGCAGTCGGCTATATATTACTGGGCGAGGGGAAGTTCTGGCTGTAGAAGGGCAGGGGCTCGGGGGCTGTGTTGGCTGGCTATATAGAATGGGGCAGAGGGATGGCGGACTACATATATATGGAGCTAGAGGATGGCTGGCTGCTATTATAATGGGGAAGAGGGGATGGGCAGCTATATATACTGGAGCAGAGGGCTGTGTCTGGCTATATTATACTGGGGGAGAGGGCAGGTAGCGTATAATACCCTGGGGGCATTAGGCTGGCGTGGCTATTTAATACTATTGCGAGCAAGGCTGGCTATATATACTGGGGGAGAGGGCTGGCTAGCTATATATACTGGGGCAGAGGGCTGGCTGGCTATATATACTGGGTCGAGGCGGTGCTTGCTATTTATAGTACTGGGGCAGCGGGGCAGTGTGCTAGACTATATATATACGAGGGGGCAGAGGGACTGTCTGGCTATACATACTGGGAGTGGGCGTTCCTGGCTTATATAACTGGGCAGGGGGCTGGCTGGCTATATATACTGTGGCAGTGCTGTCTGGGCTGGCTAGCTATAACTGAGGGGGCGTACTGTGCCTAATACTGGGGAGGCTGGCTGGATATTACTAGCGGACTATGAACGACTGACTACACGGGGGGCTTGGCGCTTAGTTCAGTGGGCTTGGCTATATACTACAGTGGGCTGGCTTTACTTGGGTGGGCACGCTGCTGTATACTGGGGTGGCTGGCTATTACTGGGGGTTGGCTGGCTATATATTGGGGGGACTGGATACTAGTTATAGTAGCTAGATTGCTGTACATAGGGTGCATTTAAGTAGTAGTTATATTACTGTACATAGAGGGGGCAGTTTTAGCGTAGTCATATTCTTGTAATAGGGGGGCAGTATTTATAGTTAGTGATTTCTTGTACATAGGGGGCAGTATCGTATTAAGTAGTATATTCTTGGTACATAAGGGGGCAAGGCATATAGTAGTGTCTGATCTTGTAATAGGGGGGAGCATTATAGTAGTTATATTCTTGACTACATAGGGGCGGTTATAGTAGTTCTAGTGCTTGGTCTAGGGGGCGGTTGGGTACGTGTATATAGTAGTTATATTCTTGTACGTAGGGGGCACTAGTATAGTAGTTATATTCCTGTACATAGGGGGTATTATAGTGTTATATTCTGTACATAGGGGCAGTGATAGTATTAGTATATTCTGGCACATAGGGGGCAGTATTATAGTAATTATTTTCTTGCCTAGGGGCGAGATTATTAGGTAGTTATGTTCTTGTCACATAGGGGCAGTATTTCAATATATATTCCTGGGTAGAGTATGATAGTAGTTACGTCTGTGGTTTATCAGAGAAGTTATTGTAGTATGTTTTAGTGTACATATATGGCAGTATTAAGTTGGGTGACAAGGAGGCAGTATGGTTCCTTTCTCTGGTGTACATGTTGATTTAGACCATCTAATAACAGTTTGTATGGAGTTTAGTAACTCACCCAATCACAAGGCAATGCTATGTGTTTTGACCCTGCCCAAAGAATGGGGCCACTTTTACAGTTTTTTCCAGGGCCACTTTAAATTGCCAGTCCACTCCTGATCACAGACCTGTAATGACCAACTTCTCTAGCTATAGCTGATAGGGTCACCCCTTTGGCCTTCATCAAGAAAACCTGCTGTTGGAGGATTTCAGTCACTTTGGTATGCAACAACATTTTTGCAATGTAAGTGAAAACTGGAATGTTAGGCTTTCAGTTAAATAGAGTTTGTCAGATAATTTAGGTAATTGTCACCAAGTGCCAGATTAATATCAATAACTTGCAGGAAAATGTTCTCTAATTTCGATCAGTGTTCTTTTACAATTATCTTATTTACATTTTTATTATGTGTTCTGTGTTCTTTGGTCTATTGCTGCATACCGACATACATGTATGTCTCAGCAATGGCCTGGGCTCGGTAGCAGAGCCCTTGCGATCACTGAGGGAACTCGGCTGTATGTGAAAGCCAAGCTCCTGCAGTAAACAAAAAGAACTGCCTTTAACCCTTACATGACAAAGCCATTTTTAGCTTTTGAGTTTCTATTTTTTACTCCTCTATATGGGCTTTTTATCTGCAGGACAAATTCTATATTTTAGTGGCATCATTTAATATTCCATGCAATGTACTGGAAAGATGGAAAAAAATTCCAAGTGCTGTAAAATTGACCAAAAAAATGAAACACATTTTCGGCATATTCTTGTGGGCTCTGTTTTCACAGCTTTCATTCTTCACTCCATATGACACTTTTCATTTATTCTTTGGGCCAGTACAATCATAGGGATATCACATTTATTTGGGTTTTATTAGGTTTTAGTACATTAGTACTTAAAAAAATATTTGCAATTTTTCCAAAATCTAAGGCTCATAGCTTTTATACACTTTGCTGTAAGGAGCAATGTAAGGTATCATTTTTGTGGTACATGCTGGCATTTTAATTTACAACAATGTGGGACCTAAATGCCAATTTTTATTCAAATATTCATGGATGGAAAATGGCGAAAAAGTGGTGATTTGGGCATTTGGGCACTATTTTCCGTTACTGTGTTCTCAGCTGGGAATAAACTATTTAAAATTTCGATAGAATGGGCATTTTTGGATGTGATGATACCTAAGATGTTTATGATTTTTACTGTTTATTTTTATATGTGTTCTAGGGAAAGGTAAGTGATTTAAACTTTTACTTTTTTTAAATATTTTTTTTAATTAAAAAAAAAAATTGTACTATTATTTTAGATCCACTAGGCTACTTTAACCCTGCAAGGTCTGATTGTTTATACTATATACTGCAATATTACTGTATTGCAGTATGTAGTCATTTTACTGCTGATCCCTAGCAGGCTGCCATTTGGAGTCTATTAGAGATTACTATCTATGGCTGGCCTACGAGTCTCTATGCGACTGTAGGCTACCATGGCAAATGTGCTGCGCCCCCAGATTATGTCAAGGAGGCGGCAATTGGCAAACCAAGTTGGCGGCACCCACTGGCAGCTCTGTTAGGTGCCACAGTTGGGTTCGACCGTGGCACTTAACAAGTTAACTGCCATGATCGGTGCCAGCACAAACCAGGGCAGTTACAAGCGGGTGTCAGCTGTGTTTTACAGCCGGCATCTGCTGTGTATGGAGAGAGCTCAACTCCTGAGCTCTCTCCACACATCCCTTGCAGCACCAGGATGTAATAGTACATCCTGTTGCTTGATGGGATTAACTGTGGGGTTTGGATTTACAAGCCAAGTTGCCAGCTTAGATGATTTATTTGGAAGAGAGACTTTTGCATGTCTGAGCAGTTGAGATATTTGCAAATAAGTATATAATTATGACTTATGAATAGCAAAAAAGCTATCTAAGTCTTCTAAAGATTTGTGCAATTGTTTTTGTAAAAATCTGGAATGAATAAAATACATTTAAATTTCATGTTTCTATAGTTTAAATTTGGGACTGGCTTCTATGACTTCTGTTAGCTGAGGCAAATTCATGGGTGTATAATTGCTTTGGTTTAATTTGATCCCAGCTTATAAAATGAGAGTGAGAGAAATGAATTGTATTATTAAAAGCACACCAAGGTTTGTAGTGTACTTCTAATATTTGATCTACTCATCTCTTTATGGTCATATTTGAATATTTGTTACAATGTGTCAGTGTTCTCTTGTAGCTTAGCACAGCATCTCACAAATCCTACTTTGATTTTGCTCCATAATGTTAAATGGTTGTACATTTTTGGCTGTTTCATAGAAGAACAAGAAGAGGAAAGGTCTCCCTTAGCTATGAAATTAACTAAAAGATTCCCATTAAGTAATAGAAAACAGAGTTGCCCTTTAGGGTGGCTCCATACAGACCCTGTGTAATGTAGATTTTCTATAGCAAATCATTTTCCAGAAATCAACAGAAATTGGGCTGTTTTTATTAATGTTTACAGGACACTAGGCTTGTTGCAGTTTTTAACTTTTCTTTGGAAAGTGCAGCAAATGTGTTAGAAGCCAACAGCATAAATTGACTTTCTGTTTCTTAAAAAACTGTTTGTGCAAGTTTTGATGTAAGATGTAAAATGACCAGGAACAAATGACATGTTCTAAATTTTTTTTTATGCTTTAAATACAGGAAATTCAGGAATTATTAAGCATGATAAATCAATCCTAACGTTCAAATAATACTTTAGGCTACATGCACATTGGACAGTTTTATACAGGTTGTAAACAATGGATCCATTGCCCTTATTTGTCCTCCATATTTGTCCTGTGTTTCTCCAGTTTATCTCCTATATGGACGCACACAATATATTTACGATCCATATAAAATATGGAAGGCTGGCAAATAATGTAATTGTTGATTTTGCATTACCTAGCAACTGAACCTTGAAATATGAACGGAATGTGGATGATGCCTGTGTGGTAATATTTTTCACAGCTACATAGAAGGCACAGGCGTTATAGTCAGGGGGTGCGACCGCAACCGGACCCAAAGTAAGAAAGAGGCCTGCGACTGTTTCCATTTAATATCTGCTGCAATCTTCCAGCAGATAACCACAGGCACCCTGATGCAGCGCACGGGCCAGATGCAGGAGTAAGCTCCTGGCTCATGCACTGCACTAGACGGCCGGGGATACAAACTAACCTGCTCCTGCTGTAGGCCAAGGGTGCAGGTAGTCTGCACTGACACTTCAGATTCATATGATGATGCTTCCTCCCGGGTCCCGGCTCCTGCCCTCCCCACCTAAACTCTTTTCTTACAGGAATTGGCATATAGAAGGGAGAGGGAAGGAAGGAAGGGTTCAGGGACACTGTGCTTCCCTGTGCTATCCAGCTGCTTCTCCTCTAGTGCTGTCCCCTTCTGCTGAAGACTTGTCTGAAATGTAAGTTGTATGTCTTATATTAATGTAAGGTGTATTTATTGTATTTGACAATAGTTACACCACTGCTTATGGGTGTGATACACGGTACTGACTACAATGAGTACATTGAAACATGAGACTGCTGTATAAAATACGGATGAGACACGTCCATAAAACAACATAGATGTAAACACTATGTAAAGTGTGCAACTGATTCATGAAATGTGTTACTTTCTTCATGCTTTAGAATTGTGGCGCAGGCATAATTGTGGCACATGTCAGACAGAATTTGGCGCATGATCCAACTGTGCACCGGAATGCCCCTTTTGGTGCATATTTTTCCTGTCTTGTTGGATACAGTGTAGTGCAGACACTTCATAAATACTTGTGCAATTCGTCTGCACATTCTTTCTGGCGCAAAGTCATACAGAAAACTGGCGCAAACACTTCAATAAATATGGGCCATAGTGTGCTTTGAGCCTTAAAGTATACGTAAAGGGGTTGTCCACATTCAGTAGATAAATGATATTGTTTGTTTAAGGAAAAGTTATCCAATTTGCCAATGTACTTTCTGTATAAATTCCTTACAGTTTTCTAGATCTCTGCTTGCTGTCCTTCTCTAGGAAGTTTCTATGTTTACTCCAGTGAATAGAAATCTGTCCATGGTGATGTGGTAGACATGCAGGTGCACAAGCCGTTATTATCACTGACAGTAATTGGAGTTGTGTGATTCTAATGGCTTGTGCACCTGTCTGTAGAAGCTTTCTATAGAATGACAGCAAGCAGAGATCTAGGAAACCTTGAGGAATTGATATAGACAATATTTTGGAAAATTGTATAACTTCCCATTACACAAACAATATCAAATATTTGCTGAAAGTTGACAACCCCTTTAAACTTTACTTATATACTGGCTGAAGTTAAAAAGTAAAAATTTTACATTAAACTAATATCTATTGATCTAAATGGCAGTTTATTTGGTATTTGTAATAGAAACTTTTTTTCAAAATTATTTTTTGCTCATTATAGAAGTGTTAGGTTATTTCCTATACATGGAAAGTTGGCATTCAACCTTCTTCCTTCAATAGAGAAAATATTTCCCATTGAGCTTGTTAATTGAATTTGATATCTGCAGAAAAATGTAATCTAAAGTCTATGGACATTTTTACTCTTTACTATTCAGACAGGGTTTTTCTTTAAAGATATTTAGATTATTGAAAAACAAAAATATTAAACTTTTGTTGTATTTCAGCTCTCAGGTCTAAACTTTAGCTATACTCCTTCACATTCAGAAAATGTATTCCATTATCGCCCTCATCACCACTATAAGTGCTTTTAGATTTTCAAAAGAAACAACATGGAGTGTACAAGTCCTAAATGGTAGCTTTCAATGTCTAAACATGTATTACAGAAAAGATTAGTTTGGAGAAGCAATTCTGGGTCAATTCTGTTTTTCATACTTACACAAGAGAAATTTTATATCAATAGATTTTTTAGTTTTGTCATTATTTAAGATTGTCTGAACAACACAGCTGATCGTGTGTATTTCTGCCTCCACAACCCATTATACAAAAACAAAGCAACTTTGATTATGATTACAGATGCAGTGATAAACATAGAGCATTGTAGGTGTTATATTTATTGCAAGTACTATAAGTGCATAAGTGCATAGTAACAAGCCCCATGTAAGATAAAAAGTTCTGCTTGCACTTTGACCTGGATACTGGCACAGCATGTTTTAAAAGGGGTCATCCAGTTTTTTGCATATGTTAAATAATAAAAACAGTGATCTTGTTGAATGGAAACAGGTTATAGCAGGGGCGGATTATAGGGGGGAGGGGGCATTCACCTACCGTCTAATGCGGGGTAAAATGTTTCAGTAAGGAGCTGAAACGCTGTACTCTTCATTATAGGTAAACAAAATTGTCACATTGTGACCATATTAGCCAATGTAATCTGAATTGTGTCACCTAATTGAGTACTTGATCCTACTTTTTACAGTGCTTCATTCTTGCATGCACCATTTGTTTATTCCCATTTCAGTTTATTTATATGCAGCCCAAGATATACAGCATCTACCCCAATGTATTTAAATGCAGGTTCCTAGTGAAATTTTGCATAGAACATTATCCCCCTTATCTACTAATGAGCCCCCCTCATCTATGGCCAAATAGTAAGAACCTACCTCCCAGAGATTCCATGATGTGATCCCATTGTAGCTTTTCCCAGCTCTTTTGCCAGTGCTGGCCCTTATCTGGAAGGACTTTGGCTGCACAATGATGTCATTGTATAACCTGTATCATAGAAAGGATAAAGAGAAACCTATTTCTATCCAGATCAATTGAGTCTGTAATTGCATAACATTCAAATACCATTTGACCGGTCTATACTTTTAGTGGTCGGTTTGCGAGGCCACAGGTCCAATGGGATTCTTGAGCCCAACTAGTATTGACAATGGCATATTCTAATAGCTACTGGATCTTTTAAAAGGTAAAGCTAATTCTTTGCACAGTTATGTATATTTTCCTAGTAAAATATTCAACATTTCTGAATATTTATCATGCAATTATAATTGGCAGCAATTGAGCAAAGTAACATAAGGTTGAACAAAAGTATATCTAGTTGCAGTGTTTAAAGTTTAAAAAACATAACTCAGAAGCCTTTTAATTGAAAACTTCCCTTCTGATATTAAATATGGCAATTGAATAAATCCCTGGATTAACTACTTTTCTCTAGTACTCTAATGCATATAACTTGTATTATTACATTTTCAAGAAACTACACTCTCTAATAATTCCCCTTATGTTAAGGTTACAATTCTGTTGGTAACCTTTGTTTTCTATCTTATTTTAGTTATAAGTTGTCAAGCTGCAATTTCACCAGGAGGGGCCCTTAGGGTTGTCTCTTCTGACACTGGTAGTTACCCTCTGGAGAGCTAAAGGAAATGCCAGAATGGTAACAATTGAAAGAGCCCAAGTGTCAAAGAGAATTGGATTGTAATCGGAGTACAGAAAAAACTTTGTAAATAAACAGACTCATAGATCAGAGTCTTAACTTCACAAAGCATGTTTGCTCCTTCACATAAAAATTCTGGAAATTGAAATGGGATTTTAAATATAAGCATCAAATATAATAATTAATACAAACTTTAAGCTAGCAAAAATGGGTCCTGCACTGCATTAAATACAAAAATGACGACACATAGACCTAGGTTGAATTTTTTCTCTTTGTCCTATTTTCACAATTCATATTTTTTTAGCCAGCAATGTAATCTAATTGGTGGGAATTTATTAAGACTTCCATTTTTAATGGTAAGGTTAGACTTGGTGGAGACTTCAGCTTTTGTCTCCAGCAATTTTCCTGGTTGCCGGCATTGATGCACTAGCCCCACCCTGGAAAACCACCTGAAAAACTGTTGGTAATGGGGCTTGAAGCTCCAGAAAACTGGCAAAGGCAGCATCGTACATTTATCGCATCATGTTTTTTTTTCTTTGTAGTTTAATTACATGCAGATTTAATTTTTTTTCATGCTTCTGGACATATTTTTTTACTAGGCCTCTTGTAAGGCGCCTCCTCCTCTTGCCAACTACGTAGGGAGATTGCGTACCTGAGCGAAGCCTAGTTGAAATGCACAGAGATGGTGCTTATGTGAAGTTCGCTGCAGGGCGCATCGAGCTGCCGAGCAGCGAACTGTGTAACAGCTTACCATGCAGGCGCAAGATTTCCTGTGCGATGAGCTGACGTCACAATGAGAAGAGGGACCAGGTGGGAGAGTAAATAATTGAATACTTAGAAGTGGGGGCCGAGCACAATAAACACATAACTGATGTCAGATTTGTATTCTTTTTTTAAATAAACTGCAAAGAATAAATGTTAATAAACTTCAGCATGACATATGAAAAGCAAAATTATGCCAATAGAAACTACATTTCCTGAAAAAACAAGACCCCATTTAGCTATGGTATTCAAAAAATAAAAAAGTTATTGCTTGTAGAAGGCATTGATTTAAAAAAAATGAAAAATAGTATGGGCATTAACATGGAAAACAGGTGCTGAGATAACAGGTTATAAGGCTTTTCTGAGAATTTCCCCTCTTCTTACCTTGCGGTGTTTCTCCTGTCCTGAGACATCCACAAGGCCCAAAGTGGTGGACAGGCATGACCCACACAAATGAATCCAAAGAGAGTATCAATGCTGGAAGCTTCTAGTTTAATCCAGCCAAAGTTAGTGGGTCCAGATTTAAGATTTAATGGTAAAAGAATAGTAAAACATTTACAAATAATCAGATTTAGTCTTAAGATATAAAATATATACTCAAGTAAAGGCTGAGTTTTTCAGCACAATTTTGTGCATCCATATTCGCCCCGCCAGCCAACTCCCTGCCCATCCCTCATGTGTATATACACATTACCATATACAGACATACAACATATACACACATACAATATATACACACACATACAGCACACACCGCTGACACTCTGGGCCCCAAAGCAGCTGGGCCCCTGTAGTTTCACCCCTACTGGCCAGGTGCTGTATGTCAGACAGATAGGGATCTCATAATATGGGTGAATCCTTCCCCTAGCACTCCACCTGTCAGCTACATCTTTTTAGTCTTGTGGTTGAAGTAAAGCTGCTGCCATTTTTTACATCATAAAATAGTGTTGTGTGCAGTTATTCCAAACAACGGGGCACATTTACTAAGGACCTTGCACTAGTTTTCTGTTGGACTTTGCATGTTCTTTCATGTACAAACTACTTGCACATGTATTTAAGAAGTGTCTGTCCTAAAGGGGGCCATTTAGCCCATGTATACCATATCCAAGTATAAAAATGTAACTTTTATTGATATAATTTATTAAAAAGTTGTAGTTTATTTAAAGAAGGTTTAAGTGAGACTACACAACACTAATGCTATGCTATACTCTCTGAAACATATAGGGGTGAAACATGTAGATGAAACATGTAGGGGGGGCTTTTCTTGTTGAATTTTAATTAGCAGTGTCTGCTCAATGTCAATGAATGAGCAATAGCTTCAGTGTTCGTAGTATGCAGTACCCTATGTCTAGCATAGCATTAATGTGTTGTGTAGTGTCACTGAGTTATTAGACTAGGATAGGAACGGATGTTCTTAATATCCTCTGCATAGTGAAACCGACTGCCCGAACCCTATGCTGTCAGCCTTAACCAGCAAAGAGCACAGAGCATGCATGTTAGCCTGCAATAAAATCTTTAGAGGGGGAGTCCAGAGAATATATTAGCTGGGATAATTAGTCCACAAGCAATTCGTACTACATGAAACATGAAACCCTGTAGTTTTCTTGAGGGGTGTATATACACACACACATATATACACCCTTTCTCTGCTTAATACTTACCTGAGACTCACAGTCTGTATGCACTTACGAGACTACGTGACTCTCTATTTTGGTATCCCCGGTAATACCATTGATCTGTCTATATTTACATGTACATTGAGCGCCACACTCTGTTCTTAATTCTTTAACCTTCACTACAACTTTTTATTAAAGTATATCAATAAAAGTAAAATTTTAATACTTGGATATGGTATATATGATAACCCCCTTCTGGATGGTCTATTTTGAACCTGCCAAGTATCAAACCCTCACAATGTTTTGCTAATAAGAAGTGCCCGCGCCACATATGTGTCGTATGCGAACCTTTTGTGTTACGACTGCACTATTCTTCACACAACACAAATTTCTGGGACCGTGCACCACATATATCATGCAAAGTCCTCCAGAAGTGTGTTGTACTCCCCATGTTAAAGATGCACCAAACAAAAGTCAATGCACTCTGTTGGGGCAGTGCAGGGAGTCCTAGATTCATGAAGAACGTGAGCCACAAATTATGAATCTGGCGCCCTCTGCAGACTACACAGGCAAACTACACATAGTGCAGTTTGCACTGCTTTTAGTAAATGTGCCCCAAAGTTTTGAAGTTAGGCTATATCCAATATTTTGTCTTGTAGCTATTTTTACCTTCCTCAACATGGATGAGCTGGTAGTTTAGATGCATTTTTAGCCTTACAAAGAATGGGTGGGAAAAGTTCTGATACCTTTCAACTCTTACTTGATAGATAGCTGCCTTTTGAGTACATTTCTCCTTCACCTATGGCACTAGGTATATATGCATACGCAGATTGATCCATCATTTATTTCATGCTCTGAACAAAGAAGCTGTTGATCAATATTTCAGGTTTCTACATCCTGACAAGAATTGCCATGAAAGAAAAAGCTCTTTAATGATTTCTGTCTATGTAGCAGTGATACAATATGCAATAAGCATGCAATTTGAGAGTCATTTTGAAGGACATGCTTGAAGGCTTTTGATATCATCAGATATGTGAAGTGAATGCTAACCAGATTCTAAAGAACTAATACTGCAAACGTAATACATAAATGCAGGCTATGGAATACCATTTGCATGCACTAAATTACATGATATTTTTATTCTTTTTTTTATCTAATAGGTCAATAAAAGGCAATTAATTAACAACTGGCAAAGTTCAAGCTTCTGTGAGTGTGGATATATTTCATGAGTCATAGAAAACTTGCCTAACTATTGTATAGAGCAACAGCTTTTGTACAGTATCTCGATGTTCATAACATTCAAAAGATATTTCACTGAAAATAATCTATTTAACATAGAAAAACGTATACTTACCAGTTCTACGTTCCCACCAATGCCCACGTCTTCTCTATACTTCACCTGGTTCAGGGATCTTGTATATGCTACAGCCATCACTGACTGAACAGTATTAAAGGATGAGGAAATTCAGAGCGGAAGGGTACTGGGTGGTGGCAGGAAGAGTGCAGCATGAGATCTGTGACGTGAGGCTGCCTATTTATATTTTTACAAAATCCCCTTAGAAATTGTAACCACTTACAGACCAGCTTATTATTATTATATTAGCCCTTTGTTTTATTTTTTCACCATCACTTACCAAAATGCATAGAGTTTTAGACAGATTTTTAGCAGATGTTTTTTTTTGCTGTTCTAGCTGCATTTTGTAATAAATTAATTTAGCAGTATCATGATTTCTATTATACATTATACACGGGCAGAGCACTTTTAGTGCAGTTTACCACATTCTTAGTAAATGTTCAGTTCAGCATTTGTAGGTTCGTGATCCCTCGCAAGCACAGAGTGAGAATATCGAAACAAACACATTGGTGGCAATAAAGAAATAGATATAATCTGAATTCAACATTAAGGGTGTGGTCACATTGGGTGTTTACATTGCATTTAGAAACACAATGCAAACATCTGGGAGTGGGGCTCAGCAAAATTACATATGCGTCCCCAGTGAAACACAAACGGTCAGTGACGATCAATCAATGTTTTTTATGACAGTTTATTATATATATATATACAACATCTCTAGCTCAACATCTCCCAGACACAATGAAAACAAAAGGAAGGTTTTGTTTTTTTCTCCAACTCCCTATGAAATGAGTGAAGCACATTTTGGGTTAATTGGGTAATACCCAGCGACTTTGAATGACAGGGTTGATAGGGGCATTGGTCACACTCCTGTGATTGAGGTAGTTTTGAAACAGAGATGGCCCTCCAGGTGGTATTTGGAGAAACTATGCAAACATGGATTTTTTAGCCTGTGTGTAGTATGCTTAAAGTGTTTTCTTATGAGATACCTTGTTCAAATCAGATGTATTCCGTGTTCCTTGTTTTTTTAAATGTATGTTTTTTAAATGTATGTGTATGAAATTGAAAATGTATTTTATGGAGAAACAGTTTTGTATAAATAAAGCTAGAGGACGGACGCTAATCATGCCCCAGAAGAAGCACAGAGGCGAAACCCTGGGTCGGGCAAGGATTGGCGTCCTCGTGGAGTCATTTGTGATATGCGCATTTTTTATCTACATATTGAGTGGAGGAGACTAGGACAGGAGTGAAAATATTGACGGTTTCTGGTCTGAATGGTGACTTATCCCTGAAAGTGATCCCTTGTGTTTGGTGCACAAATAAGGAGGAAACCTGCATTGATCGTCTTTTTCGTTTTTGAGCTCCGGTCACAAAAGAGTTTCTTCTACTAGTTTATTATATGCAATATAATTGTTTTCCTTGTAATATTAATCTAAAAAAATAAATTTTCATTAATTCAAAAATTGACAAAAATCTTTCTCACCAAGTGGGCGGAGACTAACATCTGTCAGTCTATGCCCTCAAGCTGAGGCCAGCTAGCTTGCCCACAGATCCCATGATGCATTGTGTTATCTCTTAAGTAATTTAGCATAAAATCCATTTAGTTTCCCACAAGTAAATCCACTGAACACTGCACTGTGCACATACATCCTGTACATGGTGACTAGCCAGGCAGCTTACATCACATGGAGGAGCAGGGAACACATAATAAGTGGAAGAAATCTAAGTAAACCAGTTACATGAAGTCTATAGCTTGTGCTGTGTGAGCACTAAGGGTTAATAGCTTATCTGCACAAAGATGATACTGCGGATGACAAGGTAGGGGTAGGGCTGCAGCATGAGGTGCAGAGAGGGACAGAGAAAGTTCTGTAGAACTGCAGACTAGGATGGAGGGATGGAGGGACTGATAGGGAACAGGGGTGATCTTGTACCTCACTAGTCTGTGCAGGAGACATCTGTATCCACAGTCTTGGAACACATCCAGCTTTACTACATACACAGAGAGAGCTATGTCACATGACCTCCTCCCCTGTTAGCATTGAGCAGCACGCCTTCCCCTCCCATGAAACCAACTGATAAACAAACTATAAGCAAAGTATGGATTCATGGGAATTATCAGCATAGGGAGAGGAAGCAGCCACTGCAGCACCAAGGTAATCTGAGGGCTATATAATTAATTAGACTTTAAAATACATGTTGTAAACATATTATGCAATATTTAACAAATCCAATAATGCAATACTGTAACAGACTATGACATGCATGAGACACTAACATAAAGAATAAGTAGTGAATACAGATAAAAACATCACAAGTGCAGAGTGTTCCCCCACTGACGAGTCATAATAAATTTGCCTGGCATCCCTGGTCCACCATGTTCCCTACCACACATAAAGGGCTGAAAATTTGCAATTTCACTGACGTGCAACAGAAGTACAGAAGTTAGTACTTCTTCAAACCTCGTAAGAAAACTGGTGTTCATGACATGATACTTTGGCCCCCACTTTTTGCCCCAAAATATGCACAAGCATCAAAGTTTGAACCAAGCCACCAAACTAGAGATGTCTTTGTTCTAGAACATGGTTGTCAAACACAAGGCACACAGATCAAATCCAGCCCGCAGTCTTGTGTTATCCAGCTCGGCTCTTGTGCACAGCATAGAGTTAGGGTGTGATACTCAGTTTTCTTGCTCCCCTAAAGTAGTGCTACCTGCTGGAGGCACCGATTCTGAAGCCAGCAAATGTTATGATGTTGCATCATGTGTGCCACATAGAGATGAGCGAACATACTCGTCCGAGCTTGATGCTCGATCGAGCATTAGCGTACTCGTAACTGCTCGTTGCTCGGACGAGTATTCACAGTGCCCCCAATAATCACTCTACCCTCCCAGCAGTAACAGTACCGCCCACAGCATAGAGTTAGGGTGTGATACTCAGTTTTCTTGCTGCCCTAAAGCAGTGCTACCTGCTGGAGGCACCGGTTCTGAAGCCAGCAAATGTTATGATGTTGCATCATGTGTGCCACACTAAAGCAGGAAAATGCTACTGGCACTTCTTCAGGGGAGCAGGGACAGGAGAGAGGAAAAGGCTACTGGGGGTACTGTTACTGCTGGGAGGGTAGAGTGATTATTGGGGGCACTGTGACTGCTGAGGGGCACTTTTCCTACTGTGGGCACTGTAGAGGGACAATGTGGCTAATGGGGGCATTGTGGCTGTTGAAGGGCAATTTGGCTGCTGGGGGGCACTGTTGCTATGGGGGGCAGTGCTACTACTGAGAGGCATTGTGATTTCTCAGGAGCAGTGATGCTATAGAAGGCAGTGTGGCTGCTGGAGGAGAATTGGGGTTGGGGTGCTGCTGGATGGGCATTGGGGGCACTGTGGCTGCTGGAGGGACATTGGGGGCACTGTGCCTGCCAAGGGGGGCCTTGATGGCACTGTGGCTGCTGGGGGGCAATGGTGGCACTGTGGCTGCTAGCTGGTTAAGCTTTGTGGTTGGCTTCAAAAGACTGTTTGTGATGTCGAGTACATCCTTTTTTTTACTTTTATTCTGTATTAACATTTGTCCCCTTTAAGCCAACCACAATGTTGATGTGCACTGACTATCCCTCCCTGAAAATTAATTTGACATGAATTGGTCTAGATAGGCGTTGTCAATCAGTATTAGACAATTTGATAACTTTTTGGAGTATGAGACTGTCTATTTTTATTTAGCACTATCTAACTCATAAACAAAGTTAGTAAATTTGTCCAATGTTGGCAGCGAAAAGAGAAAAAGACAAATAATAATAAAACATAACAAATTTAATGATAACTGGACTTGAGATATCCCTGATCATACTGTACATAATTATAAATGCAGAATACTGGACAAATCATATTAATAATTAATTTTCCAGTACCAAATGTTGTCAAACTAAACTAATTTTAAAATTCTACTAGCTATTTCCAGTTACAAAACTAACAGTGCAATTAAGCATTTGCAATTTTTTTCTTTTTTTTAAAGTGATCATTGTCATGGAGCAAAGATACAATAAAACTCATTACTAACTTAGATTGGTAGCTGAAAGATTGGTCTCAACTCTGATTTAGGTCACTTAATCAAAACCAGAGTCAGATCAAACCCGTTGCCCAGAGCACCAGGTCTCCTGAAATGTTCATTCCTCCTTGTTAGCAGTTGCAGAATGACTGACAAAAGATGCCTTTTTTGAAAACTGATTTGATTCATATTCTTCAGCAAGGGCATGGGCTATATGATTTGCCAGAGGCCAGAAATGAACTTTTTACCTTTCTGTAGCAACAGAAACAATGTGGAGATAAAAAAAATAAAAGTTTTCATTTTGAAGATATTATTTGTAATTATTTAATATATTAAAATGTTTGGCAAGAGTTACATTTTTTGTCCCAAATTTACCTTAGTGGATTAGTATTGATTAAAAAATATAATCCTTTGCTTACACTTAAAGGTAATAGTAGGTAGTAGGTAGTTGTGTACATCAAAGAGGATCATTACTATCCTATATTCCTAAAGGATTTATTATTTTTAATTTGGTTGCATTATTTTTCAAGTTTAGCAATACATATTGAAGTGGAAGAAAATGCTCAAAAATGCACCTGATATTTTGGTTAGTTCAAAGACCAAAATCAAACATACACAAGGACTTTTATGTTAGCTAAAGCTAAATGAAAATATGGGACATTTGTATTTTGCTTTCAGGAGAAGAGAAAGGAATACCGTATTTTTTGGACTATAAGATGCACTTTTTAGTAAGAAAAAATCTTGCTAAAAAGTGTCTTATAGAGTGAAGGTCAGGAGGATCCAGCACTGCTTAGACCCTCGTGACCCCTGCAATGGAGATCGGGTGATGCCCTGATATTGAGCTGCACCCGATCTCCCAGAGAGGAGCCTCAGTACAGCTCTCCCCCTGTCCTACAGGTACAGGACCTGCGGTGATGTCAGAATCATGTGACTGATCAAATGCTTCTTACATCACCACAAGTCTGATACTGCCATGCTGCTCTGGGACAGGGTAAGAAGAAGGGGAATGGGGGAAGTATGTGTGTGTGGCTGTGTATGTGTGTATAGCTGAGCTGTGTGTGTATAGTTGAGGTGAGTGTGTATAGCTGAGCTGTGTGTGTATAGCTGAGCTGTGTGTGTATACTGCGCTGTCTTGTATAGCTGAGCTTGTGTGTTGTGTGTGTGTTATAGCTGAGGTCTTGTGTTTGTGGTCGTTGTGTGTGTATAGCTAGTCTGTGTGTGTATAGCTGAGCTGTGTGTGTGTGTATAGCTGAGCTGTGTGTGTATAGCTGAGCTGCGTGTGTGTGTGTATAGCTGAGCTTTGGTGCGAGCAACAGGGATATTTTAATTGGTGTAAAAAATATTTTTCCGTTTTTTGTGTTGTGTGTGTGTATAGCTGAGCTATGTGTGTTGTGTGTGTGTATAGCTGATCTGTGTGTGTATAGCTGAGCTGTGTGTGTATAGTGTATAGCTGACTGTGTGTGTATAGCGCTGAGTGTGTGTTAGCAGGTGTGTTGTGTGATAGCTGACTGTGGTGATCGACTTGTTAAAGCTGGCGTTGTTTATATCTGGTTTTCGAGATATGGTTTATGTTAAAAATATTTTCGTCATTTTTGAAGCCTAAATCTGGGGTGTCGTCCTAATAGTAAGAAGCGTCTTATTAGTCCCAAAAATGTCGGGGTCAATCTTTGTTTTGGCCATGCTATTTTGGCAATCTCAAACGCAGATTGGTCCTATTGCTCATGAAATTTTCATTATAGATGATCCTTCTGTTTAATATTAGTTTGTGCTGGGAGACTAAGGAAACACTGATTTTCTATGTGTCTCACTTTCTTGGCCAGTGTGAACAGTGGTTTACTTGCTGAGCTGCTATTTGAATTCACCATACCCATGTTTCTGCAGGCTTGCTACAAATCAGCAATGGTTAACACACTAGGGCAGATTTACTTACCTGGTCCTGTCACTATCCCGCGGCGCGTTCTCTCGAGATTCGGTTTTCTGTGATTCACTAAGGTAGTAGTCGGCCCGATGTGCTCCACCATGGCTGTCGCTGGCGCTTAGAGTCGCGTGGAGGTTTGTTGGATTTTACCTCTTTATCGTGGGTGGCAGGTACGGCGTGTCAAGCGAACATCCATTTTTTCTTTAAATTTCGTTCTTTTTTTTTTCCGAATCCGGGGATCGGGTTTTCCACCCTGGCCACGCCCACCATTTTCCTGTCCGCGTAAAGCTGCGGCCATGCGCCATCAATCTGATCAGTGCCGAAAAATCCCGGGGCAGTTCGGTGCAAAACTGAAATATTCGGAAACCGACATATTAGCGTGGTCGTTCGTTACGCCCTCATTAAATTACTAAAAAACAGGACTGCAACACTTCTTAGTGCAGCTTCCTAACTAATGTGCGGTTTGTGCCGGAAATCCCATTAATGTTACCCATGGCTCTTAGTAATCTTGGATTGTTTTCAAGGAGTGTCACACAGTTGTCAAACCTTTTTGTTTGGTGCACTTTGCTTCATGCTGTTGCGACAAAATTGTGGAGCAGCTCAGTAATGGGTAAGGAGCGTAAAGCTACATTTTAAACTCTCTAAGTTACCTTGCAAGTAGGCTCACACTGAGTTGGTGGAGTTTTTTGGGGCACATTTACTTACTTTGGTCCTGTCGTGATCCCCGCTGTGCGTTCCCTGACGATCACATTGCGAATCCTGGCAATGTTTCGCTTTACCCTCGCCCCGCTCAGGTGCTTTCTTCTTCGCCTGTGCATGTAAGTGATTGTCTTGGTGACACCAATTTAGTGTTAAATCCCACACCAGTATCCGTATCCTGGTCGGAATCGTCCAAACGGCCCAGTCCCGCTCATTCTGTTCTCATTGACTATTGGACGCAAAATACCACTTTTAAAATGTGGCGTGGCAAATCAGGTAGATCGTTGGAATATCCAATGTTTGTGAGGTCGCTCGGCGGACCGCGTTATAAATGACAGCCCTGTTGTGTTTTCCAATATAATATACTGTCTGATGTCTAAGTGGCTTCCCATGGTTGCATGAAACATTCTTTTGGACTGGTAATTGATTTGATAATGAGGTTCCTTTCTTATTGTTCTGCTAATTCATATGACTTGAAGATGTAATCTGTGCCTGATTAAACGTTTCTGATTTTGCGATATTTTTTTTTACAAAAGTTTCTGTGCCTATTCCCAAATTTTGGATACTTTGATATTGAATCATATATCCATCAGTATATAAGCGAGGAACAAGTCCGCCAGTCCACAAGTTTATCCAACCTTTCAAGGAATTAAAATAATGTTTAATATCCCCCATAACCCGTTATATTTTTTCTCTCGCAGAAAAGGTATCGCAAGGCCTCTCCTTGAACATGGTCCTAGATTCCTGCCAAAAACCCTCCTGCGGCAGAGATTCATACGTCACCAAACTGCTCTTACAGTAAGAACCTTTGTCTATGTTGATGGTAAATCGCCTCTCCTCTAGCGTAGATGTGTGCCCTCCCTTGTATCGCAGTGGTCACAGCCTAGGTCATAAAAGATCTTTGGAGAGATCTGGTACGTCGTCCTTCAGGTATTGTGTACATTGTAATGAGGTCTTCCTCAGTTGTCTTTTTTCTAACCTGAATAATCCAATGTTGTAATCTGTCAGTGTATTCTAATCCCTCCATTCCCTAATAATCCTGGTTGCTCCCTCTGCTACCCGTTCGTCACAGCTCTACTTTAGCCTTTTTATACACGGTGCCCAAAACTGTACAATCTTCCATGTGTGGGTCTGACCAGGGATTTGTATAAGGGCAAAACTATCTCTTATCATGAGTACTGGACTTTCCTCTCTTGATAATCCTTTCCATAATTTATTTGCTTTAGCAGCACCCGGCCTGGCTCTGGTCCTAAAAATTAAGTTTAACCCAGTACCCCAATACCCCCAAGTCCTTCCCCGCCTCCAGTTTTAACTAAGTAATTGACCGTTTAGAAACATAATTAAACTTTTTGTTCCATGAGGCCCAAGTGCAAACTTACCATTTATTACGATTAAACCTCATCAACCATTTCTCTGCCCACTCCTAAAGCTTCCACAAATCCCTCGTAATGCTAAACTAATCTCGACCTCAGTATTTATTATACACAGCTTAGTATCATCATCTGCAAATATGAAACTGACTGTGTAAACCCACTACAGGTCATTAATAAAATATATTAAAAGAAGTGGCCCCCAATACTGACCCCTGTGGCACTCTCACTGGTAACATCAACCCAATCTGAGAATGTGCCATTATGACGACCCTCTGTTTTCTATCACTAGACAATTACTTACCACAATACACCATTTTATCTCCTATCCCAGCAGTCTCATTTTATATACCAACCTTTTAGTGTGGCACGGTTGTCAAGCAATGCTTTGAAAAGATCCAGATATAACATCCCACAGCGTTTCCCCAGACCAGTCTTGAACTACCATACTCTCTCGTAGAAATCAGATTAGTCTGACAGACCGATCTCCTCAAAACCCATTCTGACGCTGGGTTATAAGGTTGTGCAGATGAGATACTCCAGGATAGCATCTCTAAAAACCCCCAAAATATTTTCCCCACCCCAGCAGTTAGACTCACGGGTCTGTGAGTTTCCAGGATCGCTATTTATCGTTTCTTTTTGTATATTGGTACCAACACTTTCGTATGCAATGCCCCAGTCCTGTGGAACATAACCAGTCCAATCTTCAATATTACAAATAACTTCGTCTATCCACCGTACATAATTCTAGTAGCAGACCGGGGGTGTATGCCATCTGCCCCGGTGAGATTTAACTTCTTGTGTTAGTGGTGCGAGCGGTCACCGTACCTCTTCCTGGGTTAAACTGTTGCCATTCCAAAAAGAATTAATTATTCCTCTTGTGTCTTCCACCAAGGATTTCCTGGGTAAGACAGTTAGAAGGGCGATCCTTCAGTAGATTGGCCTTTCCTCACTCTCTCCTTCCAGCCACCACCCCATGTTATTCTTAATGGGACCAGGCGGACACCACTCTCCTGTTTTTAGTTTACTTCATCATTATATACTTGAAAAAATCATTTGGGATTATTTTTTGCTCTCACCTGCGAATATTTCTCCTCAGTCTCTATTTTTGTCGGCCTTTATCTGCTTTTACAGGGATTTATTTTCTCTTCTATAATCCTGTATGCCTTAATCGCTACCATTTCTCACGTTTTTAGCACCTTAAGCGCCTTATCTTTCCTTTATTGCTTCCCTTACAAGACTAGTTAGCCACATAGGCTTTTTCTTTTCCTTTTATGCTTTTCCCATAAGGTATGCGTTTCTCACAGGACTTTTTCAGAATAATGAGAAAAAGTCCCATTTTTTTTGGGGTGGTGGGGGGTGGCTTTTGTCTTTGAGAACATTATCCCAGTCTGCCTTTAAGTCTTCCATTAGTTGCTGAAAATTCCCTCCTGAAGTTAGGTGTTGGTTCGCCCCTTCACAACGCTCTAGTAAGGAATATAAAATCAATGATATTATGATGCACTATTTTCCCCAGGTCCCCCCAACCTGTAGTTTGATACCTATCACGGTGTTGGTAAGGAGAATAAGTCCCAGCAGTACCCCCCCTCTTGTTGGGCTCCAGGACTAGTTGCGACAGGTAATTGTCTTTTGGTTGTGACAAGAACCTGCTACCTTAAGGACGCTGCAGGTTTCTGCCCCCCATCCGCCTCCAGTTCTCGCCGCCATAACAACCTCCTGCGGCAGAGAGTTCCACAGTCTCACTGCTTTTACAGTAAAGAACCTTTGTCTATGGTGATGGTAAAATCGCCTCTGCTCTAGGCGTAGAGGATGCCCCATTGTCCTAGTCACAGGCCTAGGTATAAAAAGATCTTTGGAGAGATCCTTGTACTGTCCGTTCAGGTATTTGTACATTGTAATGAGGTCTCCCCTCAGTCGTCTTTTTTCTAAACTGAATAATCCCAAATTTTGTAATCTGTCATTGTATTCTAGTCCCCCCATTCCCCTAATAATCCTGGTTGCTCTCCTCTGCACCCGTTCCAGCTCTACTATATCCTTTTTATACACTGGTGCCCAAAACTGTACACAATATTCCATGTGTGGTCTGACCAGGGATTTGTATAAGGGCAAAACTATGTCTTTATCATGAGAATCTATTCCTCTCTTGATACATCCCATAATTTTATTTGCTTTAGCAGCAGCCGCCTGGCTCTGGTCACTAAAATTAAGTTTACCATCCACCAATACCCCCAAGTCCTTTTCAGCTCCAGTTTTACTAAGTAATTGACCGTTTAGAACATAATTATACTTTTTGTTTCCATGGCCCAAGTGCATAACTTAACATTTATCTACATTAAACCTCATCAACCATTTCTCTGCCCACTCCTCAAGCTTCCACAAATCCCTCTGTAATGCTAAACTATCGACCTCAGTATTTATTACTTTACACAGCTTAGTATCATCTGCAAATATTGAAACTTGACTGTGTAAACCCACTACAAGGTCATTCATAAAAATATTAAAAAGAAGTGGCCCCAATACTGACCCCTGTGGCACTCCACTGGTAACATCAACCCAATCTGAGAATGTGCCATTAATGACCACCCTCTGTTTTCTATCACTAAGCCAATTACTTACCCAATTTGCTTTAGCAGCAGCCTCCTGGCTTTGGTCACTAAAATTAAGTTCACCACCAATACCCCCAAGTCCTTTTCAGCTCCAGTTTTACTAAGTAATTGACCGTTTAGAACATAATTATACTTTTTGTTTCCATGGCCCAAGTGCATAACTTTACATTTATCTACGTTAAATCTCATAAACCATTTCTCTGCCCACTCCTCAAGCTTCCACAAATCCCTCTGTAATGCTAAACTATCGACCTCAGTATTTATTACTTTACACAGCTTAGTATCATCTTCAAATATTGAAACTTGACTGTGTAAACCCACTACAAGGTCATTAATAATAATATTAAAAAGAAGTGGCCCAATACTGACCCCTGTGGCACTCCACTGGTAACATCAACCCAATCTGAGAATATGCCATTAATGACCACCCTCTGTTTTCTATCACTAAGCCAATTAATTACCCAAATACACAGATTTTCTCCTATTCCCAGCAGTCTTATTTTATATACCAACCTTTTATGTGGCACGGTGTCAAATGCCTTTGAAAAGTCCAGATATACAACATCCACAGCGTCTCCCAGATCCAGTCTTGAACACATTTGCTATGCGCCAGTCCTGTGGAACATAACCAGTCCTCAGTGAATCTTCAAATATTAAAAATAACGGTCTGTCTATCACCGTACATAATTCATGCAGAACCCGGGGGTGTATGCCATCTGGCCCCGGTGATTTATCTATCTTAGTGGTTGCGAGGCGGCGCCATACCTCTTCCTGGGTTAAACTGTTGACATTCCAAAAAGAATTTACATTATTCCTCATTGTGTCTTCCACCAAGGGATTTTCCTGGGTAAAGACTGTTGAGAAGGCGACATTCAGTAGATTGGCCCTTTCCTCATCTCCTTCCACCATGACCCCCATGTTATTTCTAAGGAGACCCACACTCTCTGTTTATATTAATTAATATAATTAACGAAGCATCAGCGAAACGCGCGTCGGGGTGTGCCTGCTCGGTCTTCCTCCTGTCTGCCCTCTGTCACCATGCCTGCGGGTAAGTGCAATATGCTAAGCCATTAACTTTATACGCCGGAAGGTACCTCCGGGGTACTAAATAGGCTAGGGTTGCACTGTCACTTACCCCCCTTTTTACTTTGTTGGCCCTATTATCGGGTATAACCATCATAAATATTTACACATCTTTTACCTTTGGGGCTTTAGACGGAGGGGGGCCGTTTCTGATACCCACTATATCATATTTCCGCTCCAACATCAAGAGTTCCAGCTCCTCCATTTTGTTTGTGAGGCTTCTGGCATTCGTGTACATACACTTTATATGGTTTTCCCTGACCGTATTCCTTTTGTCCTTAATCCCCAATCTCATTCCAGCCCCCCTTCCTCCCCCATGGACTATGACTCTTCCCAGCTCTCTATCTACACTATCTATTTGCCTTGCACAAGTGTAGTTGCACTCCCCCAGGTCTCTAGTTTAAACACTCCTCCAACCTTCTAGCCATTTTTCCCCCAAAACAGCTGCACCCTCCCCATTGAGGTGCAGCCCATCCCTACTGTAGAGCCTGTAGCCGACAGAAAAGTCAGCCCAGTTCTCCATAAACCCAAAACCCTCCTTCCTACACCAACTTTTGAGCCACTTATTTACCTCCCTGATCTCCCGCTGCCTTTCTGGTGTGGCACGTGGTACAGGCAGTATTCCGGAGAAAACTACCTTTGAGGTCCTTCCCCTGAGCTTATGGCCTAAATCCCTGAAATCATTTTTAAGGACCTTCCACCTACCTCTTACTTTGTCATTAGTGCCAATGTGGACCATGACTGCTGGTTCCTCACCAGCCCCTCCCAGTAATCTGTCAACCCGATCCGTAATATGCCGAACCCGAGCACCCGGCAAACAACACACTGTTCGGTATGCACAATGAATTCCTTCCTTTGGGTTTTTAAATGTTTTTAATAGTCCTTTTTGTTTACTCAATAAAGATTGTTATCCCTTAGCATCTGCTTTCTTTGTCTTGAGTTTATTTCCCCTAATAATCCTGGTTGCTCTCCTCTGCACCTGTTCCAGCTCTACTATATCCTTTTTATACACTGGTGCCCAAAACTGTACACAATATTCCATGTGTGGTCTGACCAGGGATTTGTATAAGGGCCAAACTATGTCTTTATCATGAAAATCTATTCCTCTCTTGATACATCCCATAATTTTATTTGCTTTAGCAGCAGCCGCCTGGCTCTGGTCACTAAAATTAAGTTTACCATCCACCAATACCCCCAAGTCCTTTTCAGCTCCAGTTTTACTAAGTAATTGACCGTTTAGAACATAATTATACTTTTTGTTTCCATGGCCCAAGTGCATAACTTTACATTTATCTAAATTAAACCTCATCAACCATTTCTCTGCCCACTCCTCAAGCTTCCACAAATCCCTCTGTAATGCTAAACTATCGACCTCAGTATTTATTACTTTACACAGCTTAGTATCATCTGCAAATATTGAAACTTGACTCTGTAAACCCACTACAAGGTCATTACTAAAAATATTAAAAAGAAGTGGCCCCAATACTGACCCCTGTGGCACTCCACTGGTAACATCAACCCAATCTGAGAATGTGCCATTAATGACAACCCTCTGTTTTCTATCACTAAGCCAATTACTTACCCAAATACACAGATTTTCTCCTATTCCCAGCAGTCTCATTTTATATACCAACTTTTTATGTGGCACGGTGTCAAATGCCTTTGAAAAGTCCAGATATACAACATCCACAGCGTCTCCCAGATCCAGTCTTGAACTTACCTCCTTGTAGAAACCAATCAGATTAGTCTGACAGGACCGATCTCTCATAAACCCATGCTGACGCTGGGTTAAAAGGTTGTGTATACTGTCAGTCTAGGCAGCAAATTTGTCATTCAACCTCAGTTACTGTGATGAAT
This sequence comes from Engystomops pustulosus, assembly GCA_019512145.1. Classification (NCBI taxonomy): domain Eukaryota; kingdom Metazoa; phylum Chordata; class Amphibia; order Anura; family Leptodactylidae; genus Engystomops; species Engystomops pustulosus. The sequence goes on along the minus strand of CM033643.1, from coordinate 108,274,571 downwards.
AAAGTGTATTGATGCCGAACCCGAGCACCCGGCAAACAACACACTGTTCGGTATGCACGGTCTTTGTGACAGATTGCCCTGTGTGTTCCCCTAGTAATCGAATCTCCCACTACCAGCACCGGTCTGACCTTGCCTGTGCTCCCATTACCCTTCTTACTGGAGCAGACAGTCCCTTGGTTGCTAGAGGCCATGTCTTGCTGCAGCATTGCTACCCCAGAGTTGATATCCCCCTCATCCGCCAGCCTGGCAAACTTATTGGGGTGCACCAGATCAGGACTATACTCCCTACAACTCTTCCCTCTACCCCGCCTTCTACATGTTACCCAACTAGCTGCCCGCTCACTCTGCACCTCCATACTTCCCTCCCCACAGCCATCTTCCCCAGAGAGTTTGTGCTCCAGGAACAGCAAACTTCGCTCCATATTGTCAATTGCCCGCAGCCTTGAAACTTGCTCATTTAGATCCAGAATCTGGGCTTCCAGATGAGCAATTTTCACACATCCCACACAGCAGTATTCCCCCTCAAACGGCTGTTCAAGGAAAGCATACATGGCACAGGATGTACACTGTGTAGCAATGCCACTTATGGAGTCCATTGTTCTAATGGGGATTACAATAGAAATATGCACAGAAAGAAGAATTTACAGTCAAAGTAACACAAAATACAATAAAGCTCCCACACTCGCTTTTCTGATGCTCTTTTTAAAGGTTATCTGCCACAAAAATCAGCAGAGCTCACTGCAACAAGATCTGGCCTTAAGACTGTGGGATTGATTTCTTACTGGATTCAAATCTCCATTCAAGTCTGTGGGAGCAACAGAAACAGTTATGAACAGAAAATTCCTTTTTTTTTTTTTTTTTACAAATACTATGTTTGTTTGGAATGGTCCCAATTTAATTTAGCACCAAGATACATAAAGCTCCTACAAATGGCAATAAACTGCTTTACATGGGACAATAAGAAAGGACAAGTAGTAGGAAGAGCCATCATTCCTGCATCTCTCTGTGAGTGGATGCATAGACATGCCTAGTTAATGACTAACAATTGTGCTAGTTGACTGCGCTCAACCACTCTAGACACCCTAATATTTGTCACAGTGCAGCAGTCATAAGTCACCTCTATACTGAAGGATGTTTTGTTGTGGGTAAATCTGAAAACATGTTCTCCAGTCTACTATTTCCTGCTAATGTAAGAAAGGGCTAGAGATATGTTGTGAAATGTTTGTGATTATGAGACCTAAAAATTCACCATTTCTAGATTGATATAATACAAACATGTACATTGGGATTTAAAATACTCAGGAAGTGATTCAATAGTTACTATTCATTATATTCAACAGGAATTTTAATAGTTTATTCCTGATACAATATGCAGGCTGAAAATTGGAAGGCAGTGTGTTTTTAAAAAATATCTTGATGGCTTCAATCTCTCCATAGGATTCAACATAATAACTGAGGTTTCGCTTACTGCAGAGTACATTATTGTGTGCTTTACCATGTAGCACTAGTGACTAACACATCTAATTGATTTAGGCTGTGGCATAGCACAAAGCCAATTTCTATAAAAGCCATACCTGAGTCATTTACTCTATTATTTATAAATAGTTTGCTATAAATGGCTTTAAAATGACGGCAGGGTTAGAGGTATGAAAGAGAATACATGAAACAAATCAATGAAGAGACCATGACAAAGGCAGTTAAAAAAAAATAAACGGAAAGGTAATGATGACAATGAAATTATAGGAACCTGGAATAGATGTGGGAGAAAAGTATTGTCACAATATAAGAAAGAACTGGGAATTGCTGCGTAAAAAAATATTGAGTTACAAGACTGTGTCCAAAATGGAATATTGCAAAGGGCGATTTTCTTCTAAAATCCCAGGTGAAAAATTCTATCACGACTTTTACTGCTTTATTTAAAATGAAATATCCAACAGGGGATAAAAAGATACCAAACAGTGTTTGAATGGAAAAGTGGAAGAAAATAATTTTCTACCAGTGCAAAATACTTAATGTCAATATAAGTGCCTGGAGATTTATTACTTTAATTGCTGAGACCATTGATAGGAAACAGAATCATCTTATAAGAGTTATATATTGCAAATGAATTCACATGTTGCATCATCACTTCACCGGAAAGAATGTGTTCAGTTTTGAGACTTTTTTGGTACATGTTGCAGGCGAAACCTGTGAAATTAAGGTCATTCACCCATTGAGTTTGTTAACATATTGTTAAGACAATGTTATCATACTATAAATATGATAAAATTTTGTTTGCATTGTGTTAACATTACATCAAGGCCCCTTGCATAAGAATGTATGGGACCGTTGTACAGCCGCACAATTTCCATCTGTGGGACCCGGTCACAGTGTGGTGAGCGCGCAGTGTGTTGAAGTATGCTGAAGTGTTGAAAAATATTGGAGATGTCTTGCCGTGTAACGGTGCTGACCACACGGCTTTCTGTGATCACCCCTATGCCTCCTATCGCCATTCTGTTTAAGCAAACATGATGTTATCAGAATGTAAATGCAACATAAACATGTCAATTCAATAAGGGTGCATTGTTATCAGTTGTGAGGTGGTTTTAGGTACAGTTTCTTAATTTAACAGGTGGAAGACATGCACTCAACAGGTGAATTTGAAGCGGAAAACTGTTCAACAAATGGGATTCACCTGTTCAGTGTCTGTCTTTAACATGTTTAATTAACAAACTGCTCCTAAAACCACCTCAAAACTGATATCAGTGCACCAACTCCAACCTGGTGTCATTTTGTGTAAAAACCAGTGAGCAAAAGTTTTTCAAATGCTTCGTGCCTACCCTCTTCACTCCCCGCCTTGCCCTTCTATGGACATATGGCAAGGAGTTGGCGTATTCACAGTGCAAGAATTTGCAATAATATCAAGTCCAACCTTTAAGAATTATATAAATGTTTTATCCCCGTAACCCATGATATTTTTTTTCTCCAAAAATGGCATCCTATTACCCACGTTCCCCCCAACCTGCAATGTTGATACCCTATCACAGTGATGGCAAACCTTTTAGAGACCGTGTGCCCAAACTACAACAAAGACCCGCTTATTTATCGCAAAGTGCCAACACAGAAATTTAATTTGTGATTTATACTTCCTTCTCTGTCACAGTTTTCATTGATACCAGCACCCTGAGGACACCAATAAAGCAGAAAATAGTCCCAGTTACAGCTGTCACTTTAAAATAGCTCTGTGCACAGCAAGCCCTCTGCTGTCTGGGACTGCAGGAAGATACCTGGAGTCATCTCTGGTGATGACCTGAGTGCCCACAGAAAGGGCTCTGAGTGCCACCTCTGGCACCAGTGCCATAGGTTAGCCATCACTGCCCTATCAGGTCTGTTGGTTAGGATAAGGTCCAGCAGTGCCCCCTCTCTTGTTGGCTCCAGGAGTTGTTGTGACAGATAATTGTCTTTTGTTGTTGACAAAAACCTGCTACCTTTGAAGGACCTGTAGCTTTCTTTCTGCTCCCCGGTCAATATCTGGGTAATTGAAGTCCCCCATCATAAATACTTCACCATGCTTTGAAGCTGCATCCATTTCACTTATCAGCATTTCCTCTGCATCCTCCATTATATTTGGGGCCTTATAACAAACCCCTAGAAATATTTTATTAATCTTTTTTCCCTCCTCTTATCTCCACCCATAAGGATTCCACATTTTAATTTGCATCACCAATGTCATCTCGTAGGACAGGCTTGAGGCAAGAATTCACATATAAACAAACCCCTCCCCCTTTTTTATTCATACAGTCATTTCTAAAAAGACTATAACCATCTATAGTAATAGCGCAGGCATAGCTACTGTTCAGCCATGTCCCGATGATACCCACTATATCATATTTGTCTTCCAACATTGAGTTCCAGTTCCTCCATTTTGTTTGTGAGACTTCTGGCATTTGTGTACATACACTTTATATGGTTTTCCCTATCCCTATTCCTTTTATTCTTATTCCCCAATCCTATTCCAGCCCCTTTCCTCCCCCATGGACTATGACTCTTCCCAGGCCTCTATCTACACTGTCTTTAAGCCCTGCACAAGTGTAGTTGCCCTCCCCCCAGGTCTCTAGTTTAAACACTCCTCCAACCTTCTGGGCATTCCCCCCCCCAAAACAGCTGCACCTTCCCCATTGAGGTGAAGCCCATCCCTACTGTAGAGCATGTAGAAAAGTCAGCCCAGTTCTCCATGAACCCAAAGCCATGAGCCCTCCTTCCTAAACCAACTTTTGAGCCACTTATTTACCTCCTTGATCTCCCTCTGCCTATCTGGTGTGGCACATGGTACAGGTAGTATTTCGGAGAAAACTAACTTTGAGGTCCTTGTCCTGAGCTTTTGGCGTAAATCCCTGAAATCCTTTTTAAGCACCTTCTACCTACCTCTTACTTTGTTGTTAGTGCCAATCTGGACCATGACCGCTGGTTCATCACCAGCCCCTCCCTTTAAAAGTGGAAGGACGTCTATATTTGTGAGAGAAAATAACAGACACAAGGATAGACAATGTTTTAAAGTGCTATAACATGATGATCGTTCACGTTCCGGAGACAAAAATCAAACAACCCATTTTCATAGGATCAGACATTGGGCATTATTATGCAGTTGACAATAAAACACTGACTGGTAGTTCTAAATAAAACCTTATCTGGAACAGTAATCCTTACTTTAAACTTCACTTTGTTGCATTGTCAAGTCATTTACATACAGTATAGAGAAAAAAAATCTATGAACAAGTGCAGCTTTGGACGCAGCCTTCACTAGAAGAGAGAATGTGATCTCAACCTTGAGAGAAGTCTGCACATGTAGAGGATTGGGAACATACAGTTCCTCCCAATGTCACTTCTAGAACCAGTGTGCTCGTTTCAAGATTGCTGAAATCGCATCCGCGGCAAAGGTCTTTTCAATAACTTACTTCTCGGAGTTTGCCAACAATCCACTAGTCCTCATGAGCCACCTCATTAGAGATGAGCGAACATACTCGTCCGAGCTTGATGCTCGTTCGAGCATTAGCGTACTCGAAACTGCTCGTTGCTCGTTCAATTAGGCACAGTCTGCCATTTCCTTTTTATTTTCCTTTTATTTTTTCATAACTCAGCGTCATCTCATCAGTGTGCTTTCATACTTGGCTAGAAAATAGCCATAGCAATAGGATAGCATTATTTGGTTTTAAAAACTAAAAAACACAAAAAAAAACTAAAAAACACAAAAAAACACAAAAAACAGTTAAAAAAAAATCAAAGTTATATAACTTTCATTTTCAAAATGTTTAACCCGAGGGCTAGGGGTAGAGGGCGAGGACGAGGGCGGGGATGTGGGCGTCCATCTACTGCAGGGGTCAGAGACCGTGGTCCTGGGTGGGGTGAGACACCACCTGCTGATGAGGGAGCAGACGAGCTGTGTCAGGCAGAATTTTGGGTTGTTTTCATGGCTTCCACATCAAACTTGTTAACTTTGTCGCCACCCTGCTGTGTTATCCACAAAATATACTGGCAAACTTTTATGATTAACCGATATTATTTCAGCGCTTCTTGCGCATCTGTTTACATTCCCCTCACCCGCCATATCCCAAACTTATAAGAACGCTACTACACTTAACTTGGTGCAGGCTGGGACCGAGTCTGACCCGGGGGCTGGTCATATACTGCCGACGCCGAGGATTGCGGGGCCTACCTCGGTCCAGGTCTCAAAGGCCTACTATACCTCCTCCTCCTCCCACCCCTCCTCCACCTCCTCCTCCTCCGAATTACCATCCGTGGCCATGGCGCCATCAGTCGGTAGCTCTAGGCACAGCAGCAGTGCCGTCGCTAAGCGACAGCAGGCGGTGCTCAAACTGCTGAGCCTAGGCGATAAAAGGCACACCGCCCAAGAGCTATTACAGGGCATTCCACATCAAACTTGTTAACTTTGTCGCCACCCTGCTGTGTAATCCACAAAATAACGAGCTGTGTCAGGCAGAATTTTGGGTTGTTTTCATGGCTTCCACATCAAACTTGTTAACTTTGTCGCCACCCTGCTGTGTTATCCACAAAATATACTGGCAAACTTTTATGATTAACCGATATTATTTCAGCGCTTCTTGCGCATCTGTTTACATTCCCCTCACCCGCCATATCCCAAACTTATAAGAACGCTACTACACTTAACTTGGTGCAGGCTGGGACCGAGTCTGACCCTGGGGCTGGTCATATACTGCCGACGCCGAGGATTGCGGGGCCTACCTCGGTCCAGGTCTCAAAGGCCTACTATACCTCCTCCTCCTCCCACCCCTCCTCCACCTCCTCCTCCTCCGAATTACCATCCGTGGCCATGGCGCCATCAGTCGGTAGCTCTAGGCACAGCAGCAGTGCCGTCGCTAAGCGACAGCAGGCGGTGCTCAAACTGCTGAGCCTAGGCGATAAAAGGCACACCGCCCAAGAGCTATTACAGGGCATTCCACATCAAACTTGTTAACTTTGTCGCCACCCTGCTGTGTAATCCACAAAATAGTAGCGCTTTACAAATCATAGGAAACAAATACAAATGTAATGTAACAGAGCACAACATTTGTATGGAACAACAGGAGTGAGGTCCCTGCTCGCCAGAGCTTACGGTTTATGAAGATGATGGGGTAACACGAGGTAAAAGAATATTTAATGGTCAAGCCATTCTTCTTAGGGAATAGAACAAAATATAATAAATGGAATTGCTGTCGCTTGAACCACTCAGCCGTCATCTTATATACCAGGTCCAGGGTGAATGGGACTGCAGAGAAGTCTGGTGCCTGTTGGTTGCTGGATAACAGATGGGAGGACGACACAGGACGGGTTAGTAGAAGAGTTAAAACTTCATGCAGTTAATGAGTGTTATAGGCTTGCCTAAAGAAATGGGTTTTAAGAGCACGTTTGAAACTTTGGAGGTTAGGTATTAGTCTGATAGTCCGGGGCAGAGCATTCCATAGAATTGGTGCAGCTCTAGAGAAGTCTTGGAGACGCGAGTGGGAGGTCCGCACTAGGGTAGAGGTTAATCTAAGATCACTGGCGGATCTAAGAGCGTGGGTTGGGCGATAGACTGAGATAAGAGAGGAGAGGTAGGGGGGTGCAGCATTATACAGAGCTTTATGGATGAGGGTTATTATTTTAAACTGTATTCGAAAGGAGACTGGCAGCCAGTGCAGCGACTGGCATGAACTGTAGGCATACATGGTCCTTGTTTTCATGGCTTCCATGTTAACTTTGTCGCCACCCTGCTGTGTAATCCACAAAATATACTGGCAAACTTTTATCATGTACCGATATTATTTGAGCGCTTCTTGCTCACCTCCTTTGGTTCCTCTCTTCCACCCATTGGTTTGAAGCCTGAGTCCATTTAGGGTATGTCGCCATGACACTCTCTAGCCTGCTGCCGCTGCCTCTGCATGCCGTCCCCTATAGTGTCAGGGTCAATTATTGGATGTTTTAGATGCTATCTAGCTTCATTCTGTCACTCTGTCATGGCCATGCTGTTGCCCATAATTTTGGCATAATGGTGCGATTATGCAGCCTCAGAGGCATCCATGCATGCTGCCCCTGCTGTTTCCTGTCCATTTCCGTGGTGTTTCCATCCTTTTCTGAGGTTCCCAGGTGTTTGGCCAAGCTTCCCTGTGCAGAGCCTTGGTCCCCTTGAAAAATGCTCGAGTCTCCCATTGACTTCAATGGGGCTCGTTATTCGAGACGAGCACTCGAGCATCGGGAAAAGTTCGTCTCGAATAACGAGTACCCGAGCATTTTAGTGCTCGCTCATCTCTACCTTGGCTGGCGTGAGTGTAAAGGGGGAAATATTGACCAATTAGTGGCAGTTCCTGTAATAGTAATTAATTTTGGGCGCTGTAGACCAAAAACTGGTGTCACAAGTCTTAACAATGTCTCAAAATGTATGCATGCGTTTTAAGATGCAATGTCAAGCATATAGGAAAGTGCCTCATCAAATCACAAGAGTTTTCATTCTTGTAAGTAGTGGGTTTTTGCATAACAATTCCATATCAGGTACAAAAACAGTGCACGTTTAATGATTGTTATATCTAATGCATACAATTTCAAAATGCGCTGTTCCAAATGCAACACAAACACATGGGAGATATATCTTATCTATTTAACTCGTTATAGCTGAAAATAAAAAACAATTTGCCCAGTGGCTACTTGTTTTTATTTTCTGTGACTTTTTAAAAGTTTTAAAATTATGAAAGCACCGCCTATTTCCAGCAGTGACTTACCTGAAGAACTTGAGATACCTAATTGACTTTTAATGTGGATAAAATGTGACTTTGGAGGCAAAAGTTGCAAGTTCCCACCAAACCAGTATATTAACAGCCATGACTTTACATTACATAGTAGAAAAACGCATTGTAACAAATTAGACCAGAGTGTATATGCAAGGCCTGGGACAGACATATACCTCGACAGTGAGTCCTGATTCTAAGCACGTCCCCTAGCTATCCCTTCCTTGCCCAGTCCCTTCAAGGTAGGGTGTAGACACTAGAAGAGACCCTCCCTATGTCCTCAGTGAAAATACCAAACACACGACAAACAAAAAACACAATAGGAAAGTAGACATTCCAGTCGACAACAGGGGCAAACAAAAGAACGAAATCGCAATCGATATAGAGAGGGTCAGAATCAGATACCTAAGATAAGTAAATCAAGAGCAAAGCAAGTCTGAAAGTATTGACAGCAGTATTACCACAAGAGCTGAGAAGAGCTGGATACTGTTTAAGAAGCAAACCTCAGCCGCGAGGTGGAAAAAGCAGCATCACAGGCACCTAGATTAACTCTTGCAGACAAAGGCATTGGTGCAGAGGCGTGGCAGAGATCGCGGTCGTTCACCACTAGAGCCCAGCTCAGACTATGAGGAGATTCAATAAGAAGTAAAATTTATACGCTCCTAACTAACTACAGCCCGGACAGAGGATGAGCAATGCAGATGTGATGCCAATAAAGGTTAGAATTCAACTAGAGTGACAAGGGCACCTAGAAGAACCATCAAAATCTCTCCAGTTGACACAAACCCTTCTGTCTATGATCTCTTTGAGCCACATATTAATTTATTTTATTGAATTGACACGTCCTGTCTTTTGAACGTCAAAGAATAATCAAAGTTAGGAGGTTCGTTTCAGACTATGCAAGTTCAAGCACATCTGTGTGGTTCTCCACTTCCCCTCCTGTTGGTATCTATATACACGCACTGGCCACTTTAATTAGGATACACCAGGCTAGTACCCAGTTTGCCTTCAGACTGCTCAATTCTCTCGTGGCATAGATTTCAATAAGTGCTGGAAGCATTCCTGAGATTTTGGTCCTATTACATAGGGACATCACACAGTTGCCGCAGATTTGCCGGCCTGCCAGTCCTGAAGCGAATCTCCTCCGTGCCACCACATCCCAACAGATCTCTATTGGGGGAGATCCCCCCCTGGTGACTGTGAGGCTTTGAGTGACAGTGAACGTTCATGTCCATGTGCAAGAAAACAGCGAGATGATGTCCGCTTTAGTGACATGGAGAGCATTATCCGTGCGAAAGTAAGCCGTCAGATATGTTGGGGTACATGGTGGTCATAAAGGAGTCACATGGTCAGCACACACTACTCAGGTAGGCTGTGGCGCTGTGCAACGATGCTCAAGTGGTACCCAGGGGCCCAAAGAGTGCCAAGAAAATCTTGCCCACACCATCACACAACCTCCACCACAGGCCGGAACCGTGATACAAGCCATGGAGTTTCCATGCTTTCATTTGTTCCGCCAAATTCTGACCCCTATCCATCCGAATTTCGCAGCATGGAAATCCGAGAACTCGCAATCGACCAGGCAACTTTTTTCCAATCTTCTACGTGCCAATTCGAGACGCTGTCTAAAGTGTACCTCAGCTCCTGTCTTAGCTGAAAGGATGGCACCCTTGTGGTCTTTCTGCTGCTGTAGCCCCTGCACTCAAAGTTCGACGTGACGTGCGTTCATCAGAGATCACTTCTAACCTTGGGTGTGTAATGGGTGGTGCTGTGAGTCACTTGTTGCCTGTTCTAATCGACTCGAACCGTTCCTCCCATTCTCCTCTGACCTCTGCATCAACAAGGCATTTCCACCCACAAACTGCCGCTCACGGAGTTTTGTGCTAATTTTTTTCTTGTTCGACCTTCCCTGTAAACCCTAGAGATGGTTGTGCGGGAAAACCCAGTAGATCAGCATTTTTCTGATATGACTCAACCGATCCGTCTGGCCACCAACACCCTGTCCACGGTTCAAAGGCACTTGCAAATCACCTTGCTCTTCCCCATAACTGATGCTCGGTTTGAACTGCAGGGGGGGGAAGTTTTGTCTTGACCATGTCTTACCATGCCTAAAGTTGTTGCGCCTGTTTACTTGGCTGTTAGAAATAAGTGTTAACGAGCAGTTTGGACTGTGTACCTATCCAGTTGGCCGGTGGTGGTACATTTTCCAAATGACAAATGACAAGATCCAAAATAGTTAATATAAATGTACAGGCACTAGAGAAACAGCAAACTGACATGGGAACACGTTACAGCTCTCAATGGTGCCTCAGATACAGGCTCCAGGGATCGGGGTTCAGTATAAACATGGCCAGAGGGTCAGGGTTCGGAAGATAGGATTCATTGTTCTGGATTAGCAGATACCAAATTTAGTCGTTTCTGGATCAGGTTGAGGTTCCAGATAAGGCACAATAAGATAAGCCCAACTTACCTGTCCGCTTTCCACTGGTGGTCTCCTCACACTGGAGTTTGCGCCAGCATTCTGAGATTTAAAGGGCCAGCGTGTAAGGTGGGGAAAATAATTTATAACAAGCCAATGGAAACTGTATCTTTTCAAAGACTTTTTTGTCATTCTGTTACCATATGCAATAGTATTTTTTACAGGCACAGGCGGTCCTCTACTTAAGAACACCGGGACTTACAAACAACCCTAGTTTACACAGACCTCTGATGTTGTTATTTACGTTCTGGAGGCTACAATGAATCAACTGTTACCGTAGTAGTCAAAGTCTCTGCAATTAATCTTTATTGTTAATTTCTGGTTCTTATGACAACCTAAAAGTCAAAAAATAATTGGCTGGCTGGTTACAATTTAAAATGACCGGTCCAATTTACATACAAATTCAAGTCAACTTAAGAACCTACCCCACTTTGATAGTGGCCAGGTTTTCAGATTGGAAATACAGAGCCCACTCAGGGATTAGCTGGTGCCGGAGCTTATTTTTGTTAGGGTTTGTAGACCGTGTATGCGGTTTAAAACACTTTTTAAACTTTATAGCCGGCGCAGAGAGGTACGCGCTCGCGCTACTCCATGTCGCGGGCTCTCCGCTCACTTCCTATGTAGCCCGCGCACTCGCGCGCCATGAACGCGCCGGCACGTCCTCACCTGCGCCGGCTATAAAGTTTAAAAAGTGTTTAAATAAACCGCAATACAGCAGTTTAAAACACTAACAAAAATGCTCCGGCACCAGCTCACCCTGAGTGGTCGCTCGTATTCCATCTGAAACCTGCACTTCCAGGGTAGGTTCCTTTAAAAACAAACCAGTGAGCCTATCTTGACAGACCGACCTGTATGTAAATTGAATTACCCCTCTTTCAAAGATGGGGTGATTGGATGTTCCAGTAAAATCTAAAATTGTTGCTGGTACATTAAACATGGCATCTATGTGCTTTCATTATCTAAAAATATTGTTAAAAAATGAGGTTTGCTATTTGAGCAATTTTGCAGGGACCAAAACTCGATGCTTAGGTGGAATCATATAACATTTTTTTGGAACAATGTCCTGTCACTTTAATAATATGGTGGACTTGCATTCCAAATGTCTACCATATTTAATGGGCAGGCCTACATGGTGTGCGCATAGAGCCCTACTTCCTGGAACCCTAACCAAGAAGATAAGAAGCGAGGGGAAGGCTTTATTATGTGGTGGAGTATAGTACCAATCTTTGAGACATGTTGGTGGCTGCTTGTCAGCCCTTTAGATAAAATCTAAATTTTTCTGCAAAAAGTGCTCCCACGTAAAAATACACGCCTACAAATCATCTATGGCCAATTTAGCAAGTGTTTACATGGAAGTCGTGCTAGTAGAAAACTTTCTCCCTGGATCTGGGATACCCGGATAAGAAAAGAAAAGATATGGAGTGCAATAAGTGCTGCAGTAGTCATGTGTGTAATCAGAACGTATCACTGCCCTAAGCACATACCCAACACGCCCCATTAAATACCCGTTACATTACCTATTTATCATGAATTGCCAATTGCTAAATGAATAAAGTATCATGTCAACGATAGAGGTATTTAGTATAATTTCAACGTAGTCCCCGACAGATACACAGAACCCCCACAAGAATCACATTACCTTCATTCGATAATATTCGACCCACTTATATCCCTACTCTAATTAGCTGCTACCCACTTGCCACCTACTTTCGATATCTAACCACTGGGGTGCTCCAAATCATATTAACTACACGCAGCCGTCGACGCGCGGAGCTCACACTTATAGAAGACCTCTGTGCACAATACCAATATGTAAGTGCCTATCTGTTACACAGTATTACTAGGACTATTTTTGGCTGCGCTCTCTTATGTACTTACAGCTTGCAGTAGGACGGTCAGACATAAAAATAAAAAGTGGGCAAACTAAAAACTTTTCTGTATCTGAATGATGCCCTCTGGCGCGGCTCACTCTCAGTCAGGCTCGCTAATCAATAGCAAAGACAAGCCCGGCTTTTTACAGAATCCTCACTCCATTATGGCAGGTTTGAGAAAATGTATGGCAGCACTATTTGGACTCTATGACCACGTATTTCCCCTTATTTACTCTTCTTCGTTAAGAAATGATAGGTAAGGCAAATGTAAAATTCTAATATTTGCATAAAAGACATATAGAGGATCTATAGCGAAAGCAGGATTCACATCACTGTTATAAGAAGAGTTACAATGAGAAGATGCAGGAGACTCGCCCCAGCTGGATGCGCGTTCGGTATGAAGGTAACTCGAAACTGCTCGTTGCTCGGACGAGTATTTCCCCTGCTTCGAGTACGAGCATTTAATTACAAAAAACCCAGTGAAGAACAATGAAGATAGAATAAAAACGTGACACACAGGATCATTTAAGTGAAAAGACAGTGAGAAACACAGTGAGAAGATTACAGAGGCGTCACATCTGCTACTTGTCGGAAGATACCGGGAACGCAGCAGGGAGACATCAACAGCAGGGAGACACTCAGCAGCACGGGAGACATCGGGCACGGAGACGCGGTCAGCACGGGGAGACATACGCGCAGCCCGGGAGACATCTGGGCACACGAGGGCAGACAAATCGGCCGCCCGGGGAGACATCGGGCAGCACGGGGAGACATCGGCCACACGGGGGAGAACGGCCACTGGGTAGACATCGGGCACACGGATACATCGGCATACCCGGGGGAGACATCGGGCAGCACGTGGACCATCGGGCATCACGGGGAACTCGGGCAGCACGGGGGAGACCTTCGCCAGCACTGGGGAGACTCTCCAGCACGGGGGAGAAAATGGGCACACGGGGAACTTTCTGGAAGAAGAGGAACGATCCCGGACAAAGCTACTCAACCCGCCGACACGTAGCGCCAATGTTCCGCCCTCTGTCTCTATTCTTCACTGTGTTTTTTCAACTGCGTTTTTCACTTAAAGATCCTGGTTCACACGTTTTTATTCTATCTTCACTGTTCTTCGTCACACTGTTAAACTTGTCGGGAGATAAAATATAACCCGCCGAACATGATGAATAGATGGCAGATGTTTGCAATACACTCTAACCTTATCAGAAACAACCTTCTTTCAATAAATAACACATATTTTTCCTGAATCCACGAATAACGAGTACCCGAGCATTTTAGTGCTCGCTCATCTCTAGTGCTCATCCATACAGTTTATAAGTGTATTTATTTATGTCAACAGCAGTGACAACAATTTGTCTTCATTTTTAATATTTGTACCGTTACCACATTTTTTCAGACCACATTTTAAGCAACGTGGAAAGCTTACTGGAAACTCGAGCATCCTACATGGTCTCAGTGTACTGTATTTGTTATGCTTTCACTGTTTTTATTCCCTTTCAGATTGCATGAAAACATTGTGGGTAATGAATCTGCGTTGCAGATCACATCAGAGTTTGATCAGAGTGCGATCAGGGTTTGGTCAATGAAAAACGCATATTTTGCATCAGTGTGCAATCAGTTTTCAGTCAGAGTTTGTTCAGTGTCTCAGTTTTTCACGCGCATTTACAATGCAATTTCAATGCAATTTCATTGCGTTTTTCACGCGCAGATAATGCTCGTGAAATGGACTCAGGGCTGAGCTCTATCTTTTCTATGGCAATTAATGTGTGAAAATCGCATTGCACTTGCGTTGCACTTGCAAGTGTCTCAGAGTGCAATGCGTTTTTGATGCGTCTCCATAGACTTGTATGGTGCGTTTTTCACACGCGTGACTTGCAAAAGTAGAGCATGCCGAGATTTAAACGCGCATTAAAAAAACCGTGCGTGTGCGCGTGAAAAAAAATGCAAGTCTGAAAAAGCCCATTGATTACAATGAGTCGGAGTACAATGCAAGTTCTGCGCGTCAAAAGCACGTGCAGAAAACGTGCGCGAAAAACGCAAGTGTGAAAGGGGCCTAACACTGATTGTTCAGTCATTGACGTTGGCAGGTTATAGCAAGTGCACAGGTGCAGGCGCAGTAGCAAAACCCCACGACAGAAGATCTGGCCTTAAGACTGTGGGATTGATTTCTTACTGGATTCAAAATATCCCAAGGGAAGGATCTTTCCCCTCCAGAGCATGAGACTATGTGAGAGGACAGTTTACAAAGGGGCATGTACGCCCCCATCCAACTACCTTATGGGAGCAGGGCTCATTCTTGTCAGAAAGATGATGGTGTCAGACCATGTATTGACTTGAACTCAGTAACATTACTGCAAAAAAAACAATACCCTCTCCCATTGGTCCCTGACTTATAGTGGGTGCCCATTGGTTCCCTAAACCAATGGTCAAAGAGGGAGATGAATGGAAGACTGTATTTAATATTCCAGAGGGACAGTTGAATATCTGGTAATGCCATTTGGTTTGTGTAATGACCCTGCTGTCTTCCAACAGTATGTAAATTATATCTTCCGAGATCTAGGTCAGTATGTGGTGGTTTATTTGGATGATATCCTTATATTTTCTCCAGATTGTGCCACATCATGTCAGGAATGTTTTGTCTAGTATTACTGGCATGTTCTGATATCAACTATTTTGTAGTATCTGCAATCTGTACTATAATTGCTATTTCAGTAGTGACCCAGATGATTTACTACTCCTCATTGTGTTATCTTTTCATTTGCCTTGTTTCATGTCTGAACTGTGTTGTTGGGAGGGACTGTCTTCATAACTGCCCCATATCATTTAGGATATGCAGAAGAATGCAGGCAGGGCTGTTGGGAGGCTGGAGTTTGTTTTGTCTGTTGTTCCTGAGTCCAGGGTCCCCATTACACCTTCTTCATCAAAATATTGTCCGGTATTAACCCAAATTATTCCTAACTACTTATTTGAATCTTCAGTATAATCTGCATGTCACGGGTTTCCGCTGCAAAATCAGTGTCTGCAAATAGGTGGAAATTAAATGCACAAATGTTTGCAGCCCATGTATACATCCCATATGGTGGCCCAATATACTGCAGTGGACGGGAGTCCCTGCATTATATAGAAATGTAGTGCAATGACTTTCCCTCGGTTAGCCGAACAGGAGTGCCAAAACTGTAATAGTGTGGCATGTTTTCCAGGCTGCACATGTTCACACAAGAGCATAGTAAAAAAAAAAACATTAGTGTCTGTTTTTAACAGCCAGTTTACATCAGTCTGCTATCCGATTTCACAGATCCTCATATGCTATTGTATGTGATTGATCCAAAAAAAAACGCCTAGACTAGTACATGATCTACTTTTAAAAAAAATGTATGCATAATCCATTAAGATAACGGCAGTGGGCTTTGATCCATTAAAAAGTGTAGCATTTAGTTATGTGCACTTATGTCGTTCTAGTTAAGTAATGTTGAAAACATTGTGGAGGATATTATAGCTAATTATTTACCAGTATTTTTGTAATTTAAGCACTTGGAGTGATAAGGAAAACTTACTAGGTGTAAATATTGATTTGGCGCTCATCCATACAGTTTATAAGTGTATTTATTTATGTCAACAGCAGTGACAACAATTTGTCTTCATTCTTAATATTTGTACCGTTACCACATTTTTTCCAGATCACATTTTAAGCAACGTGGAAAGCTTACTGGAAACTCGAGCATCCTACATGGTCTCAGCGTACTGTATTTGTTATGCTATCACTTTTTTTATTCCCTTTCAGATTGCATGAAAACATTGGGGGTAATGAATCTGCGTTGCAGATCACATCAGAGTTTGATCAGGGTGCGATCAGGGTTTGGTCAATGAAAAACGCATGTGCGCGTGAAAAAAAATGCAAGTCTGAAAAAGCCCATTGATTACAATGAGTCGGAGTACAATGCAAGTTCTGCGCGTCAAAAGGGGCCTAACACTGAAAGTGTGAAAGGGGCCTAACACTGATTGTTCAGTCATTGACCTTGGCAGGCTATAGCAAGTGCACAGGTGCAGGCGCAGTAGCAAAACCCCACGACAGCCTGTGGAGTGGAGTGAGTGTAAAGGGGGAAATAATTACAATTATTGGCAGTTCACTGGTAATAGTAATTATTTTGGGGCTTGTATACCAGAAAACTGGTGTACAAGTCTTAACAAATGTCTCAAAATGTATTTGCATTGCATTTTAAAATGCAATGCAAAGTCATTAGGAAAAGGCATCACAAAATTCACAAGAGTTTTCATTTTGTAAGTAGTGGGTTTTGCATAACAATTCATATCAGGTAAAAAAAACGTTGCTACTTTTAATGATGTGTTATTCTAAATGCTTTTCAAAATGCGTTTCAAAATGCAACACAAAAAACAGGGGTAGATATATCTTATCTATTTACTGTTATGCTGGAAAAAAAAACAATTTGCCCAGTGGACTACTTTTTTTTATTGTCTGTGACTTTTTAAAAAGTTTAAAAAAATGTATGAAAGCACGCCTATTCTCAGCAGGTGAACTTACCTGAAAGAAACTGAAGAAGCCTATGTGACTTTTTATGTGATAAAAAATTGTGACTTTTTGAGCAAAAGTTGCAAGTTCTCCACCAAACCAGTATATTAGACAGCCATGAGTTACATTTAACATATAGAAAAAACACATTTAACAAATTAGACCAAGTGTAATGCAAGGCCTGGGGACAGACATATAACATAGACAGTGAGTCCTGATGCTAAGCCACTCCCTAGCTATCCCTTCCTATTGCCCAGCCCTTGCAAGGTAGGGGGTAGACAACTAGAAGATGATCCCTCCGTATGTCTCAGTGAAAATACCAAACACGACAAACAAAAACACAATAGGAAAGTAGACAATTCAAGTCGACAACAGAGGGGGCAAACAAAGACGAAATCGCAATCTAAATAGAGAGGTCAGAAATCAGATACCTAGATGAAAGTAAATGCAAGAGCAAAGCAAGTCTGAATAAGTATTGACAGCAGTATGACCATCAAGGAGGCTGAGAATAGCTGGATACTTTTAAGAAGGCTAGGCCCAGCCGCAGGTGGAAAGAGCAAGCAATCACAGGCACATAGAGTTAACTCTTGCGAGACAAAGGCAGTGTGCAGAGGGCGTGGCAGATATCAGGTCAGTCAACCACTAGAGCCCAGCTCAGACTGATGGATGAGACAATAAGAGTAAAATTTAACGTCTCCTAAACCTACTAGCACGGACAGAGGAGGAAGCAGATGCAGATGTGATGCCAAGATAAAAGTTAGAAATTAAACTAGAGTGACAGGGCAACTAGAAAGAACAATCATAAATCTCTTCCATAGTATGAACACAACCACTTCTGTCTATAGATCTCTTTGAGCACATATAATTTTATTTTATTTGAATTGACAGTCTGTCTTTGAACGTTCAAAAGAGATATCAAAGTTAGGGTTCTTTCAGACTAGCAAGTGTATAACACATCTGTGTGGTTTCCATGTTGTATCTATATACACTCACTGGCCACTTTATTAGGTACACCATGCTAGTAACGGGTTGGACCCCCTTTTGCCTTCAGAACTGCCTCAATTCTTCGTGGCATAGATTCAACAAGGTGCTGGAAGCATTCCTCAGAGATTTTGGTCCATATTGACATGATGGCATCACACAGTTGCCGCAGATTTGTCGGCTGCACATCCATGATGCGAATCTCCCGTTCCACCACATCCCAAAGATGCTCTATTGGATTGAGATCTGGTGACTGTGGAGGCCATTTGTGTCCAGTGACCTCATTGTCATGTTCAAGAAACCAGTCTGAGATGATTCCAGCTTTATGACATGGCGCATTATCCTGCTGAAAGTAGCCATCAGATGTTGGGTACATTGTGGTCATAAAGGGATTCACATGGTCAGCAACAATACTCAGGTAGGCTGTGGCGTTGCAACGATGCTCAATTGGTACCAAGGGGCCCAAAGAGTGCCAAGAAAATATTCCCCACACCATGACACCACCACCACCAGCCTGAACCGTTGATACAAGGCAGGATGGATCCATGCTTTCATGTTGTTGACACCAAATTCTGACCCTACCATCCGAATGTCGCAGCAGAAATCGAGACTCATCAGACCAGGCAACGTTTTTCCAATCTTCTACTGTCCAATTTCGATGAGCTTGTGCAAATTGTAGCCTCAGTTTCCTGTTCTTAGCTGAAAGGAGTGGCACCCGGTGTGGTCTTCTGCTGCTGTAGCCCATCTGCCTCAAAGTTCGACGTACTGTGCGTTCAGAGATGCTCTTCTGCCTACCTTGGTTGTAACGGGTGGTGATTTGAGTCACTGATGCCTTTCTATCAGCTCGAACCAGTCTGCCCATTCTCCTCTGACCTCTGGCATCAACAAGGCATTTCCGCCCACAGAACTGCCGCTCACTGGATGTTTTTTCTTTTTCGGACCATTCTCTGTAAACCCTAGAGATGGTTGTGCGTGAAAATCCCAGTAGATCAGCAGTTTCTGAAATACTCAGACCAGCCCTTCTGGCACCAACAACCATGCCACGTTCAAAGGCACTCAAATCACCTTTCTTCCCCATACTGATGCTCGGTTTGAACTGCAGGAGATTGTCTTGACCATGTCTACATGCCTAAATGCACTGAGTTGCCGCCATGTGATTGGCTGATTATAAATTAAGTGTTAACGAGCAGTTGGACAGGTGTACTTAATAAAGTGGCCGGTGAGTGTATGTAAAAATGTCTCTTACCTGCTATTTCGACAGACTTTTGCTCTGTGATACTTTTTGCCACAGGGCATTATTCACTGACAGATTTCCTTATCAAAGATTGATTATACACCAGGTGATTATAAGATTGTCCATATTTATATATTAAATGAAAACACATTTTAATGTGTTTTCTTTTCTCGAAAATGTTCAATTTTGAGAATAAGAACTTGCCAGTATGACGCACGTGCTACCTCTTAGCTATATTGCCATATCCTCAGAGTATACCTCCAATGCTTTCTCACAGAGCATTATGGAGATATTCTCCTCTAGAAGTATTGTTCATGTGCCTGTGATTCCATAGGAGGCATGCAGAGTCAGATTCTATACATACAATTCTGCAAAGGTTTCCAAATTTCATTAATACTATTCAGGACCTTATATAGACAGGTAAAACTATTACTAAACATTATTTTAAAATATTTCAACATTTGAAAATTACAATTGATTTAAAACTGAATATGAAAATGACTTTGTTGCCAGTAGCAACTAGTAACACCAAATCTTTAAATTCAAGAGTGACATATGTTTATAGGCATAAGTTTCTTGTCTGTGAGCAATTAAAACAACAAGCAGTAGGGAAGGCTGATCCATTGGCAGATAGTAAGTGGGAATAACTGGCTGTGTGCGGGGCACAGTACTGGGGTGTAGCAGAGCCCCTGCATCCAGCCACCTGCTCTTCCTCTCTCCTGCTGTTAGGAGAAACATTGGTCTTTGCTGCTTGTTGCATACAAATGTTAGATTTGTAAATGTGATTAAATATAGAGTTTAGCTTTAGTGTATTTTATGTGCATATGCAGTATTATAATTGTAAAGTGTGAGTGTTAGGTGCATGGCTGTGGGAAGAGTTCTTAGGGAGGAGTCTATGGATCAGTGGACCCTCTGGACCACTCTGGTAGATAGTATGAGCTGCCCACAGTGGCAACCAAGGTACAGAATGTGCAGGAAACAGTCCAAGCCTGGGATGACAGCAGGAACACGGAGGAACACTGGTGACACTGGCACGGACTGGAGACAACTCTGGACTGGAGCCCTGGAAGGCACAGCATGAAGCGTATGGGAACACGGAGACAGAAGACACGGAGGGATCTGGAAACGCTGATGGAACACGGAGGCGCCTGGAAACGCTGGAAGACTGGAGTGTCTGGGAACACTGGTGGGCAATCACTTCAACAGGAACTGCTCTGGGAAGCAAGGTGTGGAAACCTTGTACGTTTCATAGAATGATGAAGGAAGGAAAGCATCTGGGAACGCTAATGGGCTTTCTCTTCAACAGGAACTGCTGTGGGAAGCGAGGTGTGGAAACCTTGGAAATTCCTTGTAGAATACCGAAGATTTGGCCAGGAAGGAAGGGAGGTGCCGGATTATAAAGGGTGCACCGGATTACCCAGCGCCAATCAGGAGGATGATGGCTCTTTTAATCTTGAGAAGTCCGTGGGCGTGCGCCCTAGCAGAGGGAGCGCGCGGCCTGCAGGGAAATGCAGGCAGGGGGATGGGGACAGGCATAAAGCGGAGCACAGCCACGACATGGATCGCGGGAGCACCCGTGACAGTACCCCCCCCTTCTTCTTCAGCCTGTTCTTTCACCTCCTACAATTCATCTTGGTGACGGGACACCTGAGGAGGAAAGCAGAAACAAGACAAACCTCGATGAGGTGCTTGGACCTGGCCTGGAACAAGCTGGGAATATCCTCAAGACGTCTGAAGTGTCCTTTGGCTGAGAGACGTACTCTGCTAACTTGCATAGACTCCACTGCAAGCAGTACGGCCGGAGGCTGAAGTGGCTTTTGGGAAGCTGGAGCAGCATTGGAAAGCTGCGGAAGCAGGAGTGGCTCTTGGAAAGCTGTAACAGCTTTGGGAAGCTGCGGAGGCTGGAGCGGCTCTTGGAAGGCTGGAATAGCTTTGGGAAGCTGCAGAGGCTCTGGAGTTGCTTCTGGGAAAGGCGGAGACTCTGCAGAGGCTTCCAGGAAAGGCGGAGACTCTGCAGAGGCTTCTGGGAAAGCCGTAGACTCAGGAGTGGCTTCTGGGAAAGCTGGAGACTCTGGGGAGGCTTCTGGGAAAGCCGGATAAATTGGGTATATACATTTCCTCTATTTTTGCAATATTTGGTTGGTGACAACTAATGCATTGACAAACTCATACAGTTTTGACTGATCCGATTTTCTCAGCTTTGTCATCCTTTATCATCAAATGAATGGATGCAGCCCTATTTTTGTTATAAATAACAGAAGCCTGACGGATGTGTAACTTGCTAACATGTGAGTTTATGGGAATGGATGGAAAACTGATGTAGTTCAGTTTACCATCACTTCTTGGTGTCCGTTATTCTATTAATGGAATAGGCTAGCAGACAATATGGGGGACATTTACCAAAAGTGTCTGAGCGCAAAACTGTTCCAGTTGCTCAAGGCAACCAATCAGAGTTTAATTTTTCCACAAGAAATCATAACATGAAAGCCGAGCTCTGATTGGTTTCCATGAGCAACTAGAACAGTTTTGATCTCAGACACTTTTGAGAACTCTCCCCCCATGAGAGGTAGCCTAACACTGCAAAATGTTCTTGTTCACTGGAAAGGGGTTCCTGTTAAAAATATTTTTATTTGCAAATAAAAATAGATAAAGAAGTAAAATCATAAAGATGTTAGCAGCATCCCAAAATGTCTGATCTATCAAAATAGAAATATGACTATTCCGAGCGGTGAACTCGTAATGGAAAATAATGTCCGCAACATTTTCTCTATTTTGCATAAAATTTTTCATAAAAACTGATCAAAAGGTTGAAAAGTCCCCAAAATGGTATTAATGAAAATGTCAGCTTGACACCTGATACCAGCTTGTATTTAGTGCACCATGACATTTTCCAACATCATGGTGATCGCATGGGCTCTGAAGCAGAGCCTGTGTGATCCGTGCTAGAGGCCCGATGTATGTGACAGCAGAGCCTCTGCTCCAGCAGATCGTGATGCAGGTGGGGACCGCAGACCACTTCTCAATACCAATGCTTTCTGGCTGATGTTTTTGGTCAATTTTGATTGTTGGTGGTGGTTTCACACTCGTGGTAGCATGAGACAAACTATACAACCCACACAAGTGCCTCAAGTAGTACAGCTCATCCAGGATGGCACATCAATGGGAGCTGTGGCAAGAGGGTTAGTTGTGTCTGTCAGCGCAGTGTTCAGAAGCAGGAGACACGAGACAGGCCAGTACACTAGAAGAGGTGGATGGGCCATAGGAGGGCTACATGACTTCCAGCAGGCCACAAAATGTTTATTTGTCTGCACAAATAGTTAGAAACCAACTCCATGAGGATGGTTTGAGGGCCTGACATCCACAGATCATCATTAAGGACGCTTGGCATTTGCCAAGGATTGGCAAATTTGCCACTGGCACACGATGCTCTTCACAGATAAAAGTAGGTTCACACTGAGCACATGTGACAGACGTGAGAGTCTGGAGATGCCATGGAGAGCGATCTGCTGCCTGTAAGATCCTTCAGCATGACCGGTTTGGCAGTGGGTCAGTAATGGTATGGGTGGCATTTCTTTGGAGGGCCGCCAGAGGTAGCCTTACTGCCATTAGGTACCGAGATGTGTGAGACCATAAACTGGTGCAGTTGGCGCTGGATTCCTCCAAATGCAGGACAATGCTAAACCTCATGTGGATGGAGTGTGTCAGCAGTTCCTGCAAGATGAAGGCATTGAAGCTATGAACTGGCCCGCTTATTCCCCAGACCTGAATCCAATTGAACACATCTGGGACATCATATCTTGGTCCATCCAACCAGGTCACGTTGCACCACAAACTGTCCACGAGTTGGCAGATGCTTTAGTCTGGGAGGAAATCTGGGTTGGTTCTAGGTGTCGGACCGAGCTGATCATAAATTCATCCCTAAGTAAGGGTAAGGGTTAAAACTAGAAAACCATGTTAGGTTTGGCAAGCCACCGACATTTCTGGCATTGACTACCCTTACTCTGTTCCATCATAACATCACATTACATAATGTTCAACATTATAATATCACATGCACTGTGCATGGAACAGTTGAGCTAATCTATGCATCAGGGGTAATGTCTAAACAAATGGATAGCACATTAGGAGTTTCTGAAAAGAATATTTGACGTCATTACTTGTGGTCTTGCAGAGACGACAAATACCCTTTTTTCTTGAAATGTAATTTCAACTTTAAGTGTACATGTCTGGGAAAAATTTTATTCTATACATAAGGATATAGACATTTTAAACTGCTTAGCACTTATGTTGTCATATGTCATGCTTCACTTACGGTATGCTTCATAAAAACTGCTATAGCAAAAGTTCATGCATCTCATTTACCACTTCAAAGCAATATTATTCTTTTCACGTTAAAAGAGTATTGCTCCAGAAAGCAAAGCTGGTGCTTTCATGATTTCACATTCAAAGGGCATCGCTTTAGAAAAATAATAGACAAGTATTTTGCCAATCTTCACATTTTGTTACAAGTCGGTTTGTGTTTTGTATATTAAAACAAAAAAGTTATGTTTGAATGTAATAATCTATTCATTGGTTTGTAAATCCAGTATGAATCTACCATTTTTCAGGCAAAGAATGGAATCAGAATCGTTTTTCACAATTTTTGTATGAATCTTTAAAAATTCTAGGGGGGGATAAAGGGGAGGGGAAGGTTAAGGGAAAAAAAAAGTGTAAAAGAAAAGAATGACAGGAAAGCTTTTATTGGTTATATACCAATTTCCATGAAAACTGGAGCAACACCAGTTTGGATTGAATGGATTTGCATCTGGACCAATCCTTTTGAAAAATTTGTTGAACGTTCCATGGAAGGGATTTTCTCATCTCTCAAAACAGATTGTGGGGATGCAGTTTGTCAGACCCTTGCCCGTCTGCTATAAATCACCTTCTTAAGGATGTAGATATGTGAGGAAATTCTTTAACCTTTTAAAAATTAAGGAGTGTTTTGGTACAGCACTCCCTTTACAGTTTCATGGAGATATTATTTTATACTGTCCTATTCCACCTCAACGGTGCCAGACTTTGGGATATCTGCAGCATGTGAAGTAAATTACCACATTTAAATGCATATCAACCTTCACATAAATGTTTATTTACTCCCCTTTGAATTCATTTTTAAGATTATGTTTTGTAATATGACAAGTTTTAAAACAATATGCACATTATACAAAATCAGACATAGTGAGAGATTTAGCAATTTTGTTTTCTAAATTGATAGAAGTTTGTGAGCATATAGCTTGTGTTTGAAAAAATCCCGTTCGGCGCCCATTTCTGGATTTTTCACTTTTTTATTAATTTTGATTAAAAAACAAGTAAAAAATAAACTATAATTAAAATCACAGTAAAAATGTATTATTACTTCGGAGACCGGGTACCAAACGTGCATAATGATAGGTTGCCAAAAATCCCTCACAGCTCTCCTCCTCCACCTCCACCTGGCAGATTCCACCCCTATGAGGGACATAGCCAGGCGTCATATTCTAGGGAGTTTTATGATTTGTAATTTTTTGTACATAGTTATAAAATTTATTGTTACCAAAAATTAGCTTATTGTGTTCTTTGCTTTACATTCAAAACATGACATATACATACATACATTAAAAAATAATCCCTCATTTTATACCCCTGTAACCAACAAAGTACACAAGATACAAGCGTTAATGAAAAAAATTTAATTTTTATTTTACAACAACAATTGATGAGGTCTTGGTTAACTCCTTTGACTCCTTTTTATTTTGTTGTGCAGAATCAACAAATTAAAAAGGGGTCAAAGAAACTACCAAAACAATAAAGGTAAAAAATAATAAAAAACTTATATTCCAGAGCCGTAATGTCCACTGATAGCCTCCATCTGCCAGGGAACTGCACCCTCTGAAGAAGCAAACTGCTTGCGAACAAATAGTCCAGCCGCTCCAGGTCATCCTATGAAAATGTTGTCCAGGGGGATAGACGCTGTTGGATATTGTCCCTCCAGTTCACCATCTGAAGCACCATCTTGGATCCGAACAAAATTGTGAAGAATAACGCTGGCTTGCACTACCTTCTTAAGATTGTCAGGGTCATCTGAATTGAGCTGTGTAGAACCCGCCATTTGCTTTTAAGAATCCCGAAAGCACACTCCACATACCGTCTCGCTCGGTTGAGCCGGTAACTGAATATGCGAAAAATTTGCTTATCCAAAGCATGCTGAGGAAATTGCCGCAACACATGACGGGAAAGTCCAAAGCCATCAGCAACAATCACAAATGGTGCAGGAGATCCAGTAGATGAAGGTAGACATCTTGGCTCTGGAAGGGCGAGCTAGTTGGAGCAAAGCTGTTCACCCATTCTGGAAGCCCTGAAAACTGCTACATCTGCAGAACTTCCATAGACCCCAATGTCCACAATTATAAACTTGTAGTCACTGTCAGCCAAAGCCAACCAGACCACAGAAAAATATTGCTTATAATTGAAGAATTGGGACCCTGAGTGAGCTGGCTTCTTCACACGTATGTGTTTCCCATCCAGCGCCCCGATACAATTTGGAAACTGTGCTGATTCCTGGAAACCATCAGATATCCGGATCCAGTCTTCAGCAGTTGGCTCAGACATCACCGCAGCTCTTAGGCGCTCCCATATCACTTCGCAGGTCGCTCTCACGATCATTGAAATGCAAACACCCAGCAATAACTCAAAAGCAGCAAAGCAAACGAGTTCCCAGTGGCAAGAAACCTAAAAAAGATAATGGAAAAAATAATTATTTAAAGAGACAGTGCAACTTGAAATTATGCAATGTATATCCTGAGGAAAAAAACGCAGTCATGATGAACCGTTCCTCTGGTGTGACAGATCGCCTCATGTTGGTATCCTGTAACCAGACGAGGTAACAGTCAGCCGAACGTAGTTGGGAAACTTGTCCAGGTGCTGCCGCAGGTCAGCGTACAAGTTCCTAAAGTGACCTCTCAGAGACAGCTCAGAAACAATGGGATGAACCCAAAACCAACTAGTCCTCTTCGGCTACTCTGCCGGCATTGCAGAACACTTTTGGTGAAGTGTCACAAGATCCCAGTCCAGGATAAGATCATCAGTAAGATTGTATGACATTGCAAGAGCTAAAAACGCCAGAAACCTCAGCCAGAAGCAGCAATGGAGCCTAACCTCGCATTCAGAAAACAGAAAATGGAGTCTGGGCCTGTCAGGTGACCAAATTTGGGGTTGGGCAAGCTTTTGTCGTCATTTTGTCATCATTTTTCATAATTTGCCAGGCCACCTTATTTTATACGGACATGTTACGGTGGCATACGTGCACATACGGATGAAAAATGACCCATATATATACGGACATACAGCTCGTAAATACAGGACTGGAGAAATCATATGTTCATGTGAATGTAGCCTCAGACTTGGCACAGAACATGTGCATAATTCATGACAGCTTGTTGTATTACACACATTTATCATAAACCGTGGAACAAATTTTAAAAATATATCTTTAACAAGAAAGTTGAAAACTGTGGAAAAACTAATTTCTGTAAATGTATTGATAGATCTCGATCTAGTAAATGGGCACAATAGCCCAGAATAGGTTCAATAATGATAGGTCTAGACTATTAATTAGATCTATTTATTTAACCTTCTGTAACATTTGTGTCAGTCTCTTCCAGTGTCTTCAGAATGCAGCTTAGGATACATTACATTTCTCTGTTTTTGTTTGACTTTTCTTAGTGTGAACTAGGCTGGCTGTATTGAGACTAATTGTAACACACCAAGTTTCTTTGCAGCTCTGTTCTAGTTCAGTAAAAGTTAACCTGTTGTGATGGACAGGCCTCTGCTCCAGTCAGTTGTGGCTAAGGTTCTCTGGCCACCTAAATTATATCTGTTCATAACTAGTATTACCTTGGTTATATTTTCTGACTAGATCCTTATTATCTCTGCTTACTGTTCTGCTATATTTCTAGTTATCCGATCTTGGCTTACATAGTTTGACTATCTCTTTGTGTTCTGATTTTGTGCTCTATGTGCTATTACTACTGTAACCTGTACCTCTGACCTCTGTGTTATTCATTGTTAAGTCTGTGTTTTTATGTAGGAAGGGAGTGTCTTTTGGTTGTTTCATATTTCTTATGGTACGCTGAGGAAAGCAGGCAAGAGACAGTTTCGGGGCTCAGTTGTTTTTTTTCCCTAAATCTAGTCTATAATTATCTGTCAGATGATCACGAAGTATCAGCTTCAAGTAAAAAGCATTAATTGTGATTAAAACAAGAACACATAACAGCAGCCTAACAACTAAATGACAGGTTTTTGTTGTTGTTATTTTATATTCCCATTCCATGCATTGTAGATTGTATTAGTCTTATCCCAGATGAAAATAGCCCCTTGTCCATCAATCTGGATTTTGTTGTTTCCATAACTCTTGGATTGGTGGAGACAGGATAACTTTAAGGAGACTTTCTTTTAATTTCTATGACTTATGTCAGAATAAGCAGTGTTGGATTTAAACATGCTACAGCATTTTTTTGCCTGAGAATGGATTTTAGAGACTGTGAAATTGTGCAAACCCAGAGTTGACCAGCAGACTAGCAGACAGAGAGAGAGTTATGATTCAGCACTCTACACATTTTTATAGCTTCAGTTTCCTTTGTCAGTATGTGTTACACTCTTAGCTATGTCCTTGGTTATGTAAAGCTTGTGTGCAGATGTATGCTATGAATATCCTGGCAATCTGTTTTTATGCTTATGCTAATGGAGGAGAAGGCTAAGAACTAATGGTTAATTGAGGCAGCACTAAGGCTTTTGTGCAAAGTATTACATAAACATCACAAACTGTGCTCATTACTTTATCCACTATGTAATGTCTCATTATAACACATAATTAATGGATATCTATGGTTTAATTTAGTTTACCCAGTGGAGTGAATGAGTTGTAACTGACATCTGGTAAAAATTTTATATCAATTGCACCCTTAGAGGTATATGTAATCACTGAATTAGTTAAGATGAAGGCCATATACCTTTGCTTGGTTACAGCTGATGTCCTCTCATTAGGAAACAGCACAACTTCCAAAGAAGCTAATTCCTATAGAATTTTTGGAGTATAATCTACATAATATTAACTTAAACCAGTGCTTGGAGTAGAAATAAACGCAGCTGCAAATTTTCACGCTGGCTGGAACAAGTGCGGACTGCCATTTTCAAGTCTCTCCAAAAAACGCTTTATTTAGTTTAGGTCAGGGCTCTGACTGGATAACTTAAGATTGGTCACAGAGTTGTTCTGAAGCCACTGCTTTGTTATTTTAGCTGTGTCCTTAGTGCTATTGTCTTGTTGGAAGGACAACCTTTGGCCCAGTCTGAGGCCCAGAGCACTCTTAAATAGGTATTCATCCAGGTTATCTCTGTACTTTGCCACATTCATCTATCCCTCAATTGCAACCTTTCATCTTGTTCCTGCAGCAGAAAAAAAACCCATAATATGATGCTACCACCACATCTCTCTGTTGGGATTGTAATTGGCGGGTGCCTGGTTTTCTCCACACATACCACCTAGAATTAACACCAAAATTCAGTCTTCGTCTTATCAGACCAGAGAATCTTATTTTTCTGGTAGTCCTCCATGTGTTTGGTTTTTTTGCAAACTGTTTGCCATCTCCCTACAGCATCTCTGGAATTTAGCCAGAGTGATCTTGGGGTTCTTCTTCACCTGTCTCACCAAGGCTCTTCTCCCACCATTGGTTAGTTTGGCAGCTTGTGGTCATCCTAAATTTCTTCCATTTAAGGATTATGGAGGCCACAGTGCTGTTAGGAACCTTGAGTGTTTCAGAAATTCTTTTGTAGCCTTGGTCAGATCGTTACCTTGCCACAATTCTGTCTCTCAACTCCTTGGGCAGTTCCTTAGAAATTATGATTCTTATGTGCTCTGACATGCACTTTGCACTGTGAGGTCTTATATGGGATGTAGAGTGTACATTGATGAGCAAAAAAAGGAACTTACGAAATGGCTACAATGAAACAAAGAGTGAAAAATTTTATGGGGTCTGAATACTTGCTGTACCCACTGTATTTTATTATCTAACTAATAAGAGTGAAGTTGTAATTACACAACCACACTCACCACTTTTCCCTCTTTGCCCTTTACCAATATTTACCCAGTTGTTACCAAAGGAGGTTCACATTTTGAGTGTTATTTCGCTTCAAGACCATTTATCCCTTATAACATTTCCCCCTCTGGCATGTGTGTCATAGGTTGGCTACCACTGGTCTAAGGATTGAGCGTAAGTAGAAAATGATCTGGATAGCAGGTGAAGTGTTGTTTGGAAAGTGTATCTTGCTGAAGGAATCCCATTTAGTGAGTACCTTAAAAGGACCCTAGCCATTTGAGTATGTTTAAGGTAACAACAAAGTGTAGGTTTTGCCCTGGTCATAGACAGGGGTTACTCGCTTAAGCCAATGCAGAGCAATTGAAGAAAACTTTCCCACAGACCTCAATGAGGAGTCTTCAGTCTATTACTGTATATGTGCTTAAGGCTGCTGTTAATGTAATTACTAAAAATTACCTGTCATTGATGAAGATCTGTAAGATATGTAAGAGCATGACAGTTGTAAGCTTCTACAGATCTAAAGCAAAATCTCCGTGTACTGCAATACAATATATTGCAGTACATTGTAGGGGCAATCAGACTCCCAGTGGTGTACCCGCGGGGTCTAAAAAGAAGTGTAAAAAAAAAAATCCCTATAGGTTCAAATCACCCACCTTTCCCTAGAACTGATAAATAAACAAATAAAATCACAAACCCGTAAGTAATACCTAACAGATATAGTACAACAATGGTGAAACACAGGAAAGACAGTCAGACCCGGAAATTGTTTTTCTTACCGTCTGTCTCCAAACAATGTCTGGGTCTGACTGTCTTTCCTTTGTAACTCCATTGTTGTACTGTACCTGTTAAGTATTTAATCTGCAATGTCATGAATATTAAATTACGCATGTTTTATTGTAAGTATTGTACCAATAAAGATTTATATACTTTTATGCTGTTTCCAAGTTTATAGTCTTGCCCTCTCCTCCTTTTGAGGGGTGCAATCAGGTATTTATGTCTAGTTTTCTGGGGCTTTAGACTAGCTACTATTAATAGAGGAGTGACAGTCTGTTATATAGCCATTTGAGCTTGTCCCCGCTTTTTCTTGCTTTGACTTGAATTTTTGATTATCCCCCAAGATTGAAACGACCCAAAAATGAAAGTATCATTTCGATTTCACAGTTAAAGCTGTAAAAAATTTTCATCAATTTTTCTGCATTTGGAATTTTCTCCCTGCTTTCCTGTACACAGGATGGAATAATAAAGATGGTCACTATGAAGTATAATTTGTTACACAGAAAACAAGCCCTCGCACAGCTATGTACACAGAAAAATAAAAAAGTTATAGATTTTTGAAGGTGGGGAGTGAAAAATGGAGATGCAAAAACAGAAAAGAGCCTGGTCGTTATGGGGTTAAAGGACCAGTGAAGAAGCTCATACAAGATGAAAGCCTTCATAATAATGGACAGAAAATAGAATAATCTTTTGTCTATGCAGGTGTTTTGGAGTTCAGTAACAAAAATACTTCAATAGTATCCAACTGCTATTAAAATTTGTTGCTATAAAAATTTAGCTTAGAATGTTATACCCAAATAGATACAGAAGAAAATACTATTGAAAGGTAGATATAATACTACAGGCAATATCTATGTAGCTCTTATCTGATCCATAATTTGTGGAATAAATGTCTCTGCTTCCTAAAAACAAAATAATAAATATCAGTGTATCTGCTGCTTCACAATAGTTGCTCCATTAATGAAAAGAAGTATTTTATAGTTATTGGAATGGCAAAAATCTCTGTGTCTCACTGCATATTAGTGACACAGGATAATAAAATAACATCATAATTTAAAAGATGGTTTGTCTTTCTAAGCTTCAGGGGAAATGAGTGGTTCCAATCCAACAAGTTTCCCAGACACATTAGTTTTTCTTTGTCTGTAAACCGTAACATTATGGCATGTCATATTGCTTTAGAGCAGTGATGGCTAACCTATGGCACTGGTGCCAGAGGTGGCATTCAGAGCCCTTTCTGTGGGCACTCAGGCCATCACCAGAGATGACTCCAGGTATCTTCCTGCAGTCCCAGACAGCCCAGGACTTGCTGTGCAGAGGTATTTTAAAGTGACAGATCTACCTGGGACTATTTTCTGCTTTATTGGTGTCCTCAGTGCTGGTATCAATGAAAACTGTGACAGAGAAGGGAGTATAAATCACAAATTAAATTTCTGTGTTGGCACTTTGCGATAAATAAGCGGGCCTTTGTTGTAGTTTGGGCACTCGGTCTCTAAAAGGTTTGCCATCACTGCTTTAGAGCTTTTACAATAAATGTAAAATTTACAAGCACGGGAAAAATGGAGTCCTAGAAACATTAGAACCATAGAAATTATATCTGTGCTACCTCTGTTATATTGTGCTTTTAGAAGTTACTGCTACCTCAATTACTCATGTCCTTTACGATCACTTCATCAAGCACTTTTATTTAGAAAAAAAGGGCTTTAGCAGGAGCATCAACATATTATACAACGATGCTTTGACAGCTATGGTTAGGAATGACTTCTGAAATTAATATCTTGTCTAATTGACTGTAACTGTCATGTCGAGAATTATTTAAGTGCTAATTCATTCTGAAAGGATATAAACCGGATTTATTTCAGAAATGTTTTAAAAGACATCTCTGCATGTATGGTACATCCTGGATCATTAGTTCAAGAAAAACATATTTGGATAATTCATTCAAGTGTAATTTCTTGATAAAATTGCCAAAACCGAATAAAATGCGATTACAGGGATAATGTCTATTACTTAAAGATGAAACATTCTATATAAGTATATTAGATTTCAACAAAATATTGAATATTGAAAAACAATAATCTCTTGCTCTAGCGGTAGATTTAATAATATTATTCACTCATCTGTTTTTTATTTGTAATTTAACAGTAAGCATACTGCGCCTTGAATTTCTATGTTATTTCCGAATGGTCTAATGGTGCAAATTAAAAATTGGGAAAAAAACTGAACTAAAAGTAGTAATGGGAAAAGCACAAAATGTGGTTAAAGGTGCTCTGGGTGTTCAGACCCAGTTATTTTAATAGCCCTAAAAGAAGTAATGGGAAAACCACAAACCCTTCCTCTCATTGTGGTTAAGGCACCCTGGATGTTCAGTGTCAAGATACATTTCAGGTATTTCACTCAGTCTCACCCAACTTATTCAGATGCTGGCACAGCCAAGTTGTGTGGGATCCATGCCCGGTTCATCATAATAAACGTGAGGATATCAATGTTGTTGGTAACGGCAATGCAGAATATGCACTCTGACAACACATATTTGGGCAATCTCACTTCGGAGCTGTTGTACATAATAAGAACATTTTCAAACTTCCTCTTTCTCTCCATGATAGGATTGAATGGATGATTTGAACAGGCTTAGAGACAGTTGACCTGGTCCCTCAGGAGGTGGTACTACAGGATTTGCCAACTGAAACAGCAGAGAGAGCCTCAGGTGCCTGCAGGCTTTTTTGATGTCTCAGCTAATGTTTACTTTGCAGATTCTTGGTCACAAATGAGGTGCCCAGATTGCTTATGCTTTGACTTTGCGTTATGAACTGGTGGCACATCGTGCAAATAACACATGTTCTGTCTTCTGCTCTCTGGTATAGACAAGCCATCTCATGGATACCCTGTGTGATGGCCTTTGTTTGCTGGGCCGCTTGGCGCTCTAGGCAGTAGAAGGTAACAGAGCATCGCTGGTTCAAGTTCAAGTTTGTATAAATAAAAATAGTTATACAAAGTAAAGTTTATACATTGGAATAAATAAAAATTAAATAAATAAAACTATAAGCCCCTAAAATTTCTCTTTGCCATACAAACACTTTTAATACCACGAAAAAATGCTCTAAAAGTGAAAGACCACTTAAAAGAACAACTCTCCTTGCAAAAAGTAAGCCCTTAACCAGCAAAAAAATAAAATAGTTGTACATATGAAAAGATGGTGATGCTAAAATGAACAAGATTTTCTTCAAATTAGTTTTGATTCAGTAAAATTTAATAAAATACACAATTTTAGTATTGCTGGGTCCGTGACAATCTGCATACTAAAATAGAATTGTTATTGGACGCACACAGTGAACCACATAAAAAACAACCCCAAAAACGCTCCGAAATAAAGATAATTTTTAATTATTACCCTTTAAAAAATACTCTAAAAAGTGATTTCAAAAATGTTACACAATCCAAAATAAGGCCAAAGAATAACAACGCTTCTTGCAAAAAATAAGCCCTTAACCAGATTTGTAAGCAAAAAAATTATGCATATGAAAAGACGGTGATGCTAAAATTAACATTTTCGCCAAGTTACTTTTTGTTCTGTAAAATTGGGGAAAAAAATTTAAACCCTCTATATAAATGAGATATTTTAGAAATTGTGGCAGACCCATAGAATAAAAATAATATACAATTTTTATCATATGGTAAATGGCCAAAAAAAATCTTCTTAAAAATTGATGATTTTCATTCCCTTCACCAACAAAGAATTAATAAAATCTCACCAATTATCTATAGATGCCCCAAAATTATGTACCAGAAAAATGTATCTCATGTGGCAAAAAAATAAGCCCCTATAGGTCCACATTACAAAAAGAAAAAAAATTATATCCTGTACAATTTGACAATGCAAATCTGCACTGGATGGCGCTACTTCCATTCTATGCCCGGCTGTGCACCAATACAGCATCATGGGGGATCAGTGTACTCAGGAGAAATTGGGTATCAAACTTGGTGGAGCCTTTTTTCATTTAATTCATTTCAAATGTTTATTTTTGCACCCAAAAGGAATGTATTGTCAAAAAATATTACAATTTGTAGACTGCACCTCCATTTTGTTTTAACCCCTATAAAACACTTAAAGGGTTTTAAACAAACTTCTTAAAAATTATTTTTCATACATTGAGGGGTGTAGTTTCCATAATGGGGTTTAATTCACTAGTCTTGCTATTATTTAGGCCTCTCACAGTCAATTAAAATTTGAGCAGGTCCATCCAAATATAGGTTTTGGTTATTTTCCAAAAAATTTGAAAAAACGGCACCCAAATTCTGAGCCTCATAACATTCCAGCAAAATATGTAGAATATTAAAAAAACCATGCCAACATAAAGCAGACATTTGGGAAATGAAAGTTATGAGTTTATTTGGGTGCTATGACTATCTGCTTCAAAAGTAGAGAATTTAGAACTTTGAAAATAAAGAATTTTTCCAAATTTACATTTTTTTCATAACTAAACACAAAAGATATCATCAAAATTTTAAACTTATTTGAAGTACAATGGGGCAGATTTACTTACCCGGCCCATTCGCGATCCAGCGGCGCGTTCTGTGCGGTGGATTCGGGTATTCCGGCTATTCACTAAGGCAGTTCCTCCGACGTCCACCAGATGTTGCTGCTGTGCTCAAGTTCCCCGAGGTCCGCCGGAGTGCACCATCCTATACTTGGTGAAGGTAAGTGCCTGTCCCGCGACACTTTTTTTTTAAAAATGCGGCGGTTTCCCTGAATCTGTCGGGTTATCGTTCGGCCACGCCCCCCGATTTCCAGCGCCGATGTGCCGCAATCCGATCACGTGCGACAAAAACCCGGGGCAATACTGGGAAAATCGGCGCAAATCTGAAATATTCGGGTAACACTTCGGGAAAACGCGAATTGGGCCCTTACTAAATGACCCCCAATGTGTCACAAGAAAACAATCTCAAATCCCCTGGATATTTTAAAGCGTTCCAAATCTATAAGCACTTATAGTGACACAGGGCAGATTTGAAAAATGGGGCCGCATCCTGGAAGCCAAAATAGAGTCCCAACGGGGTTGAATGACAGGAATATTGTCGTCTTTATTTTAAAAATCTGCAACAACATCTACGTCTAAACCATGTGATATATTTGTATATAGTAAAGTGATGTTCACGGTGATAAATTTCTTTTCAAGGGACATTTCTAATTAAATCTTACATGTCTTGTAAGAAATACTGAAATTTTCTTTCCACATAATGGGATAGGTTTGCTCTAATAGAATTAATGGTCATGTAGGTGTGTTCATGTAGGTGTGTCCTATTGCCCCATTGGCTCTTGAAATTGAGTCTCTGTGCTTACATATATTATGTGGGTAACTTAGTATCAATGGTAGAAGCTTCCGGATCTTCATATCCTCACTTTTTTGGTGGTGCTGAGTGCCGAAGCAATGAGGTAGGAGCTTGTAGCAATCTAAAAGAAACATCTTTATTCAGCATTAAAACAATTACAGTAACAAAAATAACAAACAGCTTAGAACCTACATAGGGAAATACCCAGTTCTTGAACCCTAGCTGCCTTCTAGGTTGAAGAAACACTGCTGAGGTCCCTCCTCGGCACTCTGGCTTCCAGGCCTCTTGGGAAAGACCACCTGTCTGTCTCGAAATGTTCCAAAGTCCTCCTGTTGTATGTATAGAACTCCACTGCAGGAGGTTTGGTAAATATGTCCATTATCTGAGGAAGGGTCTCTGTGACTTGAAACACATTATAATGACTTTTATAAGACCATCACTTTTTCACCATTATTGTTTTGGAAAAAACCTATGGAATAAAATCTGCATATTCAGATATTGATACTCCATTAGGTGCTAATAATCCTCCAATAGTGCACTATTTTTCTGTTACTTACAAAGTCTGTCTAACCTGACTGCCAATTACATAGCTTCCTTCCAGGTCTTAGGTTCAGGGTGACCTGGTATCTAATAGCACGATCATTCCAACTTGAAAGGACACACAATCTCATGAATTCAGTGCTGTATTCTTCCACAGAGGATACCTTAGGAGCATGTGAGGCAAATCAAAATGCCCATGCATGAGGACTTCCACATAGGAGAGATATAATTATGCCTCAGTTCCCTACTGTTTGTGTTATTTGACATTCATCAAAGGAGTTTGCTTTTATCTACATACAAGGCTCTCCAACCATGTGAAGAAATTGTATAAAGATCATAAAGGGTTTTATGTATTTTAAAATAGGAAATCTCATTAGGCATACGTTATACCTGCCAACAGCTGTGCAATGAAAAGCATAGTTATATACTGGAACATGCTGCAATTCTTCAAACTTTTATGTGTTTTTTGTTTTTGCCTCAAGATCTTTTAATCTGCTAAGTGGTAGCTTTTCAGTGGTTCAGCAGAGCTTGAAATTAACATAGGTACTGCAGGTACCATCTGACATGTTATATTACTTTAACTGTCATGTTGATGAAAAAAATAGCAAAAATCTCAGTGAAACATTTGGATTTTAAAATATGAATTTGGGAAGAAAACAAATTACAGTATTCATTTAAACAAGTCGCCTCAAGCAGTAGAAACATTTGTGAGCCAGGAAATATGGTATATGCTATATGAGGCTTGGATCATTTTTGATCTTTTGAAAC
Organism: Engystomops pustulosus; assembly: GCA_019512145.1. Taxonomy (NCBI): domain Eukaryota; kingdom Metazoa; phylum Chordata; class Amphibia; order Anura; family Leptodactylidae; genus Engystomops; species Engystomops pustulosus. The sequence continues at coordinate 108,237,692 of CM033643.1, read as the reverse complement.
TGTTCATTTTTACCACGGTTACTGTCCTTTTTCATATTTATCTTGTTTTCAATGTATCCTATCGTGAAATTCAAGAGGATGTTCCTTTAGCAAGAATATTGAGAAACTTCAGAGAGCATCTTCTGTTCGGGCCTGCATTACACAGACTCCCCATTGATTGCTTAAAGCGTTTTTTCTTTACAGACAACTTATCTTCTATACTAATATAGGAAGTTATCTGTATATAATTTTTAGATCCATAGGGATGTCATACAGGTACATTGTCATTCAAGCTATTAGAGTACCAGAGATAGCTATCACTGGATTCTCCATAGAGTTAAATGAAGTAGTGACCATTGCTCCATTTAGGTAGGAATGCATTGGGGCCCTGTTCTCATTATCAGTGGTTGTCCCAGCGATTAGATCCTTGAAGATCTATAGTTTATTCCATATCCCATGAGTATGTATCCACACGACTGCATCATTATCAGTTTTGTTGTAGTTTAGGTGTAATTTCTGAATTTAGCAGGTGAAAGATATTTAGTGAACAGGTTAATTTACGTTTGAAGGGGAAACCTATTCAATAAATCTGATTAATGTCAGGAAACTGCAGCTATAACCACATTAAAACTGATTCCCTTTTAGTTGAGTTGCAATTTGAACTGGCACACGTGAACGCACTCTCAATGAGGAACATGGATCTTTTACTGTCAAGTTTTTGACCTGATAACAGCTAAGAGAAAAGAGACCCTTTATAATGTACATATTCTGTAGAGATCCTTCCAGCAAGCAGGAATTCTTCCACAGACAACACTTTTAATACAGTTTATATGAACATCAGTTTGATGAATTTGCCATGGTCTGTGCTGGATAATTTGAATCAGTCATTATGACATTATTTCCTGTATGGGGAAAAGATCAATTACGGAAAGACAAAATGTATGCTGATAATGTGGTGTGTATATCATACCATATTTTAGTACCTTCATTCTTAGATTATTAGTCAACTTTCAACTTCATTGAGTCAACATTCTTCTGTCTGTACAATATATGAATTACATCTACTGTACCTGTAGAAATTATGTCTCAAGGGAATTCTGTCAAATCTAATCTGTTAAATCTAGATTTTTCCTCAGCAGCATCTTGTGATAAGTGATGGAAAAAATTAATGAATGTAAAGGTCTGCTCCATAATTTACATAATACAATTAAAAAAATCTATTATCCGTATAATGTGTTTGCATGTACTTGAGAGCTGATTAAGTATTTTGTGAGAAGATGTTGACAGATGCTTGGAATGTTTTAGCCTTTTGTTTTAAAGACAGAATCAGCTTTCACCAAATGTCTTCTTGTCAAAACAAATTTATTAACTCTCAGTTAATCATAACCACAGTAAACACCGACAGCCTATTGCGATGTCTAACAATCTGGAGTGGAATATTGCGTAGCTAAACTGTGGGGTTTATGAATAATCACATGCTGCTACTGATCAGCCAGTGTGGGTAATACATTGTACAGAATGTCTAATCTGATTTACAGCGTCCAAATGAAATAAACAGGATGAGTTGTGGGAATGCCTTCAAAACACCAAATTTCCCCAATTTCTTTTATTTTAGCTGTAAATTTTCCACCACAGTTATTTCCAAAGCTAATATTACATTTAACAGTATATACAATTTGAGTTACCACTGAATATATATATGTTGAGCTAATTCTGCAGCACACTGGCAATGTGTAAATTATACCTGCATTTCAATGTATATGATATTCAATACATTTTCCATGTGCAAAACATATTTCATTGTTTGTCATATCAGGTATATCGTTTCATCTTTATTATAGTTTAGAATCTAAACTTTGTTGGAACCTAACTTGTGTTGTTGACATATGCCAATTTCAGGCATTCTACCTGAATCACAGTAACAAAAGTTTTCAATAGTCCATAACAAAAAAGGCTGGTTGAAAAGGGCAGGAATTCCAGGCAATGATATGCATTTCCTTTAAAGGTCTGCAAGTACTAGTTAAAGAATAATAACACTTGTTTCATACTTTTAGCTAAAATAAAAGCATCTCTTTCTACAATTTTAATTTGTTGATATCAGATAATTCATATTTCCTGTTTTCTTCTGCTACCAATCCCACCCACCATTGTACCTCCTTTAATTATTTCCATTTCCATTTCCAATATTTATTATCAATCAGGGGGATGCATAATTCCAAAAATGAGCAACTTTATATCCTCTAGGTTTATTATGACATGTCTTCATATAATTCAGTACCACTAGAGAGCCAAATTATAAATAAAAAGAAGAAAAGCTGTGACTCAATGATAATTTCTACCATCCCAAATACTGTAGCAGTGGAAAAAAAATATTTTTTAGAAAAGGCCTTAACATTTTCCAGCAGTAATTGCATAATTCCCATTTAGGTGATGGCAATGAAGCGAAAGAATATGGTCTTTTGTACCAAACACTCACATGGGTGTACACCACCATTCAAGCACAATATCACAGAGTAGGGGCAAATTGGAAATAATAGGATGTGAATGTGGTGTTATTCTTAAGACTTTTATTCATATTACTAAGATGTAAAAAGACAGAATCCATGTGCACACAAGTTCTGTCTTTTTTAATTTTAGTAACATAAAAAGTTAAGTCTTAATAATAATAATAATAATAATAATAATAATAACAGCTCAATATAGTAGCAACCAAGCACACCACAAACCATGAGCCTTTGTAACCAGGTTTAAAGGCCATTACTTATCAATGCAGATTTCAAAAGTGGTCATCCAAACCTTATTGTCCCCATATATCATAGAGCATTTGGCTTTAGATGTACCCATAATTCCAAATACTACAAACTACATGAATTACATGAGTTTCCACCAAGCACATTAATCAGAACATCATAATACAGAAAATCCCTTAAATCCACAATCTGCTCAAAACAATTCTTCAAATAAATTCATATACATATAGTTACATAGCAAGGTCACACTCTTCTGGATTGACTATATACATTGGGGTGGTTCACACAGCTGTGAAAGGATGTCACCATATGCCATCCTATCCTACAGACAACGGAGGCCATAAAGCAGAATCCGGAAGCCAGGCAGTGTGGTCTACAGTTGACGATTGCTGTGATAGCAAACAATATGCTCGGAGCACCTAGAATCAGAAAAACTTCTGGTGTTTAAACTCTTGAGATGTTGTGTTCCATGCCAACTACAGCATTTAAAGTGTTATCAAGGGAACAACTCCCCCTGTAAGACATTGGCATCACACAAACGCCCTATTTTTCAGAGCTGGATCCCCAGCTACATGATTAAACTCTTCCCATAGTGTAGTGAAGATTATTTCTATTTTTCTATAGTTCTACCATGCCGTTGCCCCTTTTATTGATATTTTATTGCATAGTAATGTGATGCCAACCGTATAATGTTCACTCTTGCCAAAGTGCTCTGGGACCCACAAATGAGAAATTATATTTGGTTCAAATTGCAAATTGCCTCCTCTAGCTGTTTCATCTACCAAAATAAATAAGGAACCCTTCTCTTTTTTAATTTTTAATTATAGTCATTGTAACAAGAGTCTTAAGTTCAGCCATTTTATTTGCCAGATTTTTACATTTACAAGAATTTAAAATCAAATATTTTTAGATTTCCTTGATCTGCCTGGATTTCTATTCACCTTTCTTCTTACCTTATTAGCCCTGACCCTCTTTAAAGGGGTTTCCCACAAACAAAAGTTAGGCCCTATCCACGGGCTAGGGTCTAACTTGCTGATCAGTGGGGGTGTCAGTGATGAGACCCCCACAGATCACGAAAATGAGGGGTCCGTCGGACTGAGCACTGAGACACCCACTGATCAGCAAGTTAGGCCCTTTCCTGTGGATAGGGCCTAAAGTTTGTTCGCGGGTGGGAAAACCTCTTTAAGTCACTATCTGCCAGATATTTCTCTCTCTATATATTCTTAATCTATCTCAGTTTCCTTGTAACCATTTTACCCAGCCACTTAGTTGCAGACTTTTCCTAGCATAGAAACCATATATACAATTCATTGCAAGTGTTATAGGAGTAAATTGCTTTTCCACCTCTTTTTGGTGGCTCTTTTAGACATATTTTAGATGTGTACATTTTGGTGGGAGATGGTTGACTGCTTTACATGCCTCTACATCACCATCAAAAACATTTGTACAGCTATAGGTGGTACCTCCCATACATACCCCTGTCCTTGCTTGGTCTATTTCCGGGTGTATAGCAGAAAGAAATACGCCATCACAGAGTGTGTAATCTTAACGGTAGTTTACATTACTTACTAATAAAAATGAAATGTACCATATATATTCAAGTATAAGCACATATATTCAAGTTTTTAAGCACAAAAGAATGTGTTGAAAAACCCTAACTCGGCTCATACATCGAGTCAAGAAAAAAAACAAAAAGTGTATTCACCTTTGACGCTCCCCTGACAGGTCCTCTTCAATCCATCTCAACTCTGGCATCCGCTCTGTGTTCCTGCACGGTCCGTCGCAGGCATGGTGATGTCAGCCGCACGCTGACATTCTACTATGTGCACCGGAGTCACAACAGATTGAAGAGGACCTGCCGGGGGGGAGGGGGGGGGGGCGTCAGAAGGTGAGTACACTTATTGTTTTTTTTTCCTACAGGCATTATATTAAGGGCAGGGCTGCAGGCTATATACTAGAGGGGCTGGCACAATATATATACTAGAGGAGCTGGCAGGTTATATACTAGAGGTGCTGGAAGGCTATGTACTACAAGGGGCTGGCAGGCTATATACTACTGAGGGCTGGCTGGCTATATACTACAGGGGCTGGCTTGCTATATACTACAGGGGCTGGCTATATACTAGAGGGGCTGGTAGGCTAAATACTAGAGGGGATGGCAGGCTATAGACTACAGGTGGCTGGCTGTGTACTACTGGGGCTGGCTGGCTATGTACTACTGGGGGCTGGCTGGCTATATACTACAGAGGCTGGCTGGCTGTATACTACAGGGGCTGGCTGGCTATATACTAGAGGGGCTGGCTGGCTATAGAGTAAAGGGGCTGGCAGACTATAGACTACAGGGGCTGGCAGGCTATAAACTACAGGGGGCTGGCTATAGAAGACACCGGGGCTGGCTGCCTATAGACTGCAGGGGATGGCTGGCTATATACTACAGCGGCTGGCTGTATACTAAAAGGGCTGGCAGGCTATATACTGGAAGGCTGTGACCAATACATTTCCCATAATCGGCTTGTACTCGAGTCAATTGGTTTTTCCAGTTTTTCGTGGTAAAATTAGGGGTCGGCTTATACTCGAGTATATACAGTATATTTGTTGCTGTAAAACCAGTTTTTTCATTTTATTATATTTAGCTCTCCAAATCTTCACATATAGCAACAGAAATAAGAAGCTCATTAATCCACTTATTACATCAATATGTTCTTGGCTGGAAATGTAGGCCAGAAGTAATATATTCAAGGACATCCATTTACATTTGCAAGAAGGCACACATTGCTTTGAAGACTATGTGTAGGTTGGCTAAAGCTGAAATGTTATGACATATTTCTCACGCTGTAACAAAATTCTGCAGAAAAGCAAGATTATGACTCAGTTTATAAAGTAAATAAACTATTCTACCATGAAGTATGCTTTTGTTTCCTTAACTATGCTTTAGGTGGATAGAAATGGTAAAAAAACACTATGTCTTAGTCAATTCAGTCTAGATATAAATAAGTGTAAATAGATGACTTATTTAGGACACTGCATGAGATACTCACCAATTATATCAGTATAAGATAAAGTCCAAGATATAACTGAGCATGAAACCAGAAAAAATAAGCTGTCGTCTTTGCATGACGTATCCAGATGTGTGTCACACATGATTTGAGAGAACTGTATTAAACTACACAACTAAGAGGTATTTTCTTCTTTTATTCTGATTTAGTGTCTAAATTTTAGGACTAAATGAACATATCAATGATAAAATTTGAAAATTCTAACCTACATATTGTTTTGATTTCTGTAAAGTATTTAGTGGAAATCTACCACCAGGACCAATGATTGTAAACCAATCACACTTATATGCAGCTACATGCCCCCTCTGGAAAGATCTGCTCTTCTTCTAACTCCTTTAATAAGGATTAATAAGGATTTAAGAATTATGCAAATTATACAAAGGGGCTCCAGGCTCAATAAACAACTATTCTGCATAATAGTCTTTCTGCATGGTGGTAGATTTCCTTTAAAGGGTAAACAAGATTCTTAGATGTTGCTTTTAATAGATTGAGGGGTGTGGGAAATGGTCAGGCTATGAAGGAGACAGGATATACGCTGGAGTAGCTCCTGTCCCACTACCTGGCAAACACTGTGCTCCATAGCTTTACTCAACCTTTCCTGGCTCACAGATGAAAGCACCCTCTGTGCCCCTCAGAAGAACGACTATACAGGGTATTGACAGGTTCATGCCTCCCATGGCGGCCATTTCATCCACGTTGAATCACAGCAACATGGCAAGCAGTCCACTGTGTCCAAACCTGCAGGACGCTGGACAACCTGACCCGAGCTCCCCACAGATTGTGGAGTTTCCCATGCCTGCTTACCCACTTTCTCTCTTGTCTCCGAATTTTAGAACTGCTGAAAAGACTGTTAACGTGGACAAGATGGTGGTAACACACAGCCTGCACACAAGATTCTTCCCCCGCTGCTGTGGAGGACTCTCTGGAGGTGATGACTGTCGGCTGGTCAACTGGCTGGATTTCCTGGTTGGAAACACCGGCTGCTCTCGACTTCCCATCTCCTGTAATTTCTGAATGACTGAGTCTTCCTGTTCCTACAGGTCTAGAAAGGACACCTCCTCTCCCAGCCAGACCTCCAAGATGTTGAGGCCATTGCAAGACTCCCCCATACCCACAGAGAATGCCTCCTGACTAGTGATCTGCTTATGTTTACCTTGCCAGATATTTTTACAGAACTCTGCATCCTCTTGTGTCATTTTTTCCAGTTTAACCTATACAGAAACCCACTCAATGGCTAAGTCTGAAATTCTCTGTTTGATGGGCAGGTAGTGCTGTCATTAACATATATGTGTTTTGTGCATTCTCTCCCCCTTTTCTCCCGTATCTCTCACCTAGGTCCTATGGACCTGACTACATTATGGTTGTTGGATGGCTACATTTCTCTTCTCCTAATTCCTGTCCCTTGTTCCCATCATTAATAACCTGGACTATATTTTGTTCCTTTAATGTTAGGGGCCTTAATGCTCTGGTAAAGAGAGGCAAGATCCTGTCTTCACAAAAAGAAGGTCCTAGTGGCTCTTTTCCAGGAGATCCATTTTGTAGCTAACATGGTCCCTACCAGCCCCCTGACTCTCTATTTTAAATGGTATCATTGCCCACATCCTGAACACAAGGTAGGAGGGATGTCTATAGCATTCCATAAGTTTTCCCAATTCTCATTACTAGGTTCCAAGTATGGCAGTGGGCAGATTTCTATTTATGAAAATGAATGTATGAGCTGCTGTTTTTACCATTGCTAATGCATATTTCGCTAATCATGATCAGGTCATCCTGGGTGATGTCAGTAGGCTAATGGAGGTGGATCTAGATTTCACTACCGATTTGCCCTCTGTCTCCTTTGACAAATGCCTTAGCTTGTAATCAGAACTCCAAACTCTTCGCCTGGTGGACATGCATCCTCATTAAAAGAATTGATTTGAAAATTTTCTTGACAATTTCAAGAAATACTGTTCAAATTGTATCATAGCATCATAATAAAACAAAAGCACATTAAAAAAAATTAAGCAAACGCAAAGCAGTGATATGGTAAATGTTACTTAGTGACTTATTTGGGTAGTAGGACTGTTTGAAAAGCAGAACATTTTTCATTTTGCTAATTTTCATCCTTTCTTCATATATTAATGCAAAACATATTGACAAAAATTTACCACTTACCTGAAGTTCAACATGTCTTTCTCAAAGCATTTCCTGATACATTTTGGGCAGAAATAAGTGGCATGGTATTTTTTTGAACAAAAAGTAAAATTTGCCAAAGATGGTCTTTTTCCAAAATGTTTTTAATTGGTTAAAAAACAAAAATCAGCAAAAAAAGTCTTCTGACAAATAGATAAGTGTGGGACATTTCTTCTAGTTTCTAAAATTCAGCTTGAAAGATTAATGTTCACAAAGTGAAATTAGATTTTTACTGCTCTACTAATATAAATCACTCCTTATGCATGATTATTTATGGATCATGATGTGCGTCTGTAAATCAAAATATAAAATAAAACAACTCAACATGAAGGAAAATATAACCGTCATTTAATCACCCTGTTACTTTCAAATGATTATTGATTTCTAGAAGTGATGTCCAGTAGTGCTAGAAAATCCATTTCAGTAATGATTACTACCTTGCGCTTTATCTGTCAAATTGAAGGTTGTTAAAAGGAGAATTCTCCTGAGACGACTGGAACGGCAAACCACAAAATATCATATTTAATATGTTTTATCTGAAAAAAGATTCAGTCTCTACCCTTTCACCTGGAGCTCAGGCAGGCAAGAAAACTGAAACACATGTTTCACTACTTGTTTAATTATAAGATATGCTCCTATGGGATGCTCTGAAGTTGCCTACTGTAATAAATGTTTGGCAGATATCATCATGGGCTGCAAAAATGATTTGTCATTGTTCTTGAGTTGACATAGACACAACATTCTGGCAACAGTTTTCAGTTTTATATAGACAAAATATTATGTTTTCTTACAGTGTGGTGTAAAGTTCAGACATAATGAAGAGACAAAATATATACCTGGAGTTGTCTTTAAAGTATATTTTGGCTCTAAACTAAGAATTTCTTAGGTTTTGGTTATTTCCATCTGAAACCTGCTACTTCAAGTGGTAGGTTTCCTTTAAAAACAAACCAGTGGAGCCTATCTTGTACAGACTCAGACCTGTAATGTAAATTGAATTAACAACCTCTTTCTAAGATGAGGGTTGAAATTGATTTCCAGTGTCCAGTTAAAATCTAAAATTTGTCTGTGTACATTAAACATGGCTCATTCTATGTGCTTTCAATTTATATAAAAATATTGTTAAAAAATTAGGTTTGCTATGTTGAGCAATTTGCAGGTCAAAAGTCGATGCTTAGGTGGAATCATTAACATTTTTGGAAACAATAGTTGTGTCTGCATTTAATTATGTGGACTGCAGTCCAAAATGTCTCCGTACATGGTGTGCGCTATAGAGTCTACCTTCCTGGAACCTAACCAAGAAAGATAAGAAGAGGAGGGGAAGGCTTTATGTATGTGGTGTGGAGTATAGTACCATCTTTGGATCATGTTGGTGGCTGCTATGTGCAAGACCCTTTAGATAAAATTCTAAATTTTTCTGCAACAAATGTGCTCCACGTAAAAATACCCTAAAAATCATCTTTGCCAATTTAGCAAGTGTTTACATGGAATCTGCTAGTAGAAAATTTCTCCCTGGATATGGGATATCCCGGATAAGAAAAGGAAAAAGAATGGAGGTGCAATAAGTGGCTGCAGTAGTCATGTGTTGTAATCAGAACTGTATCACTGCCCTAAGCACACACCCAAACACGCCTTCATTAAATACCCTTTTACATTACATATTTATCATGAATTGCCAATTTCTAAATGAATAAAATATCATGTAAACATAGAGTAATTTTAGTAATATTATTCAACTGTAGTCCCATAAATAACACAGAACCCCCTAAAGATCACATGTACCTTCCATTACGATATATTTCGACCACTTATTCCCTACTCTAATATGCTGCTACCCACTTTGCCCCCACTTTCATATACTAACCACTTGTGCTCCAAATCATATGTACTATCACTCCATGCCTCTACTCTCTGAGCTCACACTTATAAACCTCTGTGTCTACATACCAATATTGTAAGTGCCATTACTTTACAAATATGTACTATGACTATTTTGGCTGCTTCTCTCTTATTGTTAATTACAGTCTTGCAGTAGACTGGTCAGACATAAAAATAAAAGTGGAATAAAAACTTTTCTGTATCTGATGATGTCCCTCTGTAGCTGCTCACTCTTAGCACAGGCTCTCTAATGCCAAATAGCAAATACAGCCCGGCTTTTTTACAGAATCCTCCACTCCAGTTATGGCAGGTTTGATAAAAATAGTACTGGCAGCACTATTGTGACTTCTATGACCACTTATTGCCCACTTATTTACTTTTTCTTTATAAATTATATTTAATGCAAATGTAAAATTCTAATATTTCATAAAAATAAAATATATATAGCTATACGAAGCATGATTCACATCACTGTGTATAATAAGAGTTACAATTAGAGATGAGCGAGTATACTCGTCCGAGCTTGATGCTCGTTCGAGTATTAAGGTACTCGAAACGGCCGTGCTCGGACGATATTTCCCCTGCTCGAGATCGAGCATTTAATTAAAAAAACACAGTGAAGACAATGAAGAATAGAATAAAAACAGTGACACAGATATTTAAGTGAAAAAGACAGTGAAGAACACAGTGAAGAATAGATTACGATGTTCGGCAACATCGCTACTTGTCGGAAGATACGCGCGGAACGCAGCAGGGAGACATCAAGCAGCAGGAGACTCAAGCACACACGGGGACATCGGCAGGGGAGACAATCGGCAGCACGGGGGAGACATCGGCAGCCCGGGGAGACATCGGGCAGCAGGCAGACATCGGGCAGCACGGGGAGACATCGGGCACCGGGGACATCGGGCAGACGGGGAGACATCGGGCAGCACGGGGGAGACACTCGGGCAGCTCCACGGGGGAGACATCGGGCAGCACGGGGAGACATCGGGCAGCACGGGGGGGAGACATCGGGCAGCACGGGGAGACATCGGGCAGCACGGGTGAGCACAACTCGGCCAGCACGGGGGAGAATCGGCCAGCACGGGGGAGACATCGGGCAGCACGGGGAGGACTTCAGTGGAAGAAGAGAGCGATCCGGGACAGCGTATCACCCCGACAAGTAAGCAGATGTGCCGAACTCTGTAAATCTATTTCACTGTGTTTTTCACTGCGTTTTTCACTTAAATGATCCTGTGTTCACTGTTTTATTCTATTCTTCACTGTTCTTCACATCTGTTAACGTTGTCGGGAGATAATATACGCGCGGAACAGTGAAGATAGATGCAGATGTTTGCATACATCTGCTAACTTATCAGAAGACTTCTTTTCAATTAAATAACACATTTATTCCTGAACCATGGTCCCTTTGAAAAATGCTCGGGTCTCCCATTGACTTCAATGGGGCTGCGTTATTCGAGACAGCAACATCGAGCATTCCTGGCAAGTTCGTCTCGAATAACGAGCACCCGAGCATTTTAGTGCTCGCTCATCTCTAGTTACAATTATAAAGTATGATTTCAGCTAAGAGTTTATTTGCTGGATGTGGTCTAATAAACTATTGAACTCAACTTTGTTCTTGGCTTCTAGTCTGAATTTCACTCCCAGTTGTATGCATTCCACATAAATGGATTTTGCTACCAGATCATTCTCAGTTTCTTATATTTTTTTAATAACTTTGGGATTTAAAAAGTCAAATGAAGTTTGAGGTGCTGATCATATTTTACTGTTATAGTTTTGCAGATATTTTTTAAAAGAACAAGATAAGTATACATTAACACATTAGCTTATATTAAAAGCAGTTGACTAAAGCTGCTAAAATCCACTTATCCTAAACACTTTCTTGTAAGCTACAAGCCAAATAATCTCATAGTTCAATAGTTGAAAAGTTCACATTCCTAATGCTCCAGTGTATCAGAAAACAACAGCTCTTCTACTTATGCAAATTTGGTTGGCATCTATTTTCTGCAGTGCAACATTAGCTACTTATTTGTTAAAAATAAAACCTCTGCTATGCTATTTTATTGACGTAGAATGACTTTGATCACTCTGGTTATATGTAGTTTTTGTGCCATTCGGCATTTTGCAAGTTATTACTAAATGCAGTGCAGATGACATGTCACATGTTATGTCAAGTCTAGCGAGCTACTTATTGCATTCCGTATTTATGGCTTAACTGCATATTTATAACTAATGTACGTGAAGTGTTTGCAAATGCTGAAATGCAGAGGTCTGTTCTCATGTATCTGTCTATCTAACTATCTATCTATATGTATATTCCATAGTGAGTGTATTAACGATAGCTTGCTGAAATTACACCTTCAAGAGTAGTTGCTAAAAAATAATGAATACAGCATATTAAACTTGTAATGCAACATAGCAACAGCTCATTAAAACACAGAGCATGTTCTTCACTTATAATAGCATCACAACTACTACAAGCCACTGAGCCATAAGTGGGGCTCTAGAGACGAAGGTATATCATTGAATGTAGCTTGGGCACTTATGGCCTAATTACATGTTTTACTGATTTTTTTTTGGGTCAATAGAAAATACACTAATTACATGTTTTACTGATTTTTTTTTTGGTCAATAGAAAATACACTTAAATCCAATGTACACTTTTCAGCACTGTTTTTTTCATGTAAATACTCTAGGTCAAGATTCACTTTTCAGCACTGTTTTTTTCATGTAAATACTCTAGGTCAAGATTTTTTATCTCTTAATATATATGTTCATAGCAGTGAAACCTAGTTTTTCGTATTTACAAATGAAATGCCTACACAAATCATACAAGCACCACTAGAAGAGCAGGTGTAAAACAAATGTTCCTAATCATCATCTAGTGGCAGCTGTAGGCAGCTAGACTTTCTGTGAAATATGACTAATTTCAGGAAATTGTAGTACACAACTGTTAATTTCTGAACCAAACTGCAAAATAACCACTATAGTCTGAAATTATGGTAACTTCTTGCCATAATTATTTGGAATCCATTTATGGGTTTGTGAGCCTCTAAAATTGAATCTCAAACATAAAACGTCAGCAGTAATTTATATAAATAAAATACAGAAATAAAAGCAAGAAAGAATATAACATTTGATGTTCCTTTAAAATGAATGTTTTGGGTATACACGTTTAACATTCTGGTAAAAAAATAAAGGTCCATACTGCAGAATTGAAAAAAGCAGCAACTAAAAGAAACAGTTGTTGTTTACTATTAGAAACAAGAAATCAATTCAAAACAATACAACAAAAAAAGGAGTGAGGTTCTATGTGTCACAGAGCCAGAGATTCAACCTAGCAACTTAGCAGGGAGAAATCACTGCACACAGAAGCTGCTGCACCTCACAGATAATGGAAATATTCACTTTATATGTTACTACATTTTGAGAAGGGATAATATCAACTAATATTCAAGTTTTTTTTACCATTCTCTATGCAGAACTATCTGAGAACACACTTTCTCTCTTATTGCCTTTTATTTCGTGATAGTTGTTTTTGCGAAAATGGACTGATATGATGAACATTCGATCCTCTTCGCCTAATGTCAAATGTGACTTTTGTTATTTCATTAGCTTGGTTTATCGATACATAATTATTTATTTGGGTCACCGTTGTGTAAGGGAGAAAACAATGATAGATCTGTGTGATGCTCAGTGCAATTTCCTGCAAAAATTGTCTGGTGCCCCTGTGGATTTAACGTTCCCTTTGCTGCATATTTTGGTGAATATACACATGTGGGGTCTGTATGATCTCCTCATATCTCACTGTTTTAGAAAAGCATATTTTCTTTATATAAGTATCTGGATATGTACATATTTTAGAGGAACTTTTGAATGTTAATTGCCAAATGTATCGCCTGGTTGTCTGCTTTCAAAATTATATAGGTTTTATGGCGCCTAGTTTGTTTTACCATACTAAAGGGAGCCTCTTACTGACTGTGACTGGTCATAAAATATTTTGGGGCCCCCCTTTTAGTTTTGCCCAGGGCCCCACTTTGTCTAGAACCGGCCCTGACAGGGACACATATCAGACAGAATAGTTGTAGGAATACATATTTTTTTTGTGGCTAAGGTGTTGTGTGTTTGTAAGCATAGGACCCCGGCGTTAGTGTTTAGTGGAGTATGGCACAGAGTTGCGTCACCTTAGAGTTGCGGGGGTAAATAACTTTATTTTCCAGATGGGATACAAAATGCATCCTATTTCCCCTTAACCGGGTGCTTTCTTCCCCATTCAAAGGTGGTACACTGAGTGGCCAGTGTTTTTTAATAGATATAGTAATTAGGTAGATATGGCTCTTTGTATCACTAGATGTCAGTAGTGGATGGTATTTATTCTTGTACAGACAGAGTCCCTGTCTGTAGATTTTTAACTATATTTTCCTTCTCCTGACAAGTGTCATTATTCATTACCAATTTTAAAGTGAAAAAATAAAAGTTATAAGTTTTATGGGGAATACAATTGCCCCCAAGTATATGACCAATGGGTCTTAGTGAGGCCATCTCCAAGGTTTTATGGCGCCTAAACTTTTTATTCTGTTTTATTGATATATTTTTCAGGTTGTGACTGTCTTAAAATTTCTAGCTAAAAAGCAGATATTTAGTTATTTCTGTTTTAGTGATATTATGTGGATTTATTTATGTGAAAATATCAATAGGGGACATTTGTGAGCTCTACACATGTCCATCTATTACATTTAGGAGATGTGAAGGTAAATATTTTCTGTTTGGAGCTAATTTTTTGCCATCAAAGTAAAATTTTAAGTATTTTTTATAAAATGTTTCAGTTTGAATCAAAATTGCATGAGGGCGCCTATGTCTATAAACTCTTTAATGCAATTTTGAAAATGGGGCAAGTGTCTGCTTTTAGAAAATATATGGTTTGTTGGGTTTACTTTAATTCTTTTTGCTGATTTATTTTTAAACATCAAAATTGTAAAAATTGCTCTGGTCAATAACGTAAAAAAAATATCCAGAAAGGCCTGGCAGTGAAAGGGTTAATACCCCTTGGTTGAATTCCCAGGTGAAGAAGCTTATCATCATCACACAGATTACACAGCGCTGCACAGAGATTGCCAGATTAGTCCCTGTCCCCCTATTCAACCTACCAATAATTTTTTGGAGTGTGGGAGGAAACCGGAGTTCCTGAAGGAAACCCACGCAAACACAGAGAGAACATACACATTATTTGCAGATGTTGACCAGCGCTGCAAGGCTGTAGTGCTAACCACTGAACCACCGTGCTCTGCATAAATCTCCCTATCATCTATCTCCTATAAAAATTCTCCCATATTACAGTTTGTTTTACCATACTAAAGGAGCCTCTTACTGACTGTGACTGGTCATAAAATATTTTGGGGCCCCCCTTTTAGTTTTGCCCAGGGCCCCACTTTGTCTAGAACCGGCCCTGACAGGGACACATATCAGACAGAATAGTTGTAGGAATACATATTTTTTTTGTGGCTAAGGTGTTGTGTGTTTGTAAGCATAGGACCCCGGTGTTAGTGTTTAGTGGAGTATGGCACAGAGTTGTGTCACCTTAGAGTTGCGGGGGTAAATAACTTTATTTTCCAGATGGGATACAAAATGCATCCTAGTTCCCCTTAACCGGGTGCTTTCTTCCCCATTCAAAGGTGGTACACTGAGTGGCCAGTGTTTTTTAATAGATATAGTAATTAGGTAGATATGGCTCTTTGTATCACTAGATGTCAGTAGTGGATGGTATTTATTCTTGTACAATTTAGAGTTGTTACATTGTTGCCAGATTGATTTTGTGTGATTGTGTGTGTGAGAGAGGCATAGGATCCCATGTGCCCAATTATAAAAGAGTGAATTGGAGTGACTGTCGTTCCTGGAGACTGCAGTGAAACAGAAAGGGCACTAATTTTGGTGTTGTTGACAGATCAATTGATGCACTATCAATCTTGCAACATTGTAACAACTCTAAATTGTGCAAGAAAAAATACCATCCACTAGTGACATCTAGTGATACAAAGAGCCATATCTATCAAATTACCACATCTATTAAAAAACACTGGCCACTCAGTGTACCCCCTTTGAATGGGGAAGAAAGCACCCGGTTAAGGGGAAATAGGATGCCTTTTGTATCCCATATTCCATCCCATACTCTACTAAACACTGACACTGGGGTCCTATGCTTACAAACACACAACACCTTAGCCACAAAAAAATATGTATTCCTACAACTATTCTGTCTGATATGAGTCCCTGTCTGTAGATTTTTAACTATATTTTCCTACTCCTGACAAGTGTCATTATTCATTACCAATTTTAAAGTGAATAAATAAAAGTTATACGTTTTATGGGGAATACAGTTGCCCCCAAGTATATGACCAATGGGTCTTAGTGAGGCCATCTCCAAGTCTCATATTGCAACTCATAATATTCAGATGCAATGTCAGACTAAACCAATGGCTAACTGTGGAAATCAAACAAAGCTTAAGCCAGTACATAATGAATACACAGGTAACTGCCCACTGACCGTTTATGGTTATTTTGAATGGAGTGGCCCAACGTCCTCTATAAGTAAGTAGGATGATAATAACCACAGTAGTTCTAGCTTTCACTGGCATAAAAAACTTGTTAATGCATTTGTTTTTAAAAGAATAAGAATTCCGGAATCATATATTGTCATCTGAGCTTCTTTTCTCTAGTCCTCATTAGTGACTTATCTGCAGTAGGGATAAAATGACAATCCATTGCTACATGTTTCTTACTATTCATTACTTCATTGGTCCAGCCTCACTGGTTTAAGCCAGTCTCCTACATCTAAATGATTCATGATGGTGTCAAGCAGAAGCTACTCATTAAACTGATGATTGTGCTCTTGCTCAAAATCTCCATAAAAGGGAAATTTCCTATTATATGGGTGAGATTAAACTCTTTGAATGCTGATGCTTTGCTGGATAAAATAGAAAGTATTTAACTTAGAAGCTTCATTTGACACCAAACTGGCAGCGAAAAACTCTGGTTTGAACTTACATATTGCTCTTTCCTACAAAATCATATATTGTCATCCTATGTATAGGGGTTGGTATAGATGGCTTTTGCTATTGTCCTGAATTGCACACTCAAACATGTGTGCCACTCTGAATCTATTCATATAGAGAACATGGCACACACCAGAGTAAATTTTAATGATTTCATTTCAGTGAATATTTCACACAGCATAGCCTTCATCCTGATATATGAACATAAGAAATATATTATACAGATCAGAAGTAGTTTACGACGTTTCAGTCATCACGATCTTAGTCAATTATGATCTGGCTACATGGAGTAGAGTGTAATCCTAATCCTATAATATATATATATATATTTATATATATTTTCAATCTAGTAGCGACCTCCTTGTAATTTTTAGTTCTCACATACATGGCTCATTTACACTGCTCAACCGGAGTGTGAATAGTTAAAAAAATAATAAAACTCACTTAACTGTAGCAGCGCTATTGCGTCCGCCACTTCTCTTCTCCCAGCTACACTGAGACTGACAGGAACAAGACGCATGGCAAGTGCATCATCATACTGCTGTGCATCAGGGGTCAGAGTATGTCTTGTCCTGGAGAAAGTTCCCAGCCGCGACGCACACACAGCCTGTGCTCAGCGGTGAGCCGTCAATGTACCTCAACGGTCACCGCTCAATGTAACTCAGTGGTCAATGTTGCGAAAGTACTTGAGCAGCCGCCTATGGCCGCATCGAGCACCAATTCTGTCACCGGCAGGGGCCTCAGATGCCGTAACAGGGGTATCGGGGGCCCACCGGGGTATACATCGGTCCTCCGGTGTCCTAGTCCGACCCTGATGATAAACAAGACATATATAAATATCACACAATACTAAGAACCAACTCCTGTTGGTACCCAAAATTGCTGTACCAATGCTCAAAAAATACCCATGTGGGTAATTTGCAAGAGATATAATTTCCAAACAGATAGCAGTCATCAGACTAATAATACAATACTAATACAATCAGACTAAAAATGTATCACTGTATATACACAAGTAAGTATGGTAAAAGCACAACTACGTACAAAATGTGATGCAGACTATAAGTGTAAGACAAAGAAAATAATGTAGATAAACAATAAAAAGGAAGTAAAGTTTATATGGCACACTCAGTGCCCCCCATAAATGGCAATGTATACAGTATATGTTCAAAAAACTGTATCTATTATTTATAATAAAACAAAACAAGAGAACAAGAAAGGTATGCACAAGTACATATTGAGAATGGCTCAATAAATGTCCCTAATAGATGGCACTTACAGTATGGCGCAATAAACACCCCTAATAAACGACACATGGTATACATGCAGAACCATAACAATAAAATGAAAGGTGTTTTCATCCATAAGAAATTAATACAGCACACAGTACATACCCAGTATATGGCACAACTAATCTGCACTAAACAATATTTGATTGATAAATATTAGTATTTACATCCAAATGTACAGTTAAATAAATATAGTCCCTAAAATACAATCACAGGACAAAAATGTGGTCTTGGGTGTAAGCATATATTCAACACAATTCATAAAACAACTAACAGAAAAACAGAAAATTAAAAAAGGAAGGGTGAGCGTGTGTACAACATGCAATATATAGCAACCATACAGTCATGGCCATAAGTTTTGAGAATGACACAAATATTATCTTTTCACATGATCTGTTGCCCTCTGGTTTTTATGTGTGTTTGTCAGATGTTTTTATCACATACAGAAATATAAGTGCAATCATATTATGAGTAACAAAAGTTTATAGTGACAGTTAGAATGAGTTAATGCAGCAAGTCAATATTTGCAATGTTGACCCTTCTTCTTCAGGACCTCTGCAATTCTCCCTGGCAGCTCTCAATCAACTTCTGGACCAAATCCTGACTGATAGCAGTCCATTCTTGCACAATCAATGCTTGCATTTTGTCACAATTTGTTGGTTTTTGTTTGTCCACATGTCTCTTGATGAGTGGCCACAGGTTCTCAATGGGATTAAGATCTGGGGAGTTTCCAGCCCATGGACCCAAAATCTCTGTTTTGTTTCCTGAGCCATTTAGTAATCACCTTTGCTTTATGGCAAGGTGCTCCATCATACTGGAAAAGGCATTGTTGATCACCAAACTGCTCTTGGACATTGGAAGAAGTTGCTCTTGGAGGACATTGTGGTACAATTCTTTATTCATGCATGTGTTTTTAGGCAAGACTGTAAGAGAGCCGATTCCCTTGGCTGAGAAGCAACAACACACATGGTTGCAGGATGCTTTACAGTTAACATGAGACAAGACTGGTGGTATCGCTCACCTTGTCTTCTCCGAACAAGCTGTTCCAGATGTTCCAAACAATCGGAAAGGGGATTCATCAGAGAAAATGACTTTACCCCAGTCCTCAGCAGTCCACTCCCTGTACCATTTGCAGAATATCAGTCTGTCCCTGATGTTTTTTTCTGGAGAGAAGTGGCTTCTTTGCTGCCCTCCTTGACACCAGGCCTTGCTCCAAGAGTCTCCGCTTCACAGTGCGTGCAGATGTACTCACACCTGCCTGCTGCCAATTCTGAGCAAGCTCTGCACTGCTGGTAGCCCGATCCCGAATCTGAAACACTTTTAAGAGACGGTCCTGGAACTTGCTGGTCCTTCTTGGGCGCCCTGGAACCTTTTTGGCAACAATGTAACCTCTATCCTTTAATTTCTTGATGATGCGATTTTTGACTGAGGTGCAATCTTTCTAGCTGCGATACTCTTCCATGTTAGGCAAGTTTTGTGCTTTGCAATAATGACTGCACATGTTTCTTTAGAGATAACCATGGTTAACAGAAGAGAAACAATGATGCCAATGATCTCCAGCCCTGTCCTCATCAACACCCACACCTGTGTTAATGGAGCAATCACTGAAACGATGTTAGCTGCTCCTTTTAAGCAGGCCTGCAATGAAGTTGAAATGTGTTTTGGGGGAAAAGTTTATTTTCTAGGCAAATATTGACTTTGCAATTAATTGTTGTTAAGCTGATCACTCTTTATAACATTCTGTATATGCAAATTGCCATTATAAAACCTGATGCAGTAGACTTTGTAAAAATTAACAATTGTATCATTCTCAAAACATATGGCCATGACTGTTCAACAACATCCAATGGCCCACATTTATTAAAGCCCCTGTGCCACTTTTTTGGCTGACTTTACACATTCTTTTTAGTGTAAAACTGCTTTCACCTGTATAAATGCATTAGATTTCTTTATAAATGTGTGAAAGCTGCACTATACCTGACGCGACACAAGATTCTGCACTGCAAGGGATGCTGTGGTACACAGTAGGACTGTGCGGCACATTTATCAAACAGTGTTCGACAGAATTGTGTCCCACCCCCGTGTTAAAGTATCACCAAAAAAAAGGTGCAGTCTGTCAGAGCAGTACAAAAAGTGACGCATTGGGGCCCATTCCCCAATCCGGACGGTCCGACGAAGATGAAGTCCGTCGCGATTCACCAAGATTGTGCGCTCGAGATCTTGCATGTGTTGCTTCCCCTCTAATATCCGCCAGAGTTCACCTTCTTCTTCCTGGTGTATGTGAGAGTGGTGTAAGTTAGAGTCTTGAAACACAATTTGAGATGATAAATCCTGTGCGTTGTCCGAATCCGTCGGCCCGACCCCCTATTTGTGTTGTGTGAAAGCCGGCGCTGATGCTCTAAAATCCAATCACGTGCGCCAAAAACCCCAGTTAAATGCAGTGCAAAACCAAAAAATTTGGGAAACCTGACGGAAATGCGTTCCACGGACCCTTAGTATATGTGCCCCATTGTGCACCACGATTCATTAATCTGCCCTGCACACTCACAGAGCAGTGTTGGCGCTCACAGAAATATTTTATAATTAAAGTTCTTTTTTAACCCTTCCCGCTCACTGGAGTAATCTCAGAGATATTCCTCACTAATGTCATATATTTCTTCTACCACCATCCATCTTAATTCTGCTATACGATGTTTCATGTCATAGAAAGGCTGTGCCACACTTGTTTCCCCAAATTCCTTTGTTTTTCTTCACTTTTCTCTGCCTGTACATTTTTCTCATAATTCCTGATAACCCATTTATGTTCATTTATTCGAAATTCTTACTTGTCTTGATGTCTGCCCTATGTAGATCTTTCAGCATGGGCATTTTAACATGTATGACACATTCTTCATTTCATAAGTAAACCATTCCCTTATAGGAATTAATGTACCTCTAGCGGGTTGAGAAATATTTTTTACCTGTAATTTGGAGATACAGTTTTGACAAGACAAGTCTTCTACTTTTTAGAAAGGTTTGTTCAAATTATT
This sequence comes from Engystomops pustulosus, assembly GCA_019512145.1. Taxonomy (NCBI): domain Eukaryota; kingdom Metazoa; phylum Chordata; class Amphibia; order Anura; family Leptodactylidae; genus Engystomops; species Engystomops pustulosus. The sequence continues at coordinate 108,216,490 of CM033643.1, read as the reverse complement.
TTTGTTTTGAATGTTTAGCGCTTATCAATTTATTCCCTAATGATTTCCCTTTTCCTTGAATAGAAATCCACATTTAGGCTCATATCTCAGTAATCCCCAGTGTTTTTTATCACTTTTTTCAATCAAATCTGCATATTTGTCATAAGTGGATGAGAACTGTACTCTGATCTACTTTCTTCTTTTTTACTTTGCTCATATTTTTATACTCTCTTGCACTTTGTCCTACTTCTCCTACCTGTTATTTTTTTCAAATAATCCATTTTTTTTATTTTTTTATTAGCATATTTAAATTTTTATGTATTGTTACTTAGATAGGGTAGAGTAGTAATATACATATGAGTTATGTAATTAAAAATATAATCTTGATGCCATTACTATGAACTGTAATCATATGTCTATTTTTTATTATAGTAATGATGCAGTTCCGGGTAAATTGCATTTATTCATGGTGGTGGGAATACTGGACATGTATGAGGAAGGGGTTCCGCCCCTGAAACGTCACATGAAGTTGAGCTTGTCACAGATCTGAGTTTGTCTTCAGCCTACATTGCCTGATGATTAATGGACATATATACATGTAACATCAGGGTCCTGCTCGCAAGAGCCTATTATCTATGATAAGGAAGGGGTGACACAGGAGGGAAGGTGCTTGCTTAATGGTCCAGCCATTCTACTATTCTCTTGGCTTCCTGCAGGATTAATCATAGGATAACATGTTTTGGTGTGTATGTGAGTAGAGGCACTCGGGGCCCCCATGAATATTGCAGTCTTACTCGTGGTACACAAATCTCATCCAATATAAAAATATAATTAAACTTCAAGAGATCAATGGGGAATACATTGAACACGCAGCTTACAACAAAGGTACATTTATTCATATTTTTTACTGTTGATTTTAATCTATTCACTTTTTATAGTCTATTTTTATTTATTTATGATGGTTTGCTGGCAGGTTTGCACAGACCAGTGTTGTTTGGTACTTTACTTACTGTTTTGACAGGAATAATAGTGTAGTATTTTTATCTTTGTGAGTTTCAGATTGCAGCAGCATATGCCAGGTAAGGATAGAACAGCTGTATTTTAATATACTTTCATGTTAATGCCTTTGAGGCTGTCTTTAAAACAGCAGGTATAAGCCTGTGAGTGGATAAAGGCTAATCTACATGTCTATCAATGGGTTTTTATCTACATGCCCACAAGTCTTGAATATTGTAACTGTTTTGTTTTCCCTGGGATTCTTGAGACATTGGAGGTCATGAACTTTATGTATCATAAGTGGATTACAGTGTTTTCTTACGGTTCAGGATATTGTGTAGGGTCTTGTGTGGCTGCACGTTCACCGCATAAACCAGTGACAGTTTCCCACAAAGATTTCTTTTTAACTCAAATACAAATAATAAAGTGTGAGGTGAAAATAGTGTAGTATTATGAAAATAACTGTATGTTTTATGTTAGAAGACATTTTAATACACATTTAAAGTTCAAATACTAGAATATAATTAAAAAGAAAATATATTATATATATATATATATAATAATATTTGTGTGTGTGTGTGTACAGTGCCTTGCAAGTAATCCCCCCCCCCCTCCTTGAAATTTTCTTCTTTTGCCACATTTCAGGCTCCAAACATAAAAATATAAAATTGTAAAGTGGAATGAAATTTATTTGATATTTTTACCTTTTTTAAAAAAAATTATAAACTGAAAAGTAGGGTGTGCAAAATGATATGGCCTCTTAAGTTAATACTTTGTAGCATCACCTTTTGCTGCCATTGCAGCTGCAAGTCGCTTGGGGTATGTCTCTAACAGTTTTCCACATTGAGAGACTGAAATTATTGCACATTCTTCCTTGGAAAACAGCTCGAGCTCTGTGAGGTTGGATGGAGAGCGTTTTCTAACAGCAATTTTCAGCTCTTTCCACAGATTCTCGATTGGATTCAGGTCTGGACTTTGACTTGACCATTCTAACACCTGGATACATTTATCCATGATTTACATTTATTCCACTTTTTTGCTTTATGGTTGGGATCATTATCTTGTTGAAAGATAAATCCCCGTCCCAGTCTCTCTCCCAGTCTGTATTTGGCCCCATCCATCTTCCCATCAATTTTAGCTATCTACCCTGTTCCTGCTGAAGAAAAGCAGGTCCAAATCATGATGCCGCGACCACCATGTGTGACAGTCAGGATGGTCTGTTCAGGTGATGCTGTGTTGCTTTTATGCCAAACATATCGTTTGGCATTGTGGCCAAAAAGTTTGATTTTTGTTTCATCTGGCTACAGCACCTTCTTCCACATGTTTGGTGTGCCAGGTGGCTTATGACAGACTTCAAAGGAGACTTTTTATGGATATTTTTGAGAAATGGTTTTCTTCTTGCCACTTTTCTATAAAGGCCAGATTTATGCAGTGTATGACTGATTGTTGTCCTATAGATAGACTCTCCCACCTCAACTGTAGATCTCTGCAGTTCATCCAGGGTGATCATGGTCCTCTTGGCTGCATCTCTCATCAGTCTTCTCCATATTTGAGATGAAAATTTGGGGGGATGAACGGAGCTTGGTAAATTTGCAGTAGTCTGATACTCTTGCCATTTTCAATATGATTAGTTGCATAGTGCTCCTTGGTATGTTTAATGTTTATTAAATCTTTTTGTATCCAAATCCGACAGATATACTATCACAGAGCAGGTGTTTTTATATGGAGACTTGATTACACACAGGTGGATTATATTTATCATCATCAGTAATTTAGGACAACATTTCGAGATCCTCACTGAACTTCTGGAGTGAGTTTGCTGCACTGAAAGTAAAGGGGCTGAATAATATTGCACACCCCACTTTTCAGTTGATAATTTTTTTACAAAAGTTTAAAATATCCATTAAATTTCGTTCGACTTCGCAATTGTTGCTGATTCTTCACCAAATTTACAATCTTATACTAATGTGGCTAAAGGTAGAAAAGTTCAAGGGGGCTGAATGCTTTCTCAAGGCACTGTATATATATATATATTGTGGCAGGGTAGCTGCCGCTAAAGCAGATTTCGGGTATGGAATGAACATGTTGCTGGATGGATGTGGAAAAGCTGGGTGTTTTGCCAGTAATGAGGATTAATTTGCATCCAGCTGGAAGTCCTGCATAACTACCTGGTGCCGACTTCCCAGATTGGCTCCACCCTGGGGAAGAGACAGTCTACGTCAAAGGCCTGTGGAGCTGTGGCAGTGAAATGATACAGAGTTTTTGGGGTGCCTGGCAGTAGGCCAGCACCTGGTGAGGTAGGGAACCTCAATGTATAGTTAGTGCCGGAGAGGCTTAGGCTTTATTTTTGCAGTTTTTTTTATTTTGTTTTACTGCTGAATAAAACTGCCTGAGGTCAGTTGTACCCAAATCGCACAGTGTGGACAGTGAATTTACTGGAGTGCTGGTGAATTGTGCCTGTCTACCCCAGGAGACGACAATCCCAGAACTAATTGATAGACCTAAAAAACCTAAAATATAGTACTAAGTGGGTTTGTCTAGACTGTCCAAACATCTTCATTTAAATTCATTTAAAAATGCTGGTAAAGTCACAGCAGTTAACTGTGTATAGACATTATGCTTATTAGGCTGGGGCACTCAGGCTACGTCACCCAAGTGTCATGGTGGTCATGGGTGCTCCCGCGACCCATGTCTTGAGTTGGGGGTCACCGATGCCCCTCTCTGTGTCCCGGCGCCCCGTGGCTCTCAATTACCCAGCCTCACTCCTGACTCTGGTCTCCGGTCTATCGGCCGTGCATGTGAGCCCCGTCTCCTCCTTAACCAGTATTAACAATAAAGCTTAATTGTAGACACCTGTGATAACTGTTACAGCTGTTTATTGTAAGCCTGAGACTAAAGTGCAGTAAATAACTAATATCCAGTGGTCTGTTTGTAACTAGGGGTCATCTGTAAGTTGAGTGTTCTTAAGTAGTGGACCGCCTGCATACATAAAACCCATGTCCTACCTCTCTGCCGACTAGCTTAATTCAATTTGTTTCTATACTTTTGTGTCTGATTATCTAGATTATGCATGAGTACCAATGCATAACGAAGCAACGGTTTATATACTGGTATCTAAGTCAGTGTATGGAGGTACAAGTAACTTTTGTGTTTTACTCTGGGCAAATATTAAAAAGCTCAGTATAGAGTTTTCCATTACAGGAAATACTTTCTAATTCCAACAGTCTTATTAACTTAACAGACTTCACACCTAAGAATTCTAATCACCTGGTATCTTAGCCTTCATGGGCAGAGTGAGTACAATGCGAGGGGGGGGGATTATTATGGTCCATGCTAGTGCAGCGAACTTTTTCCCCTTACCCCAGACCGCCAGCTCTTGAGAAATCCCCCCAGTAATCCAGTTTAACTTCTGAAATGAATCAAACTTCAGATTCCCTGACGAAAAAGCAACACTTTTCTGTATTTGGAAAAAATAAGTAACATGCCCGGCATAATGGACAGAATCTGGGCTAATGCCATTCTTAATGTAGGGCATGCCTATCAAAATCCATGTCAGAAAGCAAACCAGTTTTTGAGCCGTGTTGGACCACTTAAAAACCATTCCGCCAAAGTATCATTTGTTTTTAGAACTGTATTAGCTTCTAGAACATGTATAAAAACTTTAATATAATGGATAATCTAAATCTTTACAGAAGAAATGGTAAATATGTAACAGTATATATTAGGCTCTTGTATTCATGAAATATAACCAGAATGAAATACCATTAATTACAATTGCATTTTATTTTTTCACACAATCTTTCTTTTACTTGAACTTGAAGACAATTTTGGCTGATTTGCCATCTGCCGCTTTACGGATTTCAATCCCCCAGGAGTCCCTTTAGAAAAAGACATAGTCTGAAGTGTGTTGAATGCTCATTCATAGGTAGTGTCAGGAAGCGAATGGCCAGATAATCCCCCAAGCAAAAAGAGACAGGACTGCAACCAAATCTAATTGATTCTGAAATGAATCAGTATGAAAAACAAGCGTTTGGATTCCCATGTGCACAGGAAAACACATGGACTACGCAAGTTTAACTATTGGGCGGTTAAAAAAGAAAATATTGAATAAAATCTGCTAAGCACTCTCAATTCTAATTAAAAATGTATTTGATGCCAATGTTAACGGTTTTCTCTATTTGTAACAATTCTTTTTTAAACGCAAGTTTCTTCAAATGATCTTTGCCTTCCTTTTACAGCTTTTTCTTCATAATATATTTATTAAATTCTACCTCCTTATTCCCACTAGCTGGAAGGCAGAAAGCAAGGATTAGGCTAGTGCAGTATCTCCGATGCTGTCAGTTTGCACTGCCAAACTTCAAATATGAACTGTTGCATGTACTGTCACAGATTTTTCTTCTACATCTTAATTTGCAAATGAGGAGCTGACATTTCCCATGCCTCATATTTGCACACAGCTCTACCACATTAAAGCTGGGGCTGTCAGCAGCTGCTATTATGTTTATTGCTTTTGCAGATATTAGGTAGCCTATTTGAAATTTTTTTCATCAGATTTTTATTTATAACTGAGATGGTTGTGTGGCAACAAATCCTCATATTTTATTCAGAAAGCAGCCGTGAAGTATGTGCTTCGTGGATTGCATTTGAAAACTGTTTCAAGACAGATTTTTAAATATCATTTAATCAGCCAAAGTACTGCTTTCCTGTATAACCTAATGATACAGTATATCATGGCTTAATATATTCAAAATAAATATAACTAGGAGAAGTCTAACTTTTAAAGACTAGTACTAACTCATTGATGCCCAGGTCTAAAATGTATTTATTTTTGAAATGTTGGTGTTTTCAGACGCAGTAGAGAAACAGTACCGAATTGGTTCCTGGGAGAGTCAGAGATGAAAATCAACCCTCTGGGAGAATTCAGTATTTGGGAGCTTTTCAGATAAAAAGCAAATGTCGGATTGATTAAGATCTCACCCAGTACTGAGAGCAGGCAGAACTGCAAGCTTCATACTACAATCAAAAATAACAATGTCAAGACATAAAGGGGGATGGAGGATCAGGAAGCAAAACTTCCACAAAGAGCATAAAATGACAGGATGAAAATGTTATGATCTGTCAAATTTTATACATGAATTTCTGAACTGAGAAAAAAAACTGTTTCCAGTACCTTTAGTATGGTGAACTGGATGATATATATTGTAATCTTTATTTTTATTTAAGGAGATGTCTGAGGTTAGATAACAAAATGATATTCTTTTTTTTTTTCCAGAAACTCCAGCACTTTTGTCCATAGGTTATACATTAGTATGAATTGGAAGCGACAGTTCTGCAACGCTGTGTATTTAGACAATCAGTTTATAGGTTTAGCAAATCTTGGATGAAACAGTAGTCCAGTGCACGTACATTAGGAATACCACTATTTTTGGATATTATGTGACTTGTGTTCCGCATTTTTTAGAAGCTTTGTTCTCTGAAGGCACTTTATGTAATCTGCAGTTGTCAAAGAGCAGTTTACTGGAGACTCTACCTCTGCATAAAGAAACTATTGTATGGGATTCTTCAATGAGCTCTGGTCCATCTAGCATTTCAGAATCAAGAGAGAGTGAGGAGAAGTAGAGCTAGGAAATTGAAGGAGGAGGCAATTTTCCTTTTAGTTTTTTCAATGTGTGTTTCAATACAATTATTCACAGCATAATGAAATAATAAAAGTAATCATCATCATATCACCCTTGTATCTTGTGTTGCCAAGGACTACAGTCTCATTGAACTCTTGTGTAGTGTTTATAGGTCAATGTGCAGAGAGTAGATGGAGAAGCTGAGTTGTGTCCATCATTTATTGACACTGCTTTTATCTGCCTCCAGTTTTATCTGTCAATATGATTTTATCCTCAATATGATCAGAATGTTATAATTGTTGATAAGTGCTCAATACTTACAACTCAATCTGTAAGCATACCGTTCATTAAAGGGGTAAGACAAGGGCCGGCAGTGGAGTCTCAACAAAAGCGGTGAGCAGGTATGTGCCAGTAGTTAGGATGACATTGCTGGCCTCTGTATACAAAGTGAGACTAGCAGGGATGGGTGGTGCTGCAGTTAAATGGGAGATAGGTGAGTATAAGAGATTTATTGTTTTACATTCCCCCCCCAGCCATATTTTTTTTATTCCTAAAAACACCTTTGATGCAGACAGAAAAAAAGGTCAGACAAAGAAAAAGATAAAGGTTGCAAAATTACCTTTCCCAAAGATTTACATTTAGAAGGTTATTCTATACTATATTTGCAATGCCACATTATTATTGTACACTATTGTAAACTATGTTAAGAAAACTAGCACAATATAATAACATATGCCTTTATACATTCCAGTTTTTGGTTTGTAGCACACAGTTCATTGGCTTGATATCATAAAGTTCAATGTAATGAAAAACGGTCACATTTAGAAAAAAAGAGGAGAATGGTTTGCTCCCTGCCTATAATCTTATAGCAATTAGACTCTATGTTGCCGGCAGAATTATATTCACTTAAACTGAACATTTTTTTTAAAAACTAAAGATTTGAAAAAGACAGTAAGAACCAATAAGAAAACATGTTATCAGTTACAATGGCAGATGGTTTACTGGCCTTTGTTTAAATTTCTGATCTTCTTGGTCTATTGACCATCTGTTAATCTTGCTACAATTTACCAGTTGACCTACTTAAAAGATTTATTTCGTTTTCGAAAGTTTCATCTTTACCTAACACACACTGCTTGTTCTCAGATTACAAGTGTTATTATCACTGTGGAAGGTCATGTGAAATCCATTGCATGGATCAAATGATGCTGAAAATCAATAGTACTTCCTAAATACTTCCACACCCTACTTGGCTCAGTAGGCAAACAGCAACCTTGTTATAGCTATTCTGTAATTTTTTTCTTTCCATTGAAAGTCACCTTTTAAAGTTCAGAGAAATGTTTTACAGTTTCCTTCGACATTGAGATTTGTTTTTTATTTCATAGCTAAATAAAGTAAAAAAAATAATCTATCATTTTGTTTGAAAATGAACAAAAGTACATGTTAAGGGTAAATAACATTTAACTCCTTTAGGAAGTATTCCCATTTTTCAAATCTACCCTGTGTCACTATAAGTGGTTATAGCTTTGGAAGATATCAAGGGGATTTTGAAATTGTTTTCTCGTGACACATTGTACTTCAAATTAGTTTAAAAATTTGGATGAAATCTTTTGTTTTTAGTTATGAAAAAAAAAATTTGGCAAAATTCTCTACTTTTGATGCAGATAGTCATAGCACCCAAATAAATTCAAAACTTACATTTCCCAAATGTCTGCTTTATATTGCCATGGTTTTTAAGATTCCACATATTTTAATACAATGGTGTAAGGCTCAGAATTTGGGTTCCATTCTTCATATTTTTGGGAAAATCAAAAACGGAGGAGCGATGTACAAATTGTAATATTTTTTGACAATGCATTCATTTTGTATGGAAACATTTGAAATGGATTAAATGAAAAAAGTCTCCACAAAGTTTACCCAATTTCTCCTGAGTGTACTGATACCCCATATGTGGTGGTAACCTGCTGTATGGGCGCACTGCTGGGTGGTGGCTGCAGTTCTAGGCGCTCAGGCCCTGTATTACAACTGCCTTTAGCGTGGTGTGTTCCATTACCCAACAGAATGGGAGTATAAGGATGGATAAGTAGCTGTTATCGAAGTTGTCATCACACCATTTCATGTAGAAACACTTGATGCGAAGCAGAAAAAAGGTCAGCGACAAAGAAAAATAAAGGTTGCAAAATTACCTTTCCCAAGATTTACATTGAAATTATTCTATACTATATTGCAATGCCACATATATTAGTACACTTTGTAAACCTGTTAGAAAACTAGCACAATATATACATCTGCCTTATATCATTCCAGTTTTTGGTTTGTGCTAGCACACAGTTCATTGGCTTGATTCATAAGTTCATGTAATGAAAAAACGGCCACATTATGAAAAAAAGAGGAGAATGGTTTGCTCCCTGCCTATAATCTTATAGCATTAGCTCTATGTTGCCGCAGAATTATATTCACTTAAACAACATTTTTTTTAAAAACTAAGATTTAAAAAAAGACAGTAAGAACCAATAAGAAAACATGTTATCAGTTACAATGGCAGATGGTTTTACTGGCCTTTGTTTAAATTTCTGATCTTCTTGGTCTATTGACCATCTGTATCTTGCTACAATTACCGTTGACCTACTTAAAAGATTTATTTCGTTTTCGAAGTCATTCTTTACCTACCCACACACTCTGCTTGTTCTCAGTTTACAAGTGTTTATTATCAGGGAAGGTCATGTGAAATCCATTGCATGGATCAATGATGCTGAAAATCATAGTACTTCCCTAAATACTTCCACACCCTACTGGCTCAGTAGCAAACCAACCTTGTTATAGTACTATTCTGTTTTTCTCCATTGAAAGTCACCTTTTAAAGTTCAGAGAAAGGTTCAGTTTCCTTCGGACATTGAATTTGTTTTTTACATAGCTTATATGGTAAAAAAAAATCTATCATTTTTTGTTTGAAAATGAACAAAAGTACATGTTAAGGGTAAATAACATTTAACTCCTTTAGAGATTCCCATTTTCTTCTACCCTGTGTCACTATAAGTGGTTATAGCTTTTGGAAGATATCAAGGGGATTTTGAAATTGTTTTCTCTGTGACACATTGTACTTCAATTTTAAAAATTTGGATGATCTTTTGTTTTTTAGTTATGAAAAAAAAAATTTGGCAAATTCTCTACTTTTGATGCAGAGATCATAGCCCACCCAATAAATTCAAACTTCATTTCCCAAATGTCGCTTTTATTGCCATGGTTTTTAAGATTCCACATATTTTAACAATGGTGTAAGGCTCAGAAGGGGGTTCCATATTTTGGGAAAAAAACAACGGAGGAGCGATGTACAAATTGTAATATTTTGTTGACAAGTTGGCATCATAGGTTGACTGGGTCCTCATTCAAATTTTATAACTCACAAAAAAGGCCTGAGAGCCTCACTAAGACCATTGGTCATATAATGGGGGCCAGGCAAACAGGGATCCAGAGATATTCAGGTGACAGTGAGAAATCCGGGTCATTTTATTAATAAAATACTCACGAACGGCAGTTGAACAGTAATAGCTCCGTTTCCTGAAACTTAAAAAACGATTTTGGATCCTAATAGAGCGGAGACTCTCTTCTTTCATAGAAAAAAATAAAGGAGGGAGTTTAGTGTCACAGAGCAGAGATCAGCCCCCCACCTTAGCTAGGTAGAAATCACTGCACACAGAAGCTGCTGCACCTCAAAAGATAATGGAAAATATTCACTTTATAGGTACTACATTTGAGAAGGGATTAAATCAACTAATATTCAGTTTTTTTAACATTTCTATGCAGAAACTATCTAAGAACCACACTTTCTATCTTATTGCCTTTATTTCGTGATAGTTGTTTTTGCGAAAATGGACTGATATGAGAACATCGATCCTCTTCGACTAATGTCGCTACATAGTACACCGCAACTCAAAGGTGGATTTTTGTTATTCATTAGCGTGGTTTATCGAGAACATAATTATTATGTGGGTCACGGTGTTGTAAGGGAGAAAACAAAGAGATTCTCGTGTGATGCTCAGTGCAATTCCTGCAAAACGTGTCTGGGGCCCTGTGGATTTAACGTTCCCTTTGCTGAATATTAGGTGATATACACATGTGGGGTCGTATGATACTCCTCACATTTACTGTTTTAGAAAAAGCATTATGTTCCTTATATAAGTAGTGGATATGTACATATTTAGAGGAACTTTGAATTTTAATGGCAAATGCATCGCCTGGTTGTCGCTTTCAAAAAATTATATAGGTTTATGGACGCATACTAACTTTTTATCTGTTTGATTGATATATTTTTCAGGTTGTGAGTCATTAAAATTTCTAGCTAAAAGCCGATATTAGTGATTTCTGGTTGTAGTGTCTCATGTGGATTTATTTATGTGAAAAGACAATAGGGGACATGTGGCTCTACACGTGTCCATCTATACATTTAGGAGATGTGAAGGGAAGGTAAATATTTCTGTTGAGCAAATTCTTTTTTGCCATCAAAGCAAATTTTAAGGTTTTTTATAAAAGTGGTTTGTTTGAGGTTTACTTAACCATTAAAGAATTGGCCTTTTTGCGTTTTTTCACTCCATTTTTTGACAACCCCCCTTCAAAAATCTATAACTTTTTTATTTTCCACATTAAAGAGCCTTGTTAGGCTTATTTTCTGCGTAACAATTGACTTCGTGAGGACGGTATTTAATATTCCATTGCGCGTACGGGAAAGCGGAAAAAAAATTCCAAATGGCAGGAAAAGGTGAAAAAACACCATTTGCGACGTTTCTGGGGCTTGGATTTCACAGCGTTCACTCTGGGTCCCAATGATCAGTCTATACTTATGCTTTGGTTGCTACGATACAAGGGTATACCACATTTGTACAGGTTTTATAATGTTTTCAACAATTTAAAAAAAGTTAAAACCTCCTGTATCATAAATTTTGTTTTGATTTGCCATCTTCTGCGCTAGATCAAAACTTTTATCGTACTTTGTGTACGTAAGCTGGGGTTGGTGGTTGTCATTTTTGCGACTTTTTGCTGGCGTTTTCATTGCTATCATGTTAGGTCAGCGTGCTCAACTTTGTGATCACTTTTATTAATTTTTTATTTCAACTAATGAAAAAAAATGTTTCATTTTTGCTTTGGATCGCATTTTCCTTACGGGGGTAAATGCACGTGAAAACCGTTATAATATTTTGATAGGATGTCGCACATTTTCTGGGACGCGTGGGTGATACCTAATGTGTTTATGACTTGTTTACTGTTATAGTAATACTATGATCGTTCTAGGGAAAGGGGGTGAGTTGAATTTAGGTTTTTTTAATTAATAATTTGTTTTTTTTTAACTTTTTTTACTTTTACTTTAACTATTTTTCAGACTGTCCTAGGTACTTTAAACCTTAGGTTGTCTGATCGATCCCAGCGCATATATGCCATACTGCAATATGGCAGTATAATGGATTACTTCCTCATTAATTTACAAGTGCTGAAGAGCACATTGTATATGAATAGGTGACAACGAGACAGCTTCGGCGCTTCGGGGACCGATGCGTCATGGACACCGGATCATACCGCCCCCTGACTTCATCGGGGAGTGGGAGATCCGCGCCAAGATGCGGCGCCATCGCTGCTGCCATCTTTGAGTCTCGGACCGCATTGCCGGGCGGATCGCGGAAAGCCCCGCGATCGGTGCTAGCCCGTCGGGGGGGGTTACCCGGGTTTTCTAGTAGCCTTTGGCTGCAATATGCAGCAAAGACTTAACGCTATGGAGAGTGGCATCGGCCCGTAGATCCCTCTCGCATGCACGGATACCCGGCGCCCGCGCGCCGTACTAGTACGCCGCGCGGGAAGTGGGTTAATTCTTTTTACTGATTTGTTTTTAAACGACTCAAAAATGTAAAAAAGTTGCTTGCTGGTCAGATAACGCGAAAAAATCCAGAAAGGCTGGCGCAGTGAATAGTGGTTAATAGCCCCTTGGTTTGAATTCCCAGGTAGAAGAGCTTATCATCATACAACAAAGACAGTTACACAGCGCTGCACCAGAAGATTGCCAGATTATCCGTCCCCCTATACAGCTACCAATAATTTTTGTGGAGGTGTTGGAGGAAACTCGGAGTTGCCGGAAGGGAAACCACAGCAAAACACAGAAGAAACATACAATCATTATTTGCAGGATGTTACGCAGCCCTGCAAGGCTGTTAGTGCTACCACTGAACCACGCGTGCTTGCTTCATAAATCTCTGTCCTATCATCATCTCCGCTATAAAAATTCTTCCCAATTTAGCAGTTTGTTTTACACATACTAAAGGCAGCCTCTTACTGACTTGACTGGTATGAAATATTTTGGTGGCCTCCCTTTTAGTTTGCCCAGGGTCGCCACACTTTGTCTAGAACGCGGCGCCTGACAGGACACATATCAACAGAATAGTTTGTAGAGAATACACTATTTTTTGTTGTGGCTACAGGGTTGTGTGTTGTAAAGCATAGGACCAGCCGCGTGCGTTATGTATAGGTGGGTATGCAACAGCGTTGTGTCACCTTTAGAGTTGCGGGGGTAAACTACTTTTTTTCCAGATGTGGGAGCACAAATGCGATCCTATAGTTGCCCTTACCGGCGTGCTTTTCTCCCAATCAAGTGGTACATGAGTGGCCAGTGTGTTTTAATAGATATAGTAATAGGTAGATATGGCTTCTTTGTATCACTAGATGTCATAGTGGATGGTATTATGCTTGTACAATTTTATAGCTTTTTTACATTGTTCCAGATATTTTGGGATACTGTGTTGTGTGAAGAGCATAGGATCCATGTGCCCAATTATTAAAAGAGTGAATTGGAGTGACTGTCGTTCCGGAGACTGCAGTGAAACAGAAAGGCACTAATTTGGGTGTTGTTGACAGATCAATTGATGCACCTCAATCTGCAAAATTGTAACAACTCTAATTGTGCAAGAAAAATAACATCCACTAGTGACATCTAGTGATACAAAGAGCCATATCTATCAAATTACCACATCTATTAAAAAACACTGGCCACTCAGGGTACCCCCTTTGAATGGGGAAGAAAGCACCCGGTTTAAGGGGAAATAGGATGCCTTTGTATCCATATTCCTCCATACTCTACTAAACACTGACACTGGGGTCCTATGCTTACAAACACAAACACTTAGCCACCAAAAAAATAGTATTCCTACAACTATTCTGTCTGATATGAGTCCCGTCTGTAGATTTTTAACTATATTTTCCTACTCCTGACAAGTGTCATTATTCATTCCAATTAAAGTGAATAAATAAAAGTTATACGTTTTAGGGGAAACAGTTGCCCCCAAGTATGACAAGGGTCTTAGTGAGGCCATCTCAAGTCTGTATGAACTCATACTATTCAGATGTAATGTCAGACTACACCATGGCTAACTGTGGAAATCAAACAAAGCTTAAGCCAGTACATAATGGATACACAGGAACTGCCACTGTCCGTTTATGGTTATTTGAATGGAGTGGCCCAACGTCCTTTATAAGTAAGTAGGAGATAATAACCACAGTAGTTTCTAGCTTTCACTGGCATAAAAAGTTGTAATGCATTTGTTTTAAAAGAATAAGAATTCCGGAATCATATATTGTCATCTGCTTCTTTCCTCTAGTCCTCATTAGTGCTTATCTGCAGTAGGGATAAAATGACAATCCTTGCTACATGTTTCTATATTCATTACTTCATTGGTCCAGCCTCACTGGTTTAAGCCATCTCCTACATCTAAATGATCATTTGGTGTCAAGCAGAAGCTACTCATTAAACTGAGTGATTGTGCTCTTGCTCAAAATCTCCATAAAGGGAAGATTTCCTATTATATGGGTGAGATTAAACTCTTTGAATGCTGATGCTTTGCTGGATAAAATAGAAAGTAGTACTTAGAGCTTCATTGACACCAAAACTGGCAGCGAAAAACTCTGGTTTGAACTTACATATTGCTCTTTCCTACAAAATTCATATATTGTCATCCTATGTATAGGGTTGGTATAGATGGCTTTTGCTATTGTCCTGATTGCACACTCAAACATGTGTGCCACTCTGAATCTATCATATAGAGAACATGGCACGCACCCAGAGTAAATTTTTATGATTTCATTCAGTGAATATTTCACACAGCATAGCCTTCATCCTGATATGAACATAGAAATATATTATACAGATCAGAAGTAGTTTACGACATTTCAGTCATCACGATCTTAGTCAATATGATCATGGTACGTGGAGTAGAGTGTAATCCTAATCCTAAATATATATTATATATTTATATTATATTTTCAATCTAGTAGCGACCTCCTTGTAATTTTTAGTTCTCACATACATGGCTCATTTACACTGCCTCAACCGGAGTGTGAATAGTTAAAAAAATAATAAAACACACTTAACTGTACAGCGTTCTTGCGTCAGCCACTTCTCTCTCCAGCTACAACTGAGACTGACAGGAACAAGACGCATGGCAAGTGCATCATCATAACGCTGTGCATCAGGAGACAGAGTATGTCTTGTCCTGGGGAAAGTTCCAGCCGCGCACGCCACACAGCCTGTGCTCACGGTGAGCCGTCAATGTACCTAAACGGTCACCGCTCAATGTAACTCAGTGGTCATGTTGCGAAAGTACTTGAGAGCCGCCTATGGCGCATCGAGCCCCAATTCTGTCCACTGGCAGGGGCCTCAGAGGGGATGAAGGCCCCTGCCGTAACAGGGGTATCGGGGCCCAACGGGGTATACACCGGTCCTCGGTTGTCCTGAGTCCGACCCTGATGATAACAAGACTTATAAATTATCACAATACTAAGAACCAATCCTGTTGGTACCCAAAATGCTATACCAATGCCAAAAAATACCCATGTGGGTAATTTGCAAGAGATATAATTTCCAACAGATAGCAGTCATCAGACTAATAATACAATACTAATAAATCAGACTAAAAATGTAACACTGTATATACACAAGTAAGTATGGTAAAAGCACAACTACGTACAAAATGTGATGCAGACTATAAGTGTAGACAAGAAAATAATGTAGATAAACATAAAAAGAAGTAAGTTATATGGCACACTCAGTGCCCCCCATAAATGGCGATATATACAAATATGTTCAAAAAACTGCTATCTATTTATAATAAAACAAACAATAGAGACAAGAAAGGTATGCACAAGTACATATGGAATGGTCAATAAAGTCCAATCGATGGCACTACAGCTATGGCGCAATAAAACACCCCTAATAAACGACACATGGTATACATGCAGAACCATAACAATAAAATGAAAGGTGTTTCATCCTAAGAAATTAATACAGCACACAGTACATACCCGTATATGGCACAACAATCTGCACTATAAACATATTTATTGATAAATATTAGTATTTACATCCAATGTACAGTTAAATAAATATAGTCCCTAAATACAATCACAGGACAAAAATGTGGTCTTGGGTTGTAAGAATATTCAACACAATCATAAAACAACTAACAAAACCACGAAATTAAAAAAGGAAGGTGAGCGTGTGTACACACATGACAATATATAGCAACATACAGTCAGGCATAAGTTTTGAGATGACACAAATATTATCTTTTCACATGATCTGTGCCCTCTGGTTTTTATGTGTGTTTGTCAGATGTTTATCACATACAGAATACAAGTGCAATCCATATTATGAGTAACAAAAGTTTATAGTGACAGTTGAATGAGTTAATGCAGAAGTCATATTGCAATGTTGACCATTCTTCTTCAGGACCTCGCAATTCCCTGGCAGCTCCGATCACTTCTGGACCCAAATCCTGTGATAGCAGTCCATTCTTGCACAATCCATGCTTGCATTTGTCACAATTTGTTGTGTTTGTTTGTCCACATTCTCTTGATGAGTGGCCACAGGTTCTCAAGGGATAAGATCTGGGGAGTTTCCAGCCATGGACCCAATCTCTTGTTTTGTTCCCTGAGCCATTTTAATAACCTTTGCTTTATGGCAAGGTGCTCCATCATACTGGAAAAGCATTGTGATCACACAAACTGCTCTTGGACGTTGGAAGAAGAGTTGCTCTTGGAGGACATTCTGGTACTATTCTTTATCATGGATGTGTTTTTAGGCAAGACGTAAGAGAGCCGATTCCCTTGGCTGTGAGAAGCAACAAACACATGAATGGTTGCAGGATGCTTAAGTTAACATGGGACAAGACTGGTGGTATGCTCACCTGGCTTCTCCGACAAGCTGGTTCCAGATGTTCCAAACAATCGGAAAGGGGATTCTATCAGAGAAAATGACTTACCCACGTCCTCGCAGTCCACTCCCTGTACCATTGCAGAATACAGTCTGTCCCTGATGTTTTTTTCTGGAGAGAAGTGGCTTCTTTGCTGCCCACCCTGACACCAGGCCTGCTCCAAGAGTCTCCGTTCACAGTGCGTGCAGATGTTACTCACACCTGCCTGCTGCCATTCCTGAGCAAGCTCTGCACTGCTGGTAGCCCACGATCACCGAATCTGAAACACTTTTAGAGAGACGGTTCCTGGAACTTGCTGGTCCTTCTTGGGCGCCCTGGAACCTTTTTGGCAACAATGTAACCTCTATCCTTTAATTTCTTGATGATTGCAATTTTTGACTGAGTGCAATCTTTCTAGCTGCGATACTCTTCCCTGTTAGGCAAGTTTGTGTTTGCATATATGACTGCACATGTTTCTTTAGAGATATCCATGTTAAAAAGAGAAACAATGATGCCAATGATCTCCAGCCCTGTCCTCAAGCAACACCCACACCTGTGTTAATGGAGCAATCACTGAAAACGATGTTAGCTGCTCCGTTTTAAGCAGGCCTGCAATGAAGTTGAAATGTGTTTGGGGAAAAAAGTTTATTTTCAAGCAAATATTGACTTTGCAATAATTGCTGTTAAGCTGATCACTCTTATAACATCTGTATATGCAAATTGCCATTATAAAACCTGATCAGTAGACTTTGTAAAAATTAACAATTGTATCATTCTGAAACATCTATGGCCATGACTGTTCAACAACATCCAATGGCCCACATTATTAAAGCCCGCTGTGCCACTTTTTTGCTGACTTACACATTCTGTTTAGTGTAAAACTGCTTTTTACCTGTATAAAATGCATTAGATTTCTTTATAAATGTGTGAAAGCGCACTATACCTGAGCGAACAAGATTCTGCACGCAAGGGATGCGTGTACACAGTAGGACTGTGCGGCACATTATCAAACAGTGTTCGACAGAATTGTGTCCACCCCGTGGTTAAAGTCACCAAAAAAAAGGTGCAGTCGTCAGAGCAGTACAACAGACAAGTGACGCATTGGGGCCCATTCCCCAATCCGACGCGTCCGACGAAGATGAAGTCCGTCGCGATGCACCAAGATTGTGCGCTCGAGATCTTGCATGTGTTGCTTCCCCTCTCATATCCCGCAGAGTTCACCTTCTTTCTCTGGTGTATGGAGGTGGTGAAGTTAGAGTCTTGAAACAACACATTTGAGATGTATAATCCTGCGCGTTGTCCGAATCCGTCGGCCGACCCCCGATTTGGGTGTGTGACAGCGGCGCTGATGCTCTAAAATCCATCACGTGCGCCAAAAACCCAGTAAATGCAGTGCAAAACAAAATTGGGAAACCTGTATGGAAATGCGTTCCACGGCCATTAGTATATGTGCCCCATTGTGCACCACGATCATTAATTCTGCCCTGCACCACTCACAGAGCAGTGTTGGCGGCTCACAGAATACTTTATAATTAAATTATTTTTTAACCCTTCCTCTCAGGCGTAATCTCAGAGATTATTCCTCATAATGTCATATATTTCTTTACCACCTACCATCTTAATTCTGATATCCGATATGTTTCATGTCATAGAAAGGCTGTGCCACACTGTTTCCCCAAATGCTTTGTTTTTTTCACTTTTCTCTGCCTGTACATTTTTCTCATAATTCTGATAACCCATTTAGTTCATTTATTCGAATTCTTACTGTCTTGATGTCTGCCCTATGTAGATCTTTCAGCATGGGCATTTAACATGTATGACCAATTCTTCATTCATAAGTAAACCATTCCCTTATAGGAATTAATGTACTCTAGAGGGTTGAGAAATGTTTTTACTGTAATTGGAGAGACAGTTTTGACAAGACAAGTCTTCTACTTTTAGAAAGGTTTGTTCATTATTTTGTTTTGAATGTTTAGCGTTATCAATTTTCCCTAATGATTTCCCTTTCCTGAATAGAAATCCACATTAGGCTCAATCTCAGTAATCCCCAGTGTTTTTTTATCACTTTTTTCAATCAAATCTCATATTTGTCCATAAGTGGATGAGAACTGTACTCTGATCACTTTCTTCTTTTTTACTTTGCTCAATTTTATACGCTCTTGCAATTTGTCCTACTTTCCTCATTTTATTTTTTTTCGAATAATCAATTTCAGAATTTATTAGCATATAAAATTTTTATGTATTGCTACTTAGATAGGGTAGAGTAGTAATATACATATGAGTTATGTAATTAAAATATAATCTTAATGCCATAACTATGAACTGTAATCATATATCTATTTTTTATTATAGTAAGATGCAGTTTCCGGGTAAATTGCATTTATTCATGGTGGTGGAATACTGGACATGTAGAAGGAAGGGGTTCCGCCCCTGAAACGTCACATGAAGTTGAGCTTGTCCAGATCTGAGTTTGTCTTCAGCCTACATTGCCTGATGATTAATGGACATATATACATGTAACACAGGGTCCTGCTCGCAAGAGCCTTTATCTATGATAAGGAAGGGGTGACACAGGAGGGAGGTGCTTGCTCATGGTCAGCCATTCTACTATTCTCTTGGCTTCCTGCAGGAATAATCATAGGATACATGTTTTGGTGTGTATGTGAGTAGAGGCACTCGGGGCCCCCAGGAATATTGCAGTCTTACACTCGTGGTACACAAATCTCATCAATATTAAAATATAATTAAACTTCAAGAGAGACAATGGGGAATACATTGAACACGCAGCTTACAACAAGGTCACTTTATATCAATTTTACTGTTGATTTAATCTATTCACTTTTATAGTCTATATTTTTATTTATTTATGATGGTTGCTGGCGGTTTGCACAGACCAGTGGTTTGGTACTTTACTACTGTTTTGAAGGAATAATAGTGTAGTATTTTTATCTTGGTTTCAGATTGCAGCAGCATATGCCAGGTAAGGATAGAACAGCTGTATTTTAATATACTTTCATGTATGTTAATGCCTTTGAGGCTGTCTTTAAAACAGCAGGTATAGCCTGTGAGTGGATAAAGGTAATCTACATGTCTATCAATGGGTTATCTACATGCCACAAGTCTGAATATTGTAATGTTTGTTTTCCCTGGGATTCTGAGACATTGGAGGTCATGAACTTTAGTATCATAAGTGGATTACAGTGTTTTTATGGTTCAGGATATTGTGTAGGGTCTTGTGTGGCTGCACGTTCACCGCAAACCAGTGACAGTTTCCCACAAAGATTTCTTTTTAACTCAAATACAAATAATAAAGCGTGGGTGAAAATAGGTAGTATTATGAAAATAACTGTATGTTTGATGCTTAGAAGACATTTATACACATTTAAAGTTCAAATACTAGAATAATATTAAAAAGTAAAATATATATATATATATATATTATATATATATATGTGTGTGTGTACAGTGCCTTGCTAAGTAATCCCCCCCCCCTCCCTTGAAATTTCTTCTTTTGCCACATTTCAGGCTCCAAACATAAAAATATAAAATTGTCAAGTGGAATGAAAATTTATTTGATATTTTTACCTTTTTTAAAAAAATTATAAACTGAAAAGTAAGGTGTGCAAATGATATGGCTCTTAAGTTAATACTTGTAGCATCACCTTTGCTGCCATTGCAGCTGCAAGTCGCTTGGGTAGTCTCAACAGTTTTCACATGAGAGACTGAAATTATTGGCACATTCTTCCTTGAAAACAGTCGAGCTCTGTGGTTGGATGGAGAGCGTTTTCTAACAGCAATTTTCAGCTCTTTCCACAGATTCTCGATTGGATTCAGGTCTGGACTTTGACTTGACCATTCTAACACCTGGATACATTTATCCATGATTACATTTATTCACTTTTTTGCTTTATGGTTGGGATCATTATCTTGTTGAAAGATAAATCCCCGTCCAGTCTCTCTCCAGTCTGTATTTGCCCCATCCATCTCTTCCATCAATTTTAGCTATCACCCTGTTCCTGCTGAAGAAAAGCAGGTCCAAATCATGATGCCGCGACCACCATGTGTGGACAGTCGGATGGTCTGTTCAGGTGATGCTGTGTTGCTTTTATGCCAAACATATCGTTTGGCATTGTGGCCAAAAAGTTTGTTTTTGTTTCATCTGGCTACCGCACCTTCTTCCACATGTTTGGTGTGCAGGTGGCTTATGACAGACTTCAAGGAGACTTTTTATGGATATTTTGAGAAATGGTTTCTTCTTGCCACTTTCTATAAAGGCCAGATTTATGCAGTGTAATGACTGATTGTTGTCCTATAGATAGACTCTCCCACCTCAACTGTAGATCTCTGCAGTTCATCCAGGGTGATCATGGTCCTCTGGCTGCATCTCTCATCAGTTCTTCTCCATATTTGAGATGAAAATTTGGGGGATGAACGGAGCTTGGTAAAGTTGCGTAGTAGTCTGTACTCTTGCCATTTCAATATGATTAGTTGCATAGTGCCCTTGGTATGTTTAATGTTTATTAAATCTTTTTGTATCCAAATCCGACAGATATACTATCACAGAGCAGTGTTTATATGGAGACTTGATTACACACAGGTGGATTATATTTATCATCATCAGTAATTTAGGACACATTCGAGATCCTACTGAACTTCTGGAGTGAGTTTGCTGCACGAAGATAAAGGGGCTGAATAATATTGCACACCCCACTTTTCAGTTGATAATTTTTTTACAAAGTTTAAAATATCCATTAATTCGTTCGACTTCGCAATTGTTGCTGATTCTTCACCAAATTTACCAATCTTATACTAATGTGGCTAAAGGTTAGAAAAGTTCAAGGGGGCTGATGCTTTCTCAAGGCACTGTATATATATATATATTTGGGCAGGGGGTAGCTGCCGCTAAAGCAGATTTCGGGTATGGAATGACATGTTGCTGGATGAGTGGAAAAGCTGGGTGTTTTGCCAGTAATGAGGATTAATTTGCATCCAGCTGGAAGTCCGCATAACTACTGGTGCCGACTTCCCAGATTGGCTCCACCCTGGGGAAGAGACAGTCTACGTCAAAGGCCTGTGGAGCTGTGGCAGTGAATGATACAGAGTTTTTGGGGTGCCTGGCAGTAGGCCAGCACCTGGTGAGGTAGGGAACCTAATGTATAGTTAGTGCCGAGAGGCTTAGGCTTTATTTTTCAGTTTTTTTTTTTTTTTGTTTTAACTGCTGAATAAAACTGCCTGAGGTCAGTTGTACCCAAATCGCACAGTGTGACAGTGAATGTAACTGGAGTGCTGGTGAATTGTGCCTGTCTACCCAGGAGACGACAATCCCGAACTAATTGATAGACCTAAAAACATAAAATAAGTACTAAGTGGGTTGTCTAGACTGTCCAAACATCTTCATTTAAATTCATTTAAAAATGCTGGTAAAGTACAGCAGTTAACTGGTATACATTATGCTTATTAGCTGGGGCACTCAGGCTACGTCACCCAAGTGTCATGGTGGTCATGGTGCTCCCGCGACCCATGTCTTGAGTTGGGGGGTCAACGATGCCCCTCTCTGTGTCCCGGCGCCCCGTGGCTCTCAATTACCCAGCCTCACTCCTGACTCTGGTCTCCGTCTATCGGCCGTGCATGTGAGCCCCGTCTCCTCCTTAACCAGTATTAACAATAAAGCTAATTGTTAGTACACCTGTGATAAACTGTTACAGTGTTAGTAAGCTGAGACTAAAGTGCAGTAAATAACTAATATCCAGTGGTCTGTTTGTAACTAGGGTCATCTGTAAGTTGAGTGTTCTTAAGTAGTGGACCGCCTGCATACATAAAACCCATGTCCTGACCACTCTGCCGACTACCTGAATTCAATTTGTTTCTATACTTTTGTGTCTGTATTCTAGATTAGCATGAGTACCAATGCATAAC
The DNA here is from genome assembly GCA_019512145.1 of Engystomops pustulosus. NCBI lineage: Eukaryota > Metazoa > Chordata > Amphibia > Anura > Leptodactylidae > Engystomops > Engystomops pustulosus. Next base: position 108,193,761 of record CM033643.1, on the reverse strand, counting down.
AGAAGCAACGGTTTACATACTGGTATCTAAGTCAGTGTATGGAGGTACAAGTAACTTTTGTGTTTTACTTGGGCAATATTAAAGCTCAGTATAGAGTTTTCCATTCAGGAAATACTTTCTATCCAACAGTCTATTAACTTAACAGACTTCACACCTAAGAATTCTAATCAAACCTGGTATTTAGTTATGGGCAGAGTGAGTACAATGCGGGGGGGGGGATTATTATGGTCATGCTAGTGCAGCGAACTTTTTCCCCTTACCCCAGACGCCAGCTCTTGAGAATCCCCCCAGTAATCCAGTTTAACTTCTGAAATGAATCAAATTCAGATTCCTGACGAAAAAGCAACATTTCGTATTTGGAAAAATAGTAACATGCCCGGCATAATGGACAGAATCTGGGCTAATGCCATTCTTAATGTAGGGCATGCCTATCAAAATCCATGTCAGAAAGCAAACCAGTTTTGAGCCGTGTTGGACACTTAAAAACCATTCCGCCAAAGTATCATTTGTTTAGAACTGTATTAGCTTCTAGAACATGTATAAAAACTTAATAAATGGATAATCTAAATTTACAGAAGAAATGGTAAATATGTGACAGTATATATAGGCTCTTGTATTCCTGAAATATAACCAGAATGAAATACATTAATTACAATTGCATTTATTTTTCACACAATCTTTCTTTTACTTGAACTTGAAGCAATTTTGGCTGATTGCCATCTGCCGCTTTACGGATTTCAATCCCCCAGGAGTCCCTTTAGAAAAGACATAGTCTGAAGTGTGTTGATCTCTCATTCATAGGTGTGTCAGGAAAGCGAATGGCCAGATAATCCCACAGCAAAAAGAGACAGGACTGCAACCAATCTAATTGATTCTGAAATGAATCAGTATAGAAAAACAAGCGTTGATTCCCATGTGCACAGGAAAACACATGGACTACGCAAGTTAAATATGGGCGGTTAAAAAAGAAAATATTGAATAAAATCTGCTAGCACTCTCAATTCTATTTAAAAATGATTTGATGCCAATGTTAACGGTTTCTCTATTTGTAACAATTCTTTTTTAAACGCAAGTTTTCTTCAAATGATCTTTGCTTCCTTTTACAGCTTTTCTTCATAATATATTTATTAAATTCCACCTCCTTATTCCCACTAGCTGGAAGGCAGAAGCAAGGATTAGGCTAGTGCAGTATCTCCGATGCTGTCAGTGTTGCACTGCCAAACTTCAAATATAAATGTTGCATGTACTGTCACAGATTTTTCTTCTACATCTAATTTGCAAATGAGGAGCTGACATTTCCCATGCCTCTATTGCACACAGCTCTACACATTAAAAGCTGGGCTGTCACAGCTGCTATTATGTTTATTGCTTTTGCAGATATTAGGAGCCTATTTGAAATTTTTTCATCAGATTTTTATTTATAACTGAGATGGTTGGTGGCAACAAATCCTCATATTTTATTCAGAAAGCAGCCGTGAAGTAGTTTGCTTCGTGGATTGCATTTGAAAACTGTTTCAAGACAGATTTTAAATATCATTTAATCACAAAGTACTGCTTCCTGTATAACCTAATGATACAGTATATCATGGCTTATATATTCAAATAAATATAACTAGGAGAAGTCTAACTTTTAAGACTAGTACTAACTCATTGATGCCCAGGTCTAAAATGTATTATTTTTGAATGTTGGTGTTTTCAGACGCAGTAGAGAAACAGTACCGAATTGGTTCCTGGGAGAGTCAGAGATGAAAATCAACCCTCTGGAGAATTCAGTATTTGGGAGCTTTTCAGATAAAAAGCAAATGTCGGATTGATTAGATATCCACCCAGTACTGAGAGCAGGCAGAACTGAAGTTCATACTACATCAAAAATAACAATGTCAAGACATAAAGGGGGATGGAGGATCAGGAAGCAAAACTTCCCAAAGAGCATAAAATGACAGGATGAAAATGTTATGATCTGTCCAATTTATACATGAATTTTGAACTGAGAAAAAAACTGTTCCAGTACCTTTAGTATGGTGAACTGGATGATATATATTGTAATCTTTATTTTTATTTAAGAGATGTCTGAGGTTAGATAACAAAATGATATTCTGTTTTTCCAGAAACTCCAGCACTTTTGTCCATAGTTTATATATTAGTTGAATTGGAAGCGACAGTTTGCAACGCTGTGTATTAGACAATCAGTTTATAGGTTTAGCAAATCTTGGATGAAACAGTAGTCCAGTGCACGTACATTAGGAATACCACTATTTTTGGATATTATGTGACTTGTGTCCGCATTTTTTAGAAGCTTTGTTCTCTGAAGGCACTTTATGTAATCTGCAGTTGTAAAGAGCAGTTACTGGAGATCTACCTCTGCATAAAGAAACTATTGTATGGGATTCTTCAATGAGCTCTGGTCCATCTAGATTTCAGAATCAAGAGAGAGGAGGAGAAGTAGAGCTAGGAAATTGAAGGAGGAGGCAATTTTCCTTTTAGTTTTTTCAATGTGTGTTTCAATACAATTATTCACGCATAATGAAATAATAAAAGTAATCTCATCATATCACCCTTGTATTTGTGTTGCCAAGGACTACAGTCTCATTGAACTCTTGTAGTGTTTATAGGTCAATGTGCAGAGAGTAGATGGAGAAGCTGAGTTGTGTCCATCATTATTGACACTGCTTTTATCTGCCTCCAGTTTTATCTGTCAATATGATTTTATCCTCAATATGATCAGAATGTTATAATTGTTGATAAGTGCTCAATACTAAAATCAATCTGTAAGCATACCGTTCATTAAAGGGGTAAGACAAGGGCCGGCAGTGGAGTCTCAACAAAAGCGGTGAGAGCGGTATGTGCCAGTAGTAGTGGATGACATGTGGCCTCTGTATACAAAGTGAGACTAGCAGGGATGGTGGTGCTGCAGTTAAATGGGAGATAGGTGAGTAATAGAGATTTATTGTTTACATTCCCCCCAGCCATTATTTTTTTATCCTAAAACACCTTTGATGCAGACAGAAAAAAGGTCAGACAAGAAAAAAGATAAAGGTTGCAAAATTACCTTTCCCAAGATTTACATTTAGAAGGTTATTCTATACTATATTTGCAATGCCACATTATTATTGTACACTATTGTAAACTATGTTAGAAAACTAGCACAATATAATAACATATGCCTTTATAATGCTTCAGTTTTTGGTTTTGTAGCACACAGTTCATTGGCTTGATATCATAAAGTTCAATGTAATGAAAAACGGTCACATTTAGAAAAAAAGAGGAGAATGGTTTGCTCCTGCTATAATCTTTATAGCATTAGACTCTATGTTGCCGGCAGAATTTATATTCACTAAACTGACATTTTTTTAAAAAATAAGATTGAAAAGACAGTAAGAACCAATAAGAAACATGTTACAGACAATGGCAGATGGTTTACTGGCCTTTGTTTTAAATTTCTGATCTTCTTGGTCTATGAGCATCTGTTAATCTTGCTACAATTACCAGTTGACCTATTAAAAGATTTTATTTCGTTTTCGAAGTTTCATCTTTACCTAACAACACACTGCTTGTTCTCAGATTACAAGTGTTATTATCACTGTGGACAGGTCATGTGAAATCCATTGCAGGATCAATGATGCTGAAAATCAATAGTACTTCCTAAATACTTCCACACCCTACTTGGCTCAGTAGGCAAACGCAACCTTGTTAAGCTATTCTGTAATTTTTTCTTTCCATTGAAAGTCCCTTTTAAAGTTCGAGAAATGTTTTACATCGTTTCCTTCGACATTGAGATTTGTTTTTTATTTCATAGACTAAATAAGTAAAAAAATAATCTATCATTTTTGTTTGAAAATGAACAAAAGTACGTTAAGGGTAAATAACATTTAACTCCTTTAGGAAGTATTCCCATTTTTCAAATCTACCCTGGTGTCACTATAGTGGTTATAGCTTTGGAAGATATCAAGGGGATTTTGAAATTGTTTTCTGTTGACACATTGTACTTCAAATTAGTTTAAAAATTTGGATGAAATCTTTTGTTTTTAGTTATGAAAAAAAAAATTTGGCCAAAATTCTCTACTTTGATGCGAGAGATAGTCATAGCACCCAAATAATTCAAAACTTACATTCCCAAATGTCTGCTTATATTGCCATGGTTTTTAAGATTCCACAATTTTAATACAATGGTGTAAGGCTCAGAATTTGGGTTCATTCTTCATATTTTTGGAAAATCAAAAACGGAGGAGCGATGTACAAATTGAATATTTTTTGACAATACATTCATTTTGTATGGAAACATTTGAAATGGATTTAAATGAAAAAAGTCTCCACAAGTTACCAATTTCTCCTGAGTGTACTAATACCCATATGTGGTGGTAACCTGCTGTATGGGCGCACGGACGGGCATAGAAGGGAAGGAAGCACCATCCAGAGCAGATTGCATTGTCACATTGTACAGGGTATATATTTTTTTCTTTTTTTTAATGTGGACCTGAAGGGCTTATTTTTTTTTTTTGCACATAGATGATGAACTTTTTGTTACACAATTTTGGGGACATCTATTGGTGAGATTTTATTAACTCTTTTGTTGGTGGAGGAAATGAAAATCATTAATTTTTGGAAGATTTTTTTTTTTTTTTTTTGGCAGTTTACCATACCATAAAAATAGTATATATTATTATATTCTATGGGTTGCCATATTGCATGATGATAAAATACTCATTTTATATAGACTTTTGTTTTTCTAAATTTTACTTAATAAAAAGTAATTGGCGAAAATGTAAATCTTAGCCATCACTGTCTTTCACATGCATAACTTTTTATTTTTCAGCTGACAAATCTGTGTTAAGGGCTATTTTTTGCAAGAAGCATGTTTGTTTAGTGGTCTTATTTTAGATTGTGTAACACTTCTTTTTATCAACTTTTAGAGCATTTTTAATAAAAATTATCTTTTTATTGGAGAGTTTTTGAGGTTGTTTTTACGGGGTTACTTAGCGGGTCTAATAATGATTCTGTTTTATTATGCAGATTGTCATGGACATAGCAATACCAAATATGTGGGGGTGGGTTTATGTATTTTATTCAATTTACTGAATAAAAACTATTTGGGGAAATCTCTCATTTATTTAACATCACCATCATTTCATATGCAGAACTTTATTTTTCAGCTGATGAATCTGGTTAAGGGCCTTATTTTTTGCGAGAAAAGGTGTTCTTTTTAGTGGTCTTTTACAGTGTGTAACATTTTTTAAATCCTTTTAGAGCATTTTTTAAAAGTATTAATTAAAAATAATCTTTCAGAACATTTTTTTTCTGGTGTTTTCCGTTCTGGTCAATAATGATTCTGTTTTATTATACAGATTGTTACAGATGCAGCATACCAAATATGTGGGGTTTTATACTTTATTAAGTGTTTTTATGGGGAAGTGACATTTTAGGGGCTTATTTTATGTATTTATTTTATTTATTCTATGTTTAAACTTTAGTGTTTTTAACTTTATTACTTATACAACCTTGAACTTGAAAGACCATGCTCTGATAGCTGGTTCAAGTCCAATACACTGCTCTACCATAATTATTCATTGTAGAGCAGTGTAAACTGTTGAGCATGCAGACGTATACGCAGACAGTTTACAGTCAGACCACTTGGTCTGACTGCTCAGAACATCAGGCAGCCCCGGGGGAACTTGGCAGACCTCGGGGTGCGCCCAGAAGAGGATCAGATCCCTCGGTTAGCGGAACGCGGGATCCAATCCATAGGGGGAAGACCCTTTCACTCTGTGGTCAAACATGTATGGGGTTAACACTCGCTATCGGAGCCTGCTCCGATCGCAGGTGTTTCAGCGCGGTGTCAGCTGTAATAGACAGCTGAAAGCCGCTGCTTCTGGTACCACCTCCTTTCGTGAGTGGGTGCCAGAAGCGGGACGTCACAGAATGTCCCGGTGCGGGAAGTATCTCACCTGCAGGGACGTACTATAACATCCTGGTGCGCGTAGGGGTTAAAATATAATAATTTTTTCTAATGTTGAAGTAATTTTTATTGAAAACTTAAGGGAGTTATGTTTTGTTGTGTTTGTTGTAACACACATAGAGAACATATAAAAAAACAGACCATGATAAAAAACCCTCCTCCCCAGGTAAGTGCAAAAGTCCAAAGCAGCAGATTTAAAGAGTCCATACAGTTGGAATGTACAAACAAAGGGTCTATCCATGAAACCCTATCTGGTAATAAGAAAAGTCCTATGAGGCATATGAATACTGCAAAAAGAGTAACATCAAGACCCAAGAGGTGTTCCCATTTCAGCAAATTATGTTATGTGTTTACATTAAAAGTTTATAATTTCCCCATATACTTTCTGTATCAATCCTTATGGTTTTCTAGACCTCTGCTTGCAGTCATTCTATAGATTCTATGTTTACTTCAATGGACAGAAATTGACCATGGTCACACAGGTGCATGGCTCTTATAACACACAGCCCTGATTACTCTCTTCTCTCTGTATACTAACAAGCTGTTCCCCATGTCGATTTCTGTCCATTGAAAGTAAACATAGATGCGTATTACAGAGTGACAGCAAGCAGAGATCCAGAAAACATGAGGAATTTATACAGAAAGTATATTTGTAAATCAGGCCAAACGTCAAACCACATTCAGATGTATTAAAAGATCTTAGCCAAATGTACCTTGGAAGATTTTAACTCTAACCAAGGCCAATTCCAAAAAAAAAAATTCCGTATTTAACCCCTTAGCGCTCTGCGCCGTAGCGTACTGCGCCTGAGTCCCGCGAATAGCGCTCAGCGCAGAGTACAGCTTACTGCGCAGAGGACGATGCCGGTCAACGCTGCATAGCAGCCGAACCGGCATCGTTAGCCGCGGGATTTCAACGGTAATTACTTGAATCCCTGGCTAACACCCGCGGTCGGAGTGGGCTCGATCGCGGTGTTTAACCCGTGAAATACACGCGGTTCAACGTGACAGCGGCATTTAACAGCATTATGGGGTCTTAACCCCACGATCGCCCCCCACCGCACCGTTTTCGGGGGGGGGGAGGTGTGGTGCGCTGTTTTGGCACCTCTGGGGTCCAATCGGACCCCAGAGAAGCCGAGGGATTACTCTTAAGATGGCGTCTGTGACGTCATCTTAAAGGTTAAAGTGTCAGCCTATGGCATGCATAGGCGGCACTGTAATACCTGAATACATTAGTATGCAGAGTATTATCAAGAACAAGCCAACAGATGATTGCTGTCATATCCATGGGGATCATGTAAAAAATTTAAAAAAAAATGTTTTTGAATAAAAAATTACTTTATAAATCACTAAAAATGCGCATAAGCCCCCAAAAAAACATATAAAGAGACATGATAATGCTCAAAAAAGGTCTAAATCATAACACAAACCCCACATATATAGTATCACCGCATCCGTAACAATCCATAGAATAAAACTAAATAACTATTGAACCCATATGATGAAACGCTGTAAAAAAAAAAATGTTAAAAACCCGCCAAAAATAGATTTTTACCTATTATATCCAACTAAAATGCAATAAAAAGTGATCAACAAAACATATGTACTGCCAGAATGATACATTTGCAAAGAACAACATGTCCCGCAAAAAAACAATGCATCAACCACCTCTGTAGCCAAAAACGTAACAATGTATGCCACTTGGAAGACGGCGATGCAAAAATGATAGATTTTTCCATACATTAGGGTTTTATTGGAAATTAAAACATAAGAAAAAAATATTATGTCTGGTATCCCCGTAATCGTATCGACCCATAGAATAAGGCTATAGGCTATACGGTGAACACGAAAAAAAAAAAAAAAAAAATTCCAGTACAGAATTGATGCTTTTCTACTCACTGACCTCAAAAAAAGTTCCAAATTTTCAACAATAGGTGATACCAACCCCAAAATGGTAACACTGGAAAAAGCATCTTGTCCCGCAAAAAAATGCCACACATGGCCCAAATAACGGAAAAGCGAAAATTTTATAGCCTTCAAAAGGGGGCAACGAGGAAAACTAAAATCCTGGCAGCTGCAGGGTGCTCCTTCCCTTTGCGCCTCGTGTGCCCCCATAACACAATAACGGCCAGTTTTGGGGGTCGCTGCACTCAGGAGAAATTGTGGAACAAATTTTATGGTGAGTTTTCTCCTTTTTATCTTTGGTAAATGTGTAAATTTTAGGGGCTAATGAACGTATAACGACACAAAATTTGACCATTTAAATTTCACAGCCATTTGATTCAATTACTATGAAGATCTCAAGGGGGTAACAATCTTTGTAAATGTGTTTCTGATAGGTTGAGGGGTGCAGATTTGAAAATGGGTTGGTATGTAGGAAGTTTTTGTTGCAAAATATGTAAAATTTGATTTCAAACAGTATTTATCCCCAAAATAGTCAATTCTGAAAATAGGAAAAACGCTATTCGATTGTAGGCCGCGTGAGTCAAAAATAATTATCCAAACATTTCAAAATTATGAAAATGTAAAGTAGACAAAAGGGAAATGTTATCTGCAAGTTGTTATTTAGGTGGTAAATCGATCTGTCTGAAAACGCGGTGATTTTGAATTTCGAAAATGGCAAATTTTTCTAAAAATTCAATTTTTTTCATTTTTTTGTAAAAACGCAAAACTTATCAGCCAAAATTTACACAAAATGAAGTACAACATGTGGGGAAAAAACAATCTCAGAATCACTTTGATAAGTAAAAGTGTTCAAAAGTTATAACCATATAAAGAGACGCAGGTCAAAATCTAAAAAATGGGACTGAGCCTTAAGCTGTAAAATGGTGCGTCCTTAAGGGGTTAAGGAAAGATTAATCCTAGAGATGAGTTTAGAAACGTTGGAGAAAATACTAGTTTTAACTTTTTAGTTTTTTATGGTGAATAGAAAATTAATCAAAAATTTGCTCTGCAAATACAAAATAAAATATATATAATATATATTTTTTACATATAATGAGATCTACCTTATATAAACACTAATTTGTTTTTTTTATTCTGAATATGGTGGAGATGGATCTATGTATGTGACTGTTCACACAGAACAAATATTGCTCATTTCTAGAATCCCTTAGTGGCATGGCAAAAATTATGTTTAGGATTTTATACCTAACACTAAACTATGCAGCTTGATATATAAATCCATATATTGACATAAAATCGCCTGTTGTACGAATAGGGATTAAATGTTGTTTGGAAAACAACATTAATTTTTTGCTCTCATTTCACTTCCTCCATGCCAGCAGTGCTTTCTTAGTTATAAGCTCTATAAAAAATAACTTCATTCATAATTAACACTTGTACATATAGAAGGTCTCTTTTTCTAACCCTTTTATAATAAATATAACACTTTAAGGATAAGTGTATGTAAAGGTGTATGAAGAGAGGATGAAACATATAGGTGGTACTGAGCTGGCACTTAGTAAATTCCAGTGGCACATGCATGTCACCTATGGTTTGAATGTTGCTCCTGTCCGCGCCGCAATGTAATGTTATCTCGCTTGAGGAGAAGGAGAGAGCTCCCGTCCCACTTTCTCCAAGCCCTGGCTCTTGCGTCACCGGCCGCTCCGAGCTCCTCAGGCTGGAGCAGATAAATTAAAAGCTGGAGATGCTAAGATGCATTCAGGGTACGTCAACCTTTGACTAATGGTTTTTAAAAAGCTTTTTCTTTGTAAGTGTACCTTTCTTTATGCATTGAAAACAGTCCATTTAAGGCATGTCACGCGTGTCCCTGCGATCACGTCTCGGATCGCAGGCACTCTGTGCCTCTCCGTGGCGGCACAACCCCCAGACTTCAACTTACCTCTCCACGATTCTGCTCCCTCCTCGTACAGTTAGCAAGTGCCAGCCAGCTTCCTAGGGTGCTCATGCCCCGGCTCTTGAGAATGAAAGTGCTGATTGGCACTTGCACTTCCGGGTTTTCCATAAAGGCGGATGCTTGCGGACCTTTGAGCTACCAGCCTTAGCGAAAGCTTCCCAGAGTGTGCCAGTGTTCTTGTACTCCATCTTTGATCTCCCGTTGTGACCTCGGATTTGACCCTGACTATGCTCCTCTGCCACCTGTCATGAACTTCTGCTGCTCCTGACCACGAGATGCCTTCTGCTCCTATAACTCAATCTTGGCTGCCACAGCGGACTAGTCACCCTGTGGAACGACCTGGTGGCACCACGCAAACACGCAGGATCAAGACCATGCAAGACCATCCTGCTTTGTGGCGGTACTGGTGAAGACCGGGGTCACTGAGATGCCAGTACGTGTCGGCAAGTGTCATCGTCCGCGGTGGTCAGGGGGTTCCTGACCCCGAGCCCTGACATGTACAAAGAAACCAGGCATGTAAGTGCTGGACAACGTGCAGTCAATGAAACCCTAGGTGTCTTAAAATACAGTATAAAAAAAATGTTAAAAAAAGTTTTAAAAAATGACAAAAAAGGTCAATCACCCCTTTTTCCCCACAGGGATTGTAACCAAGTGGACGATTTCGGGCTGCATTAAGTACTATGGCAGGCAAATGGAACAGAGGGCCCCGCCATGAAGCCATGTCCGACCCGAAAAATACATAAATACACAGCCTATCTGTGTGCAAATAGCCAGACTTAGGGGTATGTATATAATTACAAATCTATACACATTATACATAATCAATATGCTACACATAAACTCATTTGCCGAGACACTCATTAAATGTAAAGTTAGTGAGTGCATTAAAGCACACATTACACAAATAAGGAAACAAAGCTTAGGAAAGAGGGCCCACCGAAGTGTTCTCCAGTGATTCAGTGTGCCAGCTAACTGTATCTTTATGGTATCTATGGTTTTAGATCCACATCTTATTGTGTGATTTTTCTGATTGTTATAGAAATTGGAGGGAATATTACTGAACAGTGATTATATTTATTCACATGTGATGTTGAGTCATTGTACACATTGATCTGCCATGAAGATGGCTTAAGAGCCGTGTATTTTTTGCATATGTCGTACCATGGTGAGTTGGAAACTCCTTTAACTTGTCTTTTGGAATTTACAGTAATTCGTAGTATATATATATATATATAATAAAACAAGAGGAAGTCCAAGCAGCACAACCGAATGGCCTGGGTGCAAAAGTCTGGATGTCGTGGCAAGGACCAAGTGGTATATACGAGGAAGGCAGCAGCACTCCAGTGGGTAGATTAAATCAGGTGGGTCTCTTTATTTCAGATGACGTTTCGGTGTATCCACCTTTTTCAAGCATACAGCATAGTGACCAGCATTTCATATATGGACCAACCTGCTTCTGATTGGTCAGACAATTGTTTGTGCAATGAATCAATACAAATATAATTTTCCTTATACAGTAATGTGATACCGCCTGGTAAAGTCAGATGTTGGCCCTTTGAGGAAAACTACACAAAAAACCTTAACTGACGCATCCAGAGTGGGTAGTTTCCCCTGCCACTCAGTGGTAATTATTCACACATTACCAAAGGAAACACTTTTACTCACAATAATGTCACATACAAATCAAGCACTATCTGGACTGCAACAGCGACTTGATTTATAAGCTGTCATGCCCATGTAACCTTATTTACGTGGGAGAAACCACTCTTGATCTTAAAACCAGACTGATACAACACAGATACACCATTCGAAAAAAGAGGCTTGATCTACCAGTGAGTAGGCACTTCACTGAAAAGGGCCATAAAGAATGTGACTTGAAATGTCAAATAATTGACCGCATCCCCCCCCCCCAGGAGAGGGGGAAATAGGGAATCCACATTAAGGAAAAAAGACTAGAGGGGATATACCGCCTACAGTCATTATAACCCCAGGGGCTAAATATTGAATTTAACCTAACCAATATATCTAACATTGCTTAACTATATGGGTTGATGTCCCAGTACACCCTGGTATGTCTTTTACTGGTTCCTCCGAAAGTAACAAGTGAATTTATGTAGGGGTTATCCCCCCCAGACCCTACCATACTAATATTGCATTTTTGTGTTTCTACTCTAGATCCTCCTATGGTTGGACCCGGAGACCCCACACGTCTGCAAAATTTCTCGGCAATTCAAATTGGTGTCGCTGCATCGAAAACTTCTCCGGAATCATAGTGACCGCCTTCTCCAATTGTTCTTCTTTTCTACTTACGCCGCGGATAGTGAGAACCGATGGGACGATAAGGAGACACATAGGAACTGCTAATTCGCGGTTCTGTAGTGGCTTCATTAGTCCGTGTCTACACACTGTTCACACAGTGTGTGTCCGGTCTTACTGCGACTCCTACCTGTACAGAATTTGTCTCATGTCTTCATCTTATATTGGGAACCGATGGGGATGATAAGCTGTCAAGAGATCGATCCTAAATCCCAGTTCCAACGGGTTGACCGTTATAGTCTCATGACCCCACCCTTAAACAAATTAGACTGAAGAAATGAAAACAGAGGTTTTTACAAAGGGGTTACCCAGCTAGGATACTGATGAATCGAGACAACCATCATAAATAGAAGGCCATAACCCACTACGTCTCCGTTTGTGAGACAGTTCCACCACTAATAAACAAGATTGATGACACCATTTAGAAAACATTGGCACATATTGGAGGACACATATCAAAAATACGGATTTCAAGAACCCCCTTTTAATATGCAACAAAAACTTCCTACACTACAGAATAGATTAGTTGAGAGGACTTTGGAAGTGGCAAAAAGGTCCTTCACACAAACTTTACTCACCTCGAAGAAAACACGGAATTTCCTGTCTAAGCTGCCAACAATGTAGCAATGTTAACCAAAAGTGACATTTTTTTCATCCCATTCAGGACGTGCATATAAGATCAAAGGTTATTTACTGCCATTTAAGGATTGTCATTTACACCATAAGTGTCCTTGCGGTCTCCTATACGTGGAGAGACACGCCAGCGTGTAGGGACCGCATAGGACAACACAAGTCCACAATATTAGGAGGGGAAAATCTGCTGTTACCAAGTACGGCACATTTTAAGAAATGTAATCTTCCTACCCAATTAAAATATCAGGTTATTGATAAAATAAACCCCCCCAGAAGAAAGGTGGAAATGTCACCAAATGCTTTTACAGAAAGGGCATTCTGGATACACGAGTTGAAAACCCCTCGAACCATATGGCCTTAACAGGGATTATGAAATTGTCATTCTAACTGATTTCATATTATTTTATTACAGACACAGAATGTTTGAAGCTCCACTGATTGGGAGAGAAGAAGATATGGTATGAAATATATCGATTAAATTGTCTCTACATCATAACTATGTCTAAATATCAATCATTAACCAAACATAATTGCATAACATTTAACCCCTGAACGTTTTTGAATGTCCGTTATTTTTCTTCTACATATTTCTTTACAAGTCATCGACTAATACCCATGTCATCTTCAATAATAGAAGAGCATATTTTTGTATGTACTATCAGTGAGATCACTTTGTATACTCATTGATATTCTAACGGAGATGGGCCGATGAACGCATCACGGAAGACGAATCAATGATAGAATCACGTGAAGATGATTGATCACAAGACCCGGAAAACCACATGACAGATGACGCAGTGAATGACGTGTCATCTTCATTGGACATTTTTTTCTTTATATAGTCTAATAGAACGCTAGCAAAACAGTGATGAAGGCTCGGGAAGAGCCGAAAAAAGCGTTTGCGGTATTCTTTGTTTATTTTGAAAAATCTATCAATAATAAAAACCCTTTTTTTTATACTTACCGTTTCGAGTGCGGGACCTTTACTCATTGGGATGATAAGCGGGTACATAAGAGCTGCCAACCTAGCGGTTTCCTCAAGTCCCACTTGTCCCACAAAACACCACTGTTCACACAGTGGGTTTCCGGTCCCCAAAATATTTCTCTTATACTGTACCGTATACAGTATTCTTTCGTCTGGTTCCCTGAACCAATTGGCCGTCCGGCTCCAAAGAGGTGCCTTGCGCACTGGCTTCGTTCCACCGGAGATGTGACATATGAGGCGCTGTTTTCCCGGGTCTTGGTATGCTTTCCTTAGCAAGCTACAGCCTAATTGCATGAATTGATCAATGACGATGGGCGGTTCCTATTACTAGTAGCGAACTATACTGTTTTTTAAAATACACTGCCACTTTAATTTTTTACTGTAGCACTTGCACTGTACTTGTATATATTGATCTATGATGTATACATTATGTATAAGGAAAAATGATATTTGTATTGATTCATTGCACAAACAATTGTCGACCAATCAGAAAGCGGTGGTCCATATATAGAAATGCTGGTCATCTTTGCTGATCATGCTTAAAAAGGTGGACACACCGAAACATTCGCATTGAAACAAAGATCACCTGTTATCTACCCACTGGAATGCTGCTTCCTTTCTCATATAGATATATATTATATATATCTATATTATAAGATATAATTATATATATTTATCTCAGTGGATCTTTCTACCCAAGGATCCGGGCACAGCAATGGGGACTACTGCATAGCTGGACTATTCCTGTTTGACTCCTGTCTCCTCTTTTGATCCCAGTACATTGATGACATGCTTCATCATATGGCAGGCACTCCGGGACCGGTTCATTTTGCCCATATTGCAAGATCAGAAGCCCATGTCAGAACATTGACTGTGGATATTGTAGTTATAAGGATACAAATGAATATGATTGTAGTTTTAGAAAGATGGTCGTTAAGCTTAATTTTTACTTGCTTCCCCAAACCAATCCCAAGAATTTTCTTTTACTTGACAACAGTACCGACAGTTTTGGCAAATGGAGTGGATGTGCTCAACGTTTGAGAACAATCAAGACACTGTTTTCAGGACGAGGAGACATTCATTTTGTATGGAAACATTTGAAATGGATTAAATGAAAAAAGTCTCCACAAAGTTTACCCAATTTCTCCTGAGTGTACTGATACCCCATATGTGGTGGTAACCTGCTGTATGGGCGCACGGACGGGCATAGAAGGGAAGGAGGCACCATCCAGAGCAGATTTGCATTGTCACATTGTACAGGCTATATATTTTTTTCTTTTTTTTAATGTGGACCTGAAGGGGCTTATTTTTTTTTTTTTGCCACATGAGATGAACTTTTCTGTTACACAATTTTGGGACATCTATTGGTGAGATTTTATTAACTCTTTGTTGGTGGAGGAAATGAAAATCATTAATTTTTTGGAAGATTTTTTGGTTTTTTTTTTTGGCAGTTTACCATACCATAAAAATAGTATATTATTTGTATTCTATGGGTTGCCATGATTGATAAAATACCTCATTTATATAGACTTTTTGTTTTTTTCTAAATTTTACTGAATAAAAAGTAATTTGGCGAAAATGTAAATTTTAGCATCACTGTCTTTTCACATGCATAACTTTTTTATTTTTCAGCTGACAAATCTGGTTAAGGGCTTATTTTTTGCAAGAAGCATTGTTCTTGTTAGTGGTCTTATTTTAGATTGTGTAACATTCTTTTTTATCACTTTTAGAGCATTTTTTAATAAAAAATTATCTTTTTATTGGAGAGTTTTTTGAGGTTGTTTTTTACGGGGTTCACTTAGCGGGTCTAATAATGATTCTGTTTTATTATGCAGATTGTCATGGACATAGCAATACCAAATATGTGGGGGTTTTATGTATTTTATTCAATTTTACTGAATAAAAACTAATTTGGGGAAATCTCTTCATTTTAACATCACCATCATTTCATATGCAGAACTTTATTTTTCAGCTGATGAATCTGGTTAAGGGCTTATTTTTTGCGAGAAAAGATGTTCTTTTTAGTGGTCTTGTTTTACAGTGTGTAACATTTTTTAAATCACTTTTTAGAGCATTTTTTAAAAAGTATTAATTAAAAATAATCTTTTTTCAGAACATTTTTTTTTCTGGTGTTTTCCGTTCTGGTCCAATAATGATTCTGTTTTATTATACAGATTGTTACAGATGCAGCAATACCAAATATGTGGGTTTTATACTTTATTAAGTGTTTTTATGGGAAAGTGACATTTTAGGGGCTTATATTTTATGTATTTATTTTTTATTTATTCTTATGTTTAAACTTTAGTGTTTTTAACTTTTATTACTTATACAACCTTGAACTTGAACCAGCAATGCTCTGATAGCTTGTTCAAGTCCAATACACTGCTCTACAATAATTATTCATTGTAGAGCAGTGTAAACTGTCTGAGCATGCAGACGTATACGCAGACAGTTTACAGTCAGACCACTTTGGTCTGACTGCTCAGAACATCAGGCAGCCCCGGGGAACTTGGCAGACCTCGGGGCTGCCCAGAAGAGGATCAGATCCCTCGGTTAGCGGAACGCGGGATCCAATCCATAGGGGGAAGACCCTTTCACTCTGTGGTCAAACATGTATGGGGTTAACACTCGCTATCGGAGCCTGCTCCGATCGCAGGTGTTTCAGCGCGGTGTCAGCTGTAATAGACAGCTGAAAGCCGCTGCTTCTGGTACCACCTCCTTTCGTGAGCTGGTGGCAGAAGCGGGACGTCACAGAATGTCCCGGTGCGGGAAGTATCTACCTGCAGGGACGTACTATAACATCCTGGTGCGCGTAGGGGTTAAATAAAAATATTTTTTCTAATGTTGAAGTAAATTTTTATTGAAAACTCAAGGGAGTTATGTTTTTTGTTGTTGTTTGTAACACACATAGAGAACATATAAAAAAACAGACCATGATAAACAAACCCCTCCCTCCCCAGGTAAGTGCAAAAGTCCAAAGCCAGATTTAAAGAGTCCACATACAGTTGGAATGTACAAACAAAGGGTCTATCCATGAAACCCTATCTGGTAATAAGAAAAGTCCTATGAGGCATATGAATACCTGCAAAAAGAGTAACATCAAGACCCAAGAGGTGTTCCCATTTCAGCAAATTAATGTTGATGTTTTTACCATTAAAAGTTTTATAATTTCCCCATATACTTTCTGTATCAATTCCTTATGGTTTTCTAGACCTCTGCTTGCAGTCATTCTATAGATTCTATGTTTACTTCCAATGGACAGAAATCTGACCATGGTCACACAGGTGCATGGCTCTTTATAACACACAGCCCTGATTACTCTCTCTCTCTCTGTGATACTAACAAGCTGTTCCCCATGTCAGATTTCTGTCCATTGAAAGTAAACATAGATGCGTATTACAGAGTGACAGCAAGCAGAGATCCAGAAAACCATGAGGAATTTATACAGAAAGTATATTTGTAAATCAGGCCAACCGTCAACCACATTTCAGATTGTATTAAAATATCTTAGCCAAATGTACCTTGGAAGATTTTAACTCTAACCAAGGCCCAATTTCCAAAAAAATATTCCTTATTTAACCCCTTAGCGCTCTGCGCCGTAGCTGTACTGCGCCGCTGATCCCGCGAATAGCGCTCAGCGCAGTACACGCTACTGCGCAAGCGACGATGCGGTCAACGATGATAGCAGCCGAACCGGCATCGTTTAGCCGCGGGATTTCAACGGTAATTACGTTGACACCTGGCTAACACCGCGGTCGGAAGTGGGATCCGATCGCGGTGTTTAACCCGTTAAATACCGCGGTCAACGTGACGCGGCATTTAACAGCCTTATGGGGGTCTTAAACCCACGATCGCCCCCCCCGACCGTTTTCGGGGGGGGGGGTGGTCGCTGTTTTGGCACCTCTGGGGTCCAATCGGGACCCCAGAGAAGCCTGGAGGGATTACCTTTAAGATGGCGTCTGTGACGTCATCTTAAAGGTAAAGTGTCAGCCTATGCATCTGCATAGGCGGCACTGCATACCTGAAATACATTAGTATTGCAGAGTATTATCAAGAACAAGCAATAGATGATTGCTGTCCATATCCCAGGTGGATCATGTAAAAAAAAAATTTAAAAAAAAATGTTTTGGATAAAAAATTACTTTATAAATCACTAAAAATGCGCATAAGCCCCCAAAAACATATAAAGAGACATAAATGCTCAAAAAAGTCTAAATCATAACACAAACCCCAACATATTAGTATCACACGCATCCGTAACAATCCATAGAATAAAACTAAATAACTATGAACCCATATGATGAAAGCTGTAAAAAAAAAAATGTTAAAAACCCGCCAAAAATTATGATTTTTACCTATTAATCCAACTAAAATGCAATAAAAAGTGATCAACAAACATATGTACCAGAATGATACATTTGCAAAGAACAACATGTCCCGCAAAAAAACAATGCAAACCACCTCTGTAGCCAAAAAACGTAACAATGTTATGCCACTTGGAAGACGGCGATGCAAAAATGATAGATTTTCCATACATTAGGGTTTTATTTGGAAAATAAAAACATAAGAAAAAATATTCATGTCTGGTATCCCGTAATCGTATCGACCCATAGAATAAGGCTATAGGCTATACGGTGAACACGAAAAAAAAAAAAAAAAAAATTCCAGTACAGAATTGGCTTTTCTACTCATGACCTCAAAAAAGTTCCAAATTTTCAACAATGGTGATACCAACCCCAAAATGGTAACACTGGAAAAAGCATCTGTCCCGCAAAAAAAATGCCACACATGGCCCAAATAACGGAAAAGCGAAAATTTTATAGCCTTCAAAAGGGGGCAACGAGAAAACTAAAATCCTGGCAGGCAGGTGTGCTCCTTCCCTTACTGCGCCTCGCTGTGCCCCCATAACACAAGTAACGGCCAGTTTGGGGGGTCGCTGCACTCAGGAGAATTGTAGAACAAATTTTATGGTGAGTTTTCTCTTTTATCTTTTGGAAATGTGTAATTTTAGGGTAAATGAACGTATAACGACAAAAATTGACCATTCTAAATTTCACGCATTTTGATTCATTACTATGAAGATTCAAGGGGGTTAACAATCTTTGTAAATGCTGTTTCTGATAGGTTGAGGGGTGCAGATTTGAAAAGGGTTGGTTATGTAGGAAGTTTTTGTTGCAAAATATGTAAAATTTGATTTCAAACAGTATTTATCCCCAAAATAGTCAATTCTGAAAATACGGAAAATCGCTATTCGATTTGTAGGCCGCGTGACGTCAAAATAAAATTTCAAACATTTCAAAAATTATGAAATGTAAGTAGACAAAATGGGAAATGTTATCTGCAAGTAATTTAGGTGGTAAATCGATCTGTCTGAAAACGCGGGTGATTTTGAATTTCGAAAATGGCAAATTTTTCTAAAAATCCTTTTTTTTCTTTTTTTTGTAAATAAACGCAAAACTTATCAGCCAAAATTTACCACAAAATGAAGTACAACATGTGGGAAAAAACAATCTCAGAATCACTTTGATAAGTAAAAGTGTTTCAAAAGGAAACCATATAAAGAGACGCAGGTCAGAATCTAAAAAATGGGATGAGCCTTAAGCTGTAAAATGCGGGTCTTAAGGGGTTAAGGAAAGATTAATCCTAGAGATGAGTTTAGATAACGTTGGAGGAAAATACTATGTTTTAACAGTTTTTTAGTGGATAAGAAACATTAATCAAAAATTGCTCTGCAAATACAAAATAAAATATATATATATATATATTTTTTACATATAATGAAGATCTACCTTATATAAAACCTAATTTGTTTTTTTTTTATTCTGAATATGGTGGAGATGGATCTATGTATGTGACTGTTCATCACAGAACAAATATTGTCATATTCTAGAATCCCTTAGTGGAATGGCAAAAATTAGTGTTTAGGATTTATACCTAACATAAACTATGCAGCTTGATAATAAATCCATATATTGACATAAAATCGCCATGTTGTACGAATAGGGCATTAAATGTTGTTTGGAAAACAACATAATTTTTTTGCTCTCATTTCACTTCCTCAGCACAGCAGTGCTTTCTTAGTTATACAGCTCTATAAAAAATAACCTTCAATTCATAATTACACTTGTAATATAGAAGGTTCTTTTCTATACCCTTTTTTATAAATATAACACTTTAAGGATAAGTGTATGTAAAGGTGTATGAAGAGGATGAAACATACTAGGTGATACTGGCTGGCACTATGTAAATTCCAGTGGCACATGCATGTCACCATGATGGTTTGAATTGTTGCTCGTGCCCGCAATGTAATGTATCTCCTGTGAGGAGAAAGGAGAGAGCTCCCGTCCCACTTTCTCCAAGCCCTGGATCTCTGACGTCACCGGCCAGCTCGAGCTCCTCAGGGTGGAGCAGAAAATTAAAAGCTGGAGATGCTAAGATGCATTCAGGGTCACGTCAACCTTGACTAATGGTTTTTAAAACGCTTTTCTTTGTAAGTGTACCTTTTCTTATGCATTGAAAACAGTTCCATTTAAGGCATGTCACGCGTGTCCTACGATCAAGCTCGGATCGCAGGCACTCCTGTGCCTCTCCGTGGCGGCACAAACCCCAGCCTTCACTTACCTCTCCACGATTCTGCTCCCTCTCGTTACAGTTAGCACGTGCCAGCCAGTTCCTAGGGGCTCATGACCCCGGCTCTTGAAAATGAAAGTGCGATTGGCACTTGCACTTCCGGGTTTTCCATAAAGGCGGATGCTTGCCGGACCTTGAGCTACCAGCACTTAGCGAAAGCTTCCCATGAGTGTCCCAGTGTTCCTTGTACTCCATCTTTGATCTCCCGTTGTGACTCGGATTTGACCCTGACATGCTCCTCTGCCACCTGTCATGAACTTCTGCCTGCTACCTGACCACGAGATTGCCTTCTGCTCCTATAACTCAATCTTGGCTGCCACAGCGGACTAGTCACCCTTGGAACGACCTGGTGGCACCCCGCAAAACCGCAGGATCAAGACATGCAAGACCATCCTGCTTTGTGGCGGTATCTGGTGAAGACCGGGGTCACTGAGATGCCAGTCCCGTGTGCGGCAAGTGTCATCGTCCGCGGTGGTCCAGGGGGTTCACTGACCCCGAGCCCTGATTGTACAAAGAAACAGGCATGTAAGTGTGGACAACGTGCAGTGCAATGAAAACCCTAGTGGTCTAAACAATACAGTATAAAAAAAATGTTAAAAAAAGTTTTAAAATGACAAAAAAAGGTCAAAACACCCTTTTTCCCACAGGGATTGTAACCAAGTGGACGATTTCGGGCTGCATTAAGTACTATGGCAGGCAAATGGGAACAGAGGCCCCCGCCATGACGCATGTCCGACCTGAAAATAACATAAATACACAGCCCAGCCGTAGTGCAAATAGCCAGACTAGGGGTATGTATATAATACAAATATATACACATATACATAATCAATATGCTACACATATAACTCATTTGCAGAGACACTCATTAAAGTAAGTAGTGAGTGCTTAAGCACATATTCACAATAAGGAAACAAAGTTTAGGAAAGAGGGCCCACCGAAGTGTTCTCCAGTGATTCAGTGGCATGGACTAACTGTATCTTTATGGTATCTATGGTTTTAGATCCACCATCTTATTTGTGTGATTTTCTGATTGTTATAGAAATTGGAGGGAATACTGAACAGTGATTATATTTTATTCACATGTGATGTTGAGTCATTGTACACATTGATCTGCCCTGAAGATGGCTTAAGAGCCGTTGTATATTTTTGCATATGTCGTACCATGGTGAGTTGAAACTTCCTTTATACTTGTCTTATGGAATTTACAGTAATTCGTATATATATTAATATATAAAACAAGAGAAGTCCAAGGCAGCACACCGAATGGCCTGGGTGCAAAAGTCTGGATGTCCGTGGCAAGGACACAAGTGGTATATACGAATTCCTTATTTAACCCCTTAGCGCTCTGCGCCGTAGCTGTACTGCGCTGAGTCCCGCGAATAGCGCTCAGCGCAGTACAGCTACTGCGCAGAGACGATGCCGGTTCAACGCTGCATAGCAGCCGAACCGGCATCGTTAGCCGCGGGATTTCAACGGTAATCTACCGTTGACATCCCTGGCTAACACCCGCGGTCGGAGTGGGCTCCGATCGCGGTGTGGTTAACCCGTAATACCGCGTTCAACGTGACGCGGCATTTAACAGGCATTATGGGGTTCTTAACCCCACGATCGCCCCCCACCGCACCGTTTTCGGGGGGGGGGAGGGGGTGGGTGGCGCTGTTTTGGCACCTCTGGGGTCCAATCGGACCCCAGAGAAGCCGAGGGATTACCTTAAGATGGCGTCTGTGACGTCATCTTAAAGGTTAAAGTGTCAGCCTATGGCATCGCATAGGCGGCACTGCTAATACCATGAAATACATTAGTATTGCCAGAGTATTATCAAGAACAAGCATACAGATGATTGCTGTCATATCCCATGGGGATCATGTAAAAAATTTAAAAAAAAAATGTTTTTTTGAATAAAAAATTACTTTATAAATCACTAAAAATGCGCATAAGCCCCCAAAACATATAAAGAGACATATAATGTCAAAAGTCTAAATCATAACACAAACCCCACAATATAGTATCACCGCATCCGTAACATCCATAGAATAAAACTAAATAACTATTGAACCCAATGATGAAACGCTGTAAAAAAAAATGTTAAAAACCCGCCAAAAATTAGATTTTTACCTATTATATCCAACTAAAAATGCAATAAAAAGTGATCAACAAACATATGTACGCCAGAATGACATTTGCAAAGAACACATGTCCCGCAAAAAACAATGCATCAACCACCTCTGTAGCCAAAAACGTAACAATGTTATGCCACTTGGAAGACGGCGACTGCAAAAATGATAGATTTTTCCATACATTAGGGTTTTATTGGACAATATAAAACATAAGAAAAAAATATTAATGTCTGGTATCCCCGTAATCGTATCGACCCATAGAATAAGGCTATAGGTTATACGGTGAACACGAAAAAAAAAAAAAAAAAAATTCCAGTACAGAATTGATGCTTTTCTACTCACTGACCTCAAAAAAAAGTTCCAAATTTTCAACAATAGTGATACCAACCCCAAAATGGTAACACTGGAAAAAGCATCTTGTCCCGCAAAAAAATGCCATCACATGGCCCAAATAACGGAAAAGCGAAGAAATTTATATAGCCTTCAAAAGGGGGCAACGAGGGAAAACTAAAATCCTGGAGCTGAGGGTGCTCCTTCCCTTTGCGCCTCGGTGCCCCCATAACACAATAACGGCCACGTTTTGGGGGTCGCTGCACTCAGGAGAAATTGGTGTGAACAAATTTTATGGTGAGTTTTCTCCTTTTTATCTTTGTAAATGTGTAATTTTAGGGGCTAAATGAACGTATAACGAACAAAATTTGACCATTTAAATTTCACACGCCATTTGATTCAATTACTATGAAGATCTCAAGGGTAACAATCTTTGAAATGTGTTTCTGATAGGTTGAGGGGTGCAGATTTGAAAGGGTTGGTATGTAGGAAGGTTTTTGTTGCAAAATATGTAAAATTTGATTTCAAACAGTATTTATCCCCAAAAAGTCAATTCTGAAAATAGAAAAACGCTATTCGATTGTAGGCCGCGTGAGTCAAAAATAATTACCAAACATTTCAAAATTATGAAATGTAAGTAGACAAAAGGGAAATGTTATTCTGCAAGGTTATTTAGGTGGTAAATCGATCTGTCTGAAAACGCGGTGATTTTGAATTTCGAAAATGGCAAATTTTTCTAAAAATTATTTTTTTTCTTTTTTTTGTAAAAACGCAAAACTTATCAGCCAAAATTTACCACAAAATGAAGTACAACATGTGGGGAAAAAACAATCTCAGAATCACTTTGATAAGTAAAAGTGTTCAAAAGTTATAACCATATAAAGAGACGCAGGTCAGAATCTAAAAAATGGGACTGAGCCTTAAGCTGTAAAATGGCTGCGTCCTTAAGGGGTTAAGGAAAGATTAATCCTAGAGATGAGTTTAGATAACGTTGGAGAAAATACTATTGTTTTTAACAGTTTTTTAGTGGATAAGAACCATTTAATCAAAAATTTGCTCTGCAAATACAAAATAAAATATATATATATATTTTTTACATATAATGGAGATCTACCTTATATAAAACCTAATTTGTTTTTTTTTTATTCTGAATATGGTGGAGATGGATCTATGTATGTGACTGTTCATCACAGAACAAATATTGCTCATGTTCTAGAATCCCCTTAGTGGCATGGCAAAAATTATGTTTAGGATTTTATACCTAACACTAAACTATGCAGCTTGATATATAAATCCATATATTGACATAAAATCGCCATGTTGTACGAATAGGGCATTAAATGTTGTTTGGAAAACAACATAATTTTTTGCTCTCATTTCACTTCCTCCATGCACAGCAGTGCTTTTCTTAGTTATACAGCTCTATAAAAAATAATCTATTCATAATTACACTTGTACATATAGAAGGTCTCTATTTCTATACCCTTTTTATAATAAATATTAACACTTTAAGGATAAGTTGTATGTAAAGGTGTATGAAGAGGGATGAAACATACTAGGTGAGTACTGAGCTGGCACTTATGTAAATTCCAGTGGCACATGCATGTCACCATGATGGTTTGAATTGTTGCTCCTGTGCCCGCAATGTAATGTATCTCCTGCTTGAGGAGAAAGGAGAGAGCTCCCGTCCCACTTTCTCCAAGCCCTGGATCTCTGACGTCACCGGCCAGCTCCGAGCTCCTCAGGCTGGAGCAGAATAAATTAAAAGCTGGAGATGCTAAGATGCATTCAGGGTCACGTCAACCTTTGACTAATGGTTTTTAAAACGCTTTTTCTTTGTAAGTGTACCTTTTCTTTATGCATTGAAAACAGTTCCATTTAAGGCATGTCACGCGTGTCCCTGCGATCCACGTCTCGGATCGCAGGCACTCCTGTGCCTCTCCGTGGCGGCACAACCCCCAGCCTTCACTTACCTCTCCACGATTCTGCTCCCTCCTCG
The DNA here is from genome assembly GCA_019512145.1 of Engystomops pustulosus. Classification (NCBI taxonomy): domain Eukaryota; kingdom Metazoa; phylum Chordata; class Amphibia; order Anura; family Leptodactylidae; genus Engystomops; species Engystomops pustulosus. Next base: position 108,168,939 of record CM033643.1, on the reverse strand, counting down.
TACAGTCAGCACGTGCCAGCCAGCTTCCTAGGGTGCTCATGCCCCGGCTCTTGAAGAATGAAAGTGCTGATTGGCACTTGCACTTCCGGGTTTTCCATAAAGGCCGGATGCTTGCCGGACCTTTGAGCTACCAGCCTTAGCGAAAGCTTCCCATGTGTGTTCCCAGTGTTCCTTGTACTCCATCTTTGATCTCCCGTTGTGACCTCGGATTTGACCCTGACTATGCTCCTCTGCCACCTGTCATGAACTTCTGCCTGCTCCTGACCACGAGATTGCCTTCTGCTCCTATAACTCAATCTTGGCTGCCACAGCGGACTAGTCACACCTGTGGAACGACCTGGTGGCACCACGCAAAACCATGCAGGATCAAGACCATGCAAGACCATCCTGCTTTGTGGCGGTGTCTGGTGAAGACCGGGGTCACTTAGATGCCAGTCCCCGTGTCGGCAAGTGTCATCGTCCGCGGTGGCCCAGGGGGTTCTCTGACCCCGAGCCCTGACATTGTACAAAGAAACAGGCATGTAAGTGCTGGACAACTGTGCAGTGCAATGAAACCCTAGTTGGTCTAAAAATACAGTATAAAAAAAATGTTAAAAAAAAGTTTTAAAAAATGACAAAAAAAGGTCAAATCACCCCTTTTTCCCCACAGGGATTGTAACCAAGTGGCCGATTTCGGGCTGCATTAAGTACTATTGCAGGCAAATGGGAACAGAGGCCCCCGCCATGACGCCATGTCCGACCCTGAAAATATACATAAATACACAGCCTATCCTGTAGTGCAAATAGCCAGACTTAGGGGTATGTATATAATTACAAATCTATTACACATTATACATAATCAATATGCTACACATATAACTCATTTGCAGAGACACTCATTAAATGTAAAGTTAGTGAGTGCATTAAAGCACACATTACACAAATAAGGAAACAAAGCTTTAGGAAAGAGGGCCCACCGAAGTGTTCTCCAGTGATTCAGTGTGCCAGGCTAACTGTATCTTTATGGTATCTATGGTTTTAGATCCACCATCTTATTTGTGTGATTTTTCTGATTTGTTATAGAAATTGGAGGGAATATTACTGAACAGTGATTATATTTTATTCACATGTGATGTTGAGTCATTGTACACATTGATCTGCCATGAAGATGGCTTAAGAGCCGTTGTATATTTTTTGCATATGTCGTACCATGGTGAGTTGGAAACTTCCTTTATACTTGTCTTATTGGAATTTACAGTAATTCGTATATATATATATATATATAAAACAAGAGAAGTCCAAGGCAGCACAACCGAATGGCCTGGGTGCAAAAGTCTGGATGTCCGTGGCAAGGACCAAGTGGTATATACGAGGAAGGCAGCAGCACTCCAGTGGGTAGATTAAATCAGGGTGATCTTTATTTCAGATGCGACGTTTCGGTGTATCCACCTTTTTCAAGCATACAGCATAGTGACCAGCATTTCTATATATGGACCAACCTGCTTCCTGATTGGTCAGACAATTGTTTGTGCAATGAATCAATACAAATATAATTTTCCTTATACAGTAATGTGATACATCATAGATCAATATATACAAGTAAAGTGCAAGTGCTATAGTGAAAAAATTAAAGTGCAGTGTATTTTAAAAACAGTAGTAGTTCGCTACTAGTATAGGACCGCCCCATCGTCATTGATCAAATTCATGCAAATTAGGCTGTAGCTGCTAAGGAAAACATACCAAGCCCGGGAAAACAGCGCCTCATATGTCACATCCGGTTGAAACCGGAAGCCAGGTGCGCAAGGCACCTCTTTGGAGCCGGACGGCCATATTGGTTCAGGGAACCAGACGAAGAATAGAAGTACTGTATACAGGTAAGTATAAGAGAAATATTTTGGGGACCGGAAACCCGTAATGATTCCATTTTTTCCCACATCACAATTTTTTTGGACCGGGTACTCAGGGATTTTGCAGTGACCAGCCGCTCATACGTACAAGATACATCTGACTTTCTATGCAAATTACAGGACACTCCGATAGAAGACACATCTACTATCATTCTTGCTTCATTCGATGACGTATCTTTGTATACGTCCATTAACCACCAACTCGGCTTAAGAGTGGTAGAAAAATGCCTACGACAATCACACTTTAATGAGCAGGAGGTGCTGTTTATTCTTGAATTACTCAAATTGGTTTTATTTAACAATTATTTTCTCTTTGGCGATGACTTCTTTATTCAACAGAAAGGGGTCGCCATGGGGGCCAGCATGGCCCCATGCTACGCAAATATTGTCATGGCTGCGCTAGAGGAGGAGTTCGTCTATGCGTCCCACCACTTCCAACACGTCCGGCGGTGGTGGCGATACATAGACGACGTGTTCCTCCTCTGGACTGCCCCCCTCACGGGACTTCTTGAGTTCCACAATTTTCTAAACACTATTGACCAAGACATTAAGTTTACATTAGTCCAGTCTACCGAGATGATACAGTTCTTGGATGTACAAGTTATACTTACCGACCATGGTGTTACCACAGACCTGTACACGAAACCGACCGATAGAAATACCCTTCTGCGCTACGAGAGTAGTCATCCTCGTCCCATGTTAGATTCACTACTCCTCAGCCAGTTTCTACGGGTAAAAAGAATCTCCTCTGATAGCGACAAGTACCAGAAGAATATAGGACAAATGGTCATTAAATTTCGACAAAGGGGCTACCCTAGACGAGTTATTGACAAAAATCTGTTTGCTGCACAAAATAAAGACAGACAGGAACTTCTATTACCCGCTCAAAAGAAGGAAGGTACCTCTAGAATCCCATTCGTATCCACGTTCAACGATAACAGCACACTAATCTCGAACATAATATGCAAACAATGGCGGATTTTGGCCAGTGATCCCTCCGGCATTCCGGAGTTCAAAAATCCTCCACTTCTGTCATACAGACGGTCCAAGAACATCAGGGACCGCCTGGTAAAGTCAGATGTTGGCCCTTTGAGGAAAACTACACAAAAAACCTTAACTGGCGCATCCAGAGTGGGTAGTTTCCCCTGTCGCTCATGTGTTAATTGTTCACACATTACCAAAGGAAACACTTTTACTCACAATAATGTCACATACAAAATCAAGCACTATCTGGACTGCAACAGCGACTTTGTGATTTATAAACTGTCATGCCCATGTAACCTTATTTACGTGGGAGAAACCACTCTTGATCTTAAAACCAGACTGACACAACACAGATACACCATTCGAAAAAAGAGGCTTGATCTACCAGTGAAAGGGCAATAAAGATTGTGACTTGAAATGTCAAATAATTGACCGCATCCCCCCCCCCCCAGGCGAGGGGGAAATAGGGAATCCACATTAAGGAAAAAAGAACTAGAGTGGATATACCGCCTACAGTCATTATAACCCCAGGGGCTAAATATTGAATTTAACCTAACCAATATTATCTAACATGCTTAACTATATGGGTTGATGTCCCTCAGTACACCCTGGTATGTCCTTACTTGGTTCCTCCGAAAGTAACAAGTGAATTTATGTAGGGGTTATCCCCCTCCAGACCCTACCATACTAATATTGCATTTTTGTTTGTTCTACTCTAGATCCTCCTATGGTTGGACCCGGAGACCCTACACGTCTGCAAAATTTCTCGGCAATTCAAATTGGTGTCGGCTGCATCGAAAACTTCCTCCCGGAATCATAGTGACCTCCTTCTCCAATTGTTCTTCTTCTTTCTACTTACGCTCGCGGATAGTGAGAACCGATGGGACGATAAGGAGACACATAAGGAACTGCTAATTCGCGGTTCTGTAGTGCTTCATTAGTCCCCGTGTCTACACACTGTTCACACAGTGTGTGTCCGGTTCTTACTGCGACTCCTACCTGTACAGACTTTGTCTCATGTCTTCATCTTATATTGGGAACCGATGGGATGATAAGCGGTCAAGAGATCGATCCCTAAATCCCAGTTCCAACGGGTTGACCGTATAGTCTCATTGACCCACCCTTAAACAAATTAACTCTGAAGAAATGAAAAAATAGGTTTTACAAAGGGGTTACCCAGCTAGGATACTGATGAATCGAGACAACCATCATAAATAGAAGGCCATAACCACACTACGCTCTCCGTTTGTGAGACAGTTCCACCACTAAATAAACAAGATTGATGACACCATTAGAAAACATTGGCACATATTGAGAACACATATCAAAATATACCGGAGGAATTTCAAGAACCCCCTTTTAATATGCAAAAAAAACTTCCTACACTACAGAATAGATTAGTGAGAGCCGACTTTGGAAGTGGCAAAAAGGTCCTTCACACAAACTTTACTCACCTCGAAGAAAAAACGGAACTTTCCTGTCTAAGGTGCCAACAATTGTAGCAATGTTAACCAAAGTGACACTTTTTTCATCCCCATTCAGGACGTGCATCATAAGCATAAGGTTATTTTACTGCCATTTAAGGATTGTATTTACACCTAAGTGTCCTGCGGTCTCCTATAGTGGATGAGACACGCCAGCGTGTAGGTGACCGCATAGGACAACACAAGACACACCATTAGGAGGGGAAAATCTGCTGTTACCAGTACGGACATTTCTAAGAAATGTACATCCCTTTACAACCTATTTAAAATATCAGGTTATGATAAAATAATACCCCCAGAAGATAGAGGTGGAAATGTCACCAAATGCTTTTACAGAAAGGGCATTCTGGATACACGAGTTGAAAACCCTCGAACCATATGGCCTTAACAGGGATTATGAAATGTGTCATTCTAACTGATTTCATATTATTTTATTACAGACACAGAATGTTTGGAGCTCCACTGATTGGGAGCAGAAGAGATGTATGAAACTATATCGATTTAAATGTCTGTACATATAACTATGTCTAAATATCAAATATACAACCAAAACATAATTGCATACATTTAACCCCTGAAGTTTTTGAATGTCCGTTATTTTTCTTCTACATATTTCTTTACAAGTCATCGACTAATACCCATGTCATCTTTCAATATAGAAGAGCATATTTTTGTATGTACTATCAGTGAAGATCACTTTGTATACTTCATTGATATTCTAACGGAGATGGCCGATGAACTGCATTCCACGGAAGACGAATCACATGATAGATCACGTGAAGATGATTGATCACAAGACCCGGAAACCACATGACAGATGACGCAGTGAATGACGTGTCATTCATTCATTGGACATTTATTTTCTTTATATAGTCTAATAGAACGCTAGCAAAACAGCTGATGAAGGCTCGGGAAGAGCCGAAAAACGCGTTTGCGGTATTCTTTGTTTATATTTGAAAAATCTATTCAATTAAAAACCCTTTTTTTTTACTTACCTCGAAGTGCCGGGACCTTTACTTCATTGGGATGATAAGCGGGTACATAAGGAGCTGCCACCTAGCGGTTCCTCAATGTCCCACTTGTCCCACAACTACACACTGTTCACACAGTGGGTTTCCGGTCCCCAAAATATTTCTCTTATACTTACCTGTATACAGTACTTCTATTCTTCGTCTGGTTCCCTGAACCAATATGGCCGTCCGGCTCCAAAGAGGTGCCTTGCGCACCTGGCTTCCGGTTTCCACCGGATGTGACATATGAGGCGCTGTTTTCCCGGGCTTGGTATGTTTTCCTTAGCAGCTACAGCCTAATTTGCATGAATTTGATCAATGACGATAGGGCGGTCCTATACTAGTAGCGAACTACTACTGTTTTTAAAATACACTGCACTTTAATTTTTTCACTGTAGCACTTGCACTTTACTTGTATATATTGATCTATGATGTATCACATTACTGTATAAGGAAAATTATATTTGTATTGATTCATTGCACAAACAATTGTCTGACCAATCAGAAAGCAGGTTGGTCCATATATAGAAATGCTGGTCATTATGCTGTATGCTTGAAAAAGGTGGACACACCGAAACATCGCATCTGAAACAAAGATCACCCTGATTTAATCTACCCACTGGAATGCTGCTTCCTTCCTCATATATATATATATATATATATATATATATATATATATATATATATATTTTACTTTCAATGGATCTTTCTACCCAAAGATCCAGGGCACAGCAATGGGGACTACTTGCATAGATGGATCTATTCCTGTCGGACCTGTCTCCTCTTTTGAGCCCAGTACATTGATGACATCTTCATCATCTGGCAGGGCACTCCGGGACCTTGGTTCATTTTTGCCAATATTGCCAATATCAGACGCCCATGTCAGCACATCTGACTGTGGATATTGTAGTTATAAAGGATACAAATGAATACTGATGTATTTTAGAAAGATTGGTCTGTAAATTAATTTTTACTTGCTTCCACAACTAATCCAAGATCTATTGTCACAGTCCAGACAGTTTTTGCAAATGTGATGGATTTGCTCAACTTTTGAGAAACAATCTTAAGACACTGTTTTCAGGAGAGGAGATACTCAAATAAATGTGTCCAGAGTGCCTATCTTTGGGCTTAGCATACTGATCTAAATATAGAAACGTGCAACATTTTTTGATTCAGAAGAAAAATTGACAATGTGATGTCACGTGGTTAATTGACATCTCTACAGTAGGTGTAATCTATTAAGCCTCCTGTACTTGCCCAAAGATTTATGTGGGTATGACTATCCAGAAATTGAAAATGTGCCCAATGGAACATGCTGATTGCTGCTTAAAAAGGAGAAAAGTGAAGATATTGAGAAGTTGAAACATATCCCACACCATTTTAAATAATTTTATAATTGTGAGACAAATGGTTTGAAAGTTAAAGGAATTGACATAATTCGGACAACATTTCATGTTGATAAAGAATCGAGGTGGATCTGGACTCTTAAAACAGTACAACTAAGAGGGCTAAATAAAAACTTGGGGTTCGCTGCATTTCTTGACAAGTAAGGGATAAAGTTGAAGAAAAATTGTTCCTCTACGACCTGATGTGGCAATTTTTTGTAGTATTACTTTTATTGATTGGATTTTCATTATTTGTTTATAATTGTTTTTTTTAGGGATTTGGTTGAGGCATCAAGTCCGACCAAAACACATGTATTTTTAATTTTTTAAATTTTTTTATCAGTGGCTACGGATCTTACACCTTTTTCACATTTAGCAAAACGAGTGCCATCTGTACTATGTGCAGTTTTCCTGTGGAGTGTGCAGAGTGCGCCAGATGAATAGAAAAAAAAAACTTCTACATTGCCTCCTACATTGCTCCGGAAGTGTGCAGCATTTTATTTTTCGTTGCACTTTGTTTATGCTGCAGAATTGTGGCACAGACAGAAATGTGGTACACATTAGTAATAAATGTAGCTGAAAACCTTTTGATGCACATTTTTTCTGTCTTGTTGGACACAGTGCAGCTGGGACAAAAAACTGGCGCAGACACTTTCTAAGTACATGTGCAAGCAGTTTGCATATCTTTTCAGTGCAAAGTCAGACAGAAAACTGGCACAGATATTTTGATGAATGTGTGTTAATATGGATCATGTATTTGATCCTTTGACATAAAAGTACCATATATACTTGAGTAAAAGCAAAGTTTTTCAGCACAATTAATATATATAAATGTATACAAAAAAAACCCCAAAAAACTGAGTACTCACCATTCCGACCGCTCAGACAACCCCTCTTCTATCTTCATGAGTGCGGCAGGTCCACGACAGCTCCGTGGGCAGCTACTTTTCCTTCTCCATGCTGACTGCAGGTCCACGCCAGCTATGTGCGCACGGCCGAGCCAGCATACAGCTGTGATGTCAGACGCTACTGACATCACAGTTGTGCGCCGGCCTGGCCGTGCACACAGAGCTGTCACGGACCTGGTGTGGTGCGCATGTGAAGGAAGAAGAGGCGCTACCTATGCATCTGTCGCGGACCTGCCGCGCTTTGATGATAGAAGAGGAGCTGCCCAGGCCGTTGGAATGGTGAGTAGTTTATTCCTGTAAAGCTATACCCTACGGGGTGCTGGCAGGCAATATATACTAGAGGGTGGTAGGCTGGCTATATATTTTAAGGGGCTGGCGGGCTATATACTAAAGGGGGCTGGCAGGCTATACATTACAGTATGCTGGCAGGCTATATACTACAGGGGCTGGCAGGCTATGTTCTACAAGGGGCACGTGACTATATACTACAAGGGCTGGTGGCTGTATACTACAAGGGCTGGCAGGCTATATACTACAGAGGGCTGGAAGAGTATACAGTAGAGGGGGCTGGCAAGCTATATACTACAGGGGCTGGCAGGCTATATACTGAGAGGCTGGGACCAATGCATTTCTCACCCTCGGCTTATACTCGAGTCAATAGGTTTTCCCAGTTTTTGGTGGTAAAATCGGGTACCTTGGCTTATACTCGGGTCAGCATATACTCGAATATATACGGTATATTGGGATTTTTTGTTGCACAAATATATTTGACAACCATTTGGCACATTTCCACAAAGCACAGTCACATTATTCTTGCACCATGTCCTTTATTATTATTTGTTGAATTAAGGTTTTACATCAGATTAATTCAATTGTATATCATCTGGTTGTAGCTATATTAAAGGGTATTCCCATGAAGACAAGTTTCTTAAATATACTGAGGATAACAAAATAACACATTCTCTAATTTACTGTTATTTTAAAAAATACAGCATTTCACAGATATAATTCCAACCTGTCTCTATCAGTCCTGGCATACACAATTTCAGTTGCCCTGGGTTTCCGACCCTGGATCTTCTGACTTTAAGGTTGGTAGCAATCTGGCCTGATGCTGTGTATCTGAGTTCTTCTCTGCTCCCTGCAGAGGAGCCCTATAATTCCAGGGCAAGCTTGCACACACTGACTTCCTGCCGGCAAACATCACACCACAGCGTGAGGAGAGCTACAAACTACAGGCAGATAAGTTCTTTACAATTGAAAGGTAGGAAGTGAATCCAGCACTTGTATCCAGGTTTGTAGTTTAAAAATTCATCTTTATTCAAAAATGATTCCAATAAATCTTAAAATTCACGATACCGCCTGTATCACATAACATCAGCTGGCTATATAAAGTTGTTGGTAGCCTGTCTTAGCCTACGCGTTTCCAGTGTCATCAGACACTCTTATTCATGGCTAGAGTCACGGACGCCTCTTGGCGTCCTCTTAAATGATAAATTACTAAACTTGCGATTATTCAGTTTAGAAAAAAGACAGCTGAGGGAAGAACTTATTACAATGTAAAAATACCTGAACGGACAATACAAGGATCTCTTCAAAGATATTTTATACCTAGACCTGTGACAAGGACATGGGGACATCCTCTATGCCTATAGGCAAAGGTTCTTTACTGTAAGAGCAGTGAGACTATGGAACTCTCTGCAGCAGTAGGTTGTTATGGCAGACTCTTTGTATATGTTCAAGAGAGACCTGGATACCTTTCTGGAGTGCATGTTATAGGGAAAACCCATTTGTTTAATTCTTAAAGGTTGGACTTGATGGATATGATTATTTTCCAACCTTTTGCACTATGAAACTATGATGCTATGATTTGTATACATCATTCTTCCTATTTCCCCCTTAAATGAGTTTTCACCAACCCTCATGCAATACTTCATTAGTTCTTCATTGATTCTATATGCTCCAGCCCAGGACCACTCATCTGAAAGCATGGTAGGGACTGGAGAATTTTCAAACACATTAGAATCAGTTGAATAATGCCTTAGATAGATTAAAAAGAGTTTGCGTTTAAGCAGGGTTGTGAAAGAGCTTTTTAGATTTCGATCCTTTTTTTGGTTCTGATTTTGCTACTGCAATCTCAAATTCATTTTTAGCCACTCAATAATGTCAGGGATGCCATAAACGGAAGTTCTGTGACAAGGATCCATGTAGAAGTAGTCACAAAATTACTTTTATTGACCATAACTATGCATTTGTTGAATGTCTTCTTGTTGTTAAATTGGCTGAAGAGAATTCCTGAGGAAGGGGTGAGGGGCAAGGTTAATTTCTCTTCACATAGCCAGTGTCACTCAACCGCCTCCTTCCTGAGGGAGTCCTTAATGATATAGCAGAGTCAAGTTACATAACATGGACAGTAGTGTCAGTGAGAAGGCAGGGTAGCTTCACTGTACTCTATCCACCCCTCCCAATCAACAGATGACTTCAATAAAAGTATTTTTGAAAATAATTCTAGTTCTAATCCCAGATTTAGAGGCATCAGTGGAACATGTATAAAGAAATCTAAAAGGTACTAACAGCTAATCTAACAGCTACCTACATAAAATTAGGATTTTAATCCCACACCATCTTTCAGTAATAGTTTTTCTAGACTGCTGGATGATGAAGTGGTATTGTGGGCTGTTGATTTAAAAACTAGAGATAAGTTGATAGTACATAACCCTGTCACACCCATTTTACACTCTCTCCCCAAGGTCCATAAAAATTCCTAACCCCCTTCCCCTAAGCGGCCAATTGTCGTGGGGATTGGCTCCTTGGGTGAGAGACTGGGACAATGGGTTGACAATTTATTACAACCTCTCATTAAAAATATCCCAGGTTACCTGAGAGACAGTAAACATGTTCTACAAACTATGGATCATGTTCAATGGGAATATCAATTTATATGGGTGACAGCTGACGTTACAGCATTATATTTGTCCATTCCACAAGATTTAGCTATTATTGCATTTACTGATTTTTTGGACAAATATAGTCTTTATGCAGAATGTGTTAAGGAGTTTTTGGTGATGTCCGTGGGGTTCCTGTTACAACATAATTTTTTCTCTTTAATTGCTCATTTTTTCTACAGATTCGTGGAGCTAGCATGGGGGCTAAATCTTCACTGTCGCTTGCAAATATATTTATGAATTGGTGGGAAGAAAAATACATCTATAATGAAATTAATCCATTTTTTAAACCATGAAAGAGGAATAACACATACAAAAATGGTAAATCTGGGCACATGAAAAAGCTAATTAAGTACAGATAGAGACAAAACATGTGCTATGCCAAAATATATAATCTTTCTTAATAAACAAACAAATCGGTTATCACACCAAACCAAGAGCCAATAAAAACATTTAAAAAGGAACAAAATCCTCCATACAAGAACCCAGGGAGGGTAGGGCACATGATAATGCCCACCAAAACACCACCTCCCTACCCAGCCCCAAAACATATGCCTGTCTAGCTGCACCAATCCAAAAAATGGCAAAAGGTGACAAAGAAATGCGCTGCAACATCATGGCAGAGTAGCCCATGTAAGAAGCATGATAAATGAGTAAATCATTGTAGTTACCAATCAAGCCTGGCAGACAGGGAAAGGGGCTGGGAAAGGCCCCACGCGTATCGCCACTAACTGTGGCTTCCTCAGGGGTAGCTGGTGTAATGAGTAACAAAGTATAAATACCTGTGTGGGTATAATGAGTGGTGGCAGGTGTGGAGCGCTGTGATGGGATGCAAACACTCGGCATCCTCTCTGGTGTTGTGCGCATGCGTCCACATTGTGCCCGTGAGTCACGTGATCAGAAGTCATGTGACCAAGATGCATGCACCAAAAGCATTGTGCATGCGTCAAAAAAAGGATAATTCTTACCATAGAAAGTGCCTAAGGCAGTGATGGCGAACCTTTTAGAGACCGAGTGCCCAAACTACAACATAGACCCGCTTATTTATCGCAAAGTGCCAACACAGAAATGTAATTTGTGATTTATACTCCCTTCTCTGTCACAGTTTTCATTGATACCAGCACCTGAGGACACCAATAAAGCAGAAAATAGTCCCAGGTACAGCTGTCACTTTATTATAGCTCTGTGCACAGCAAGTCCTGGGCTGTCTGGGACTGCAGGAAGATACCTGGAGTCATCTCTGGTGATGGCCTGAGTGCCCACAGAAAGGGCTTCGAGTGCCACCTCTGGCACCAGTGCCATAGGTTAGCCACCACTGGCCTAAGGTGAGTGCGCATACGTGTAACAGTCTAAATACAAATATTATTAAATTGGCGCCATAAAATATTAGATATACAAACCCCCCATAAAGAGGAAAGAAGAAAAAAAATATATTAAAAAATACATGTTAAGGTAAGTAATCTATGTGCAGGAGTTACTGATGCCTATAATAGCATAAAAAAGAAGACCAGATAAGATCTACATATGTGAAAATGCATACTATGTATACACTTATTTATAAAGCCGATTAGGTATAATCAAATAGAAAAATCTATAAAAAACCACATACCACTAACACCCCACACATAACAGACACACATATATGGGCCCATGTACACACACACACATTAAGGACAAACACACAAAACAAGCCACCTCAATTAAGTAAATAAATAAATAAAGTAAATAAGTACACAGATATTTATAAAACATAATATAATGAAAATCAGTAAACACAATGATGCTACAGACAATTCTAGGATGAGGACGATGGGGACGTCCCAGGTCAGCTCCTCAAGAGGCCCAAGTCATTATAAAGTGTACAGTTCATCGTAGGAAGAGTAATAATCTTCTGCTCAGAGGAATGAAGAAACAAAGAGCTGGATGGACCATGCGAAGGAAGGGTGAAAATAATGATGTTCATGAAAATAAATCGCAGACCCAATCTAAATGGAAGGTAAAGGGTATTGAATAAATGAAAGAATGAATGAAACCATGTATATATATATATGCATATTCAGGAATGTGAGTGAATAGGTGATGTGAAAAAAAGATGAAGAAAGGGAAAAGAGAAGAAAACGTGAAAAAAGAAGAAAGAAAACGGAACACAGAAAACAGAAAAAGGGTGAGGAAAATAGAAGTGAAAGTGAAAAAAGTGAAGTGAAGAAATATGATGTCAAGAAGGGCAGAGAGAAAAGGAGACAACAGAAATTAGAGAAATGCAGACACAAAGAGTGAAAACAAAGAAAAGAAGAGGCTAAAGAACCCACAGACTATAACGGAGGCCAGAAAGACAAAGCAAGAAACCCCAAAGCACAACAAATTCTTGTGAAAACATCTGTGATATATAAGGAGCCACACGTGCCACCACTCATTATACCCACACAGGTATTTATACTTTGTTACTCATTACACCAGCTACCCCTGAGAAGCCACTGTTAGTGGGCGATAACGCGTGGGGCCTTCCCAGCCCCTTTGCCCTGTCTGCCCAGGCTTGATTGGAACTACAATGATTTACTCCTTTATCATGCTTCTTAACATGGGCTACTCTGCCTGTGTTTCAGCAGCGATTTCTTTGTCACTTTTGCCATTTTTTGTTTGGTGCAGCTAGACAGTCATATGTTTGGGCGGGAGGAGGTGGTGTTTTTGTGGGCATTATCATGTGCCCTACCCTCCCTGTTTCTTGGTAAGAGATTTTGGTTCTTTTTAATGTTTTTAATTGATTCTTGGTTTGTTTGTTTATTAATAAAGATTATATATTTTGGCATAGCACATGTTTTGTCTCTATCTGTAATTAATCCATTTTTTGTGACATAGTTTGGTTCGGTCGTTACATCGACGATTTACTCTTAATTTTTTTTTTTTGGGGGGGGGGGGTCTATGATGTGACATACCAAACTTTGTCTCTTACATGAATTCAAACAGCCTTAATTTATATTTCACAGCCCAGGTTAGATCAACTTTTATTTTGTTTTTGGATCTCAATTTTCACATTGTAGATAATAAAATTACCAGCAGTACATTCAGAAAATCAACAGCAGCCAATATTATTTTGCATGCTGAATCATGACATCCTTTTCACATGGTAAAAAAACTGCCAAAAGGTGTGATAATACAAGCACGTAGAAATTGTATAGAATTTAAAATTGAACGTAATCAGATTATTCAGCGTTTGAAAGATAGGAAATATCCTGGCTGGATTTTGGATAGGACCAAAGAACAAACTGATTCATTAGATAGAGACATGCTACTAAATGATAAGTATGAAAACAAGAAGGGACTTGGCTCCTTAACATTTCGCACCACCTACAGTTTAGAATATAGGCAGATTACTGATATTGTTAAAAGATACCTTCCCATTTTATACCACGATAATACTCTTGCCGATATTCTTACTGATCAACTCCATCTCTAGGCAACTTATTATCATCAAGCCTTTTTATCGAATCTCATATTTCTCCCACATGGCTTAAATACAAAGGATACTACAAATACGGACATGTAAAGCATGTACTTTTGCCTTTTTGTCTTTTTCCAATAACACCTTATATAAAATTGGTAGCTACATCAATTGTAGTTCCCATCATGTAATTTATCTCATTGATTGCACTATATGTAAAGTTCAATATGTTGGATCTACTGTCACTCCACTTAAAAATGTATATGTAGACATTTGTCTGATTCATGTTTCAGATCGTATGGTGATTAATCCATCACCCATATCGAAAACATTTTTGGATATTCACAAAAGTGACACCAAAAACTTCAAATTCAGAGGCCTTGAACCTGTCAGAGGTGGGGATCACCGACGTAAACTTCTCAACAGAGAAGCGTTTTGGATTTTTTAATTAAATTCCAGACATCCGATGGGTTTGAATTTATGCCAGGATATAATATATCATTATTATGCGTTCTGTAGTTTCATTTTGCAAACCGATGTCATTTATCGTAGTAATATTGAAGATTTGTAATATTTGTTTAATTTTCCCCTACATTGTGTTGTATTTCAGCGATTGTCCTAGTATACTACATGAAATTTTGATGGTTACAAACATTATAACAAAAGATGCAAGTATAATCCATCTCGTGTCTTCCACTTCACCGAAATACCAATGAAACTATTTTGTTTCATTAAGACTATGATTAAGAGTGGTTAGCTCGAAACGCGTCAGTCCTATTTTTCTGTGATTTTAAAAGCTCCAATAAAGATACCTTTTGCAAAGAATCAGAAGTTCCGGTGGACTTTTCGTAAAAAGCTAATTCTTATATGGTTTGCTGGGTTTAATTGAACCCTATGAATTTTACCATACATTGGCATTTCTATTTTCATTTGGCTGCTTCGTAAAACCACTTATATATTCAACCGACCTACACTATTGCTGCATTAACACTATAAATCCTTATGAATAGTTTACTCGGCACACACCTTAGATAAAACTGACCTTTAGGTAAACTCAGGTGAGGGAAATTGATTGTGGTGTGTTATGTGTATGTATTTGTATTGTTACTCTTGTGATGGCATTGCTTTGCAACATAACACTTTGAAGATTTTCTTTCAAAGCTACATCTCTGTATAAAAGGATTCTTTCATCTTGAAGATCTGAAATCTCAAAGATGGATACAGTTCTGCACAACACATATATGTGAGAAAAGGGCATTTTTAATATGCTCCCTCCAAATAATATCTTCTATTCTTAACAACAAATAATGTCATTTAGGTTTTTGTTTAATGTCAATAATATTTAGATCATAAAAGTACCCCAGACGAAGCATCCCACACATTAAATAATTGTGAAATAATAGTAAAAAAAATGTTTTGCTGTATATAGGATATGGGTGGACAAACTTCTGCTTGCACCAAACAAGTATTATTGTTACTTTCTTGTATCAATCCTCCTGATTTTCTAGATCTCTGCTTGCTGTTATTCTATA
This sequence comes from Engystomops pustulosus, assembly GCA_019512145.1. Lineage (NCBI taxonomy): Eukaryota > Metazoa > Chordata > Amphibia > Anura > Leptodactylidae > Engystomops > Engystomops pustulosus. The sequence continues at coordinate 108,153,369 of CM033643.1, read as the reverse complement.
GGAAGCATCTATGCTTCCTTCCAGTGGATAGAAAATCTGTGGAAGAAAGAAACTTTTTTGATACAGCTCTTTGGTCAAATAGATCAGCAAGATCAGCACTTGGGAATCCCCTTCAGGAGAAGCCGCTGCTTAGGAGGTCACTGGGTGAAGCTTGTCACAGACCTGGTCTCTGTTGTGAGTGTTATTCTAATGCTGGAGTGCAGGAGAGAAGCAGAGTGAAGCTTGTAGGAGGATCACATGTAAGTGACAAATCTAACATTGTGCCTATTCTGTGCCTAAATAGTGCCTAAACTGTGCCTAATGTAAATTGATTATTAAGAGGCACGAACTCAACTCATCACAGATGGTTGTAGCTTGTGATAATTCTGGCACAACAGTGCACCATAATTAAGGTGTGTAGCTTGTGATAATTCTGGCACAACAGTGCACCATAATTAAGGTGCATCTACTACATTTAAGCTCAGAACAATGAAAAATCTGGCCCAATCTACACTAGATTTTTCTACACGGAGAATCTCTCTGCAATGTGGTAAAATAATGTAAATAAAATAAAGCTGTGTAAAATATAAGACATGAGGATATACTGTAGTGCATGCATTTCTATGGTCAATGTCTATACCTAAATTTGGTTGTATTATTTGTTTCTTATTGGAATGAAATTTATTAGATATTTTAAACTTTTGTAAAAAATAATAAACTGAAAAGTGGGGTGTGCAATATTATTCAGCCCCTTTACTTTCCGGGCAGCAAACTCCAGAAGTTCAGTGAATGATTCAGTTATGTCCTAAATGACTGGTGATGATAAATATCCAACTGTATGTAATCAAATCTCTGTATAAATATACCTGCTCTGTGACAAAGTGCAGAGAGCATCATGAAGACAAAAGAACAGACCAGGCAGGTCCATGATACTGTTGTGAAGAAATTTAAAGTGTAACCATCATTTGAGATAATTTTTAATATTGTGTGCAGAGGGATGAGTTGAACAATTTTCTAATATATTCAGCTTAATATTTTCCAATATATTCTAATGTATTCAGCCTAATATTCTAATTCAGCTTAATTTATTTACAAAAAGCTCCTCCCTCCCATACTACATCTAATCTAGCTGGGTTTGGTTAAATAGCTCTGAGAAGGAAGGATTAAACCCTTTACGTTCATCTTGATCTTTGAAAATAATGCTCATAGCACTGTCAGGTTTCCCTTTCCTACACAACATCAGGTATTATAATACTTTACAAAGGCTGCTGAGTGAGCTAAAAAAAATCAAACCAAAACTAGAGTATGGTATAAAGGTCTTCCTCAGCAGGAAGTGGTACCAACCAAAAGATGAAGTAGTTCTGTTCTTTTTATATACAAACTACTTTGGAGGGCATTTTCACAGTTAGTAAATAGTGATTACATACAGAAGGCCGGAGATTTATGGGTGGGTGTCTCCCGGGCTCAAGCCCGTGGCCCCCCCAGATCGTCCCCCTCCCCCAGTGGTCCCCCACCAAATCGCACCTGGGCCTCGTCTCCCCTCTTTGAGCCGACTCTGCTCTGAATGAGCCCCGGCCGCGCCCAGTGCACAGGAGACTGCCACCCCCCTAGGTCACGCCTCCCAGCCCTGCGATCCGTCCAGCGGCACACCGCAATGAGTCCATCCCGACAGCCCATCTGCAGGACTCGCATGTGCGAGCCGCCAGCCCACCCCCCCCCCCAATGACCCCCCGTCCATGGCGAGCCACCGCTGCCGCGCCACTCCCACCTCCTCCGCACTCCCCCATCCTGCTGGAAAAACCCGGCTGAACACCACGCCCCCACATGAACACAGAATCACACACAAACTCTACTCGCTCCCGTTCCGCTCCTCAAAATCAACACCGCCACCCGCACAACTCAGACACCCTGCCCGACAAATGTCACACCAATCACGCTACGTGTCCCGACCTCCCCTCCTCCCCCCTCCTCCCCCGCCCAAACCAAGGATCCAAACCCACAGGCCCACGATCTCGTCCGAACAACCAACAGTCCGACCTTCGTCCCCCCAACCCCCCCTTTGGTTTCTCACAAGCACACCGCAGACGCACCCCACGTGTCTCGAACACACCGCCTTGATGCCACCAGCCCGCCACCTATTGAAATGTAAGTTATCAATATTGTCTTTGTGTGTGTAATATATATTAGTATAATGTGGCATCTCATGTTACAGTGTTGTCATCCAGTGTATGATGTCATACTGTGATGTAGCGCTCTAGATGTTATACAGTGTATGTGCATCTCTGTGTATATACAGTGTATATGTGCATCTACAGTGTATATAGCGTGTATATTTGCATCTACAAGTGTTATACAGTGTAAATAATGTGCATCTCAGTGTATATCCGGTGTACTGTGCAATCTATCTTGTATATACGGGTATATGTGCATCTACTGTGTAATATACGCGTGTTAGTTATTCATGTCAGTGTATACTGATGCGACAGTGTATATCATGGTTATATGTGCATTAACAGTGTATATACTGTGTATATGTCATGTACAATGTGCTATACTGTGTATATTTGCATCTAATGTGATATACTGTGTTATATTGCAATGTACAGATGTTAATATACTTGTTATATGTGCATCTAAGTGTAATATTGGATATGTGCATCTTACGTTTTACTAGTATCTACGTACTATTTTATTGTGCCCTACTAGTGTATTTCAATGTGTGATTTGCATCTCACTAGTGTATATACTGTGTCTAATGTGCATCTACTGTGAGTATATACTGTTTATATGTGCATACTACAGTGTATCACTGTGTAATTTGTGACATTAATGTTGCTAGTATACTAGTGTATACATCTTGTGTATCATACTGTGTATGTGGCCATCTACTGTGTATATACTGTGTAATGTCATCTACTGTGTATATCACTTTATATGTGATCTACTGTGTATGATCCTGTGTATATTTCCTCTGTTTTACTGTGTATATACTGCTGGTATAACGGTGGTGTGGCTCTACTGTGTATATACTGTGTAGTAATGTTCATCTACTGGTATATACTGATACGTTATATGTTCAATCTCATAGTGTATAATATTGTGTATTGCATCTACTGTGTATATTTGTGTATATTGCATCTACTGTTATATACTGGTGTATAAGTGCATCTACTGTGGTATATATTGTGTATATGTTGCAACTACTGTGTTTGGGTACATTCACACCTGTAATGCCGGACATGGTGGACATACCAAAGCCGTGGTGCTGTTGCAGGAGGAGGAAGTGATGCCCTCCTAATCTTCCATAGAAAACCAGCGTCGCAACCCGGCCACACCACTCGAAAAAGATACAGCAATGCTCTATCTTTTTGCGTTGTATTGCGCGGATCGGCACCCAAAACTACCGCTGCCGGACCGCCATTTGCCCTCTATCGGGGACATATTGTAGGTCGAAATTTGTAAATGATCCCTAATCATGTAAATATACATCTTGTAGTATATGTGTATATATGAATCTCTGTGTATAGTAGCTGTGTATATAGGTATATAATGAATTACTGTGTAACTGATTATGGATTACTGTGTCATCACTTGTATGATGAATGCATCTACTGTTATACACTGTTGTAATTGTATTTAAAATCTACTGTGTCTATATGTATATGCTGTGGATATCTGCATAGATGCATATACTTGTATTTAATAATACCGCATAAAGTGTATACCAGCATATAATGTGACCTTTAAGATATATGTATGATATATGGATGTGTGTTTTTGTTATATGGCTGTTATATGGTTGTATGTTATGCTCTATCGCGACTGTGTTTGGTGAATGTTGGCTGAATGCGGAAGCTGAAGGCGGCTGTATGTAGCTGTGTTACTGGGGGCGAGGCGGCTGTATGTAGCTGTGTTACTGGGGGCGAGGCGGCTATGTAGCTGTGTTACTGGCGATGAGGCGGCTGTATGTAGCTGTATTACAGCTGGGATAGTGGAAAGTGAGCAGGAGGACGTGTATGTACGCTACAATCTGTGGGGGCCTCCACCAGATTTTGCGCCCAGGGGCCCCCACCAACCTTAATCCGGCCCTGATTACATACATAAATTGGTTGTCTGATTATCACATGAATGTAGAAGTCATCACATGAATGTATCATTTCCTCATAGTCCATATATGGCTGTGATAGTTCCGATCATGCTCAGTGGATCTGTGACGTTGGTAGCAGAACTTCTCTATGATATCCAAGAACTGGCTGGGTACAAGACATCCATCTATTCCAGGAAGTGTGCTGCCAATATAAGGCACATACTGGGGGTCGATCCACAGGCAGGCATCATCTTATTTCCAGCATTTAGCAAGCGTGCAAAATAAAAGCATTTTTATTGATAATACAGTAATACTGCACAGCAAACAGCCAGAAAGAGAGCAGGAAAGGTAAATACTCACAGCTGTGTAAAAGAACAGGAGAGGAGAGAGTGACCTGTCTTCAACTCTGTAGACAAAGTTCCAAATTTGGACGGCACCCAAACTGCTTCTTACCTCGTGCTTGTGGATATTAACAATGTATCCAAATGAAATAAATGGTTCTGGCACTTTGAGGTACCTTTGGACTTCTTTTTATTGTAGGTACAATTTGTCATAAAGTATAGCATCCATTTAATATTCCGGATGCATTTCAGCTCTCCTGAGCATTTTTCAAAAGCTACCTCGAAGTGCCGGGGCCATTTCTTTCATTTGGATACAATTCTATAGACAGTGTTGCCATAGCAACAAAGATGTAACATTGTAACTAAGGGGCACTTTGCAGTCTGTTTCTTTACAAACTAAGTAGAATTTCTTAATGAAGTATATTAGAAAAATGTTCACAACATTCCCCCCTACACACTATCAAAAATCATCTGAAATGATGGTTACTCTTTAAAGCCAGATTTGGATACAAAAAGATTTCACAAACTTTAAACATCCCAAGGAGCACTGTGCAAGTCATCACATTGAAATGGAAGGAATATCAGACCATTGCAAATCTACCAAGACCCAGCCGTCCCTCTAAACTTTCATCTCAAACAAGGAGAAGATGCAGAGATGCAGCCAAGAGGCCCATGATCTCTCTGGATGAACTGCCCTTAGGACAACAATCAGTCAGACACTGAACAAATCTGGCCTTTATGGAAGAGTGGCATCAAGAAAGCCACTTCTCAAAGATATCCATAAAAAGTCTTGTTTAAAGTTTGCCACAAGCCACCTGGGAGCAAAGTGGAAGAAAGTGCTCTGGTCAGAAACCAAAATCAATGGATTTGATCACAATGCCAAACAATACCTTGTACATAGAACAAAAACTACCAGCAGTACCTTTTCTTTCTCAACATGGCTAACACCTTATCAGAAGCAATTGTCACATTCCTCTAATGAAACCAAAGATTTTAGTATCAAACATATCAATTGACTGATATTCAAAAATGTCATCACATATGCATTGACATAAGAAGCAAGTATAGTTAAAGTATTAACAGTGCTCAGCCATTTACATTTATAATACTGGACAAAAAACAAGATAAGAGGGTAGGGGGAGGAAAGGAGACAAATTGCAAGGACCAACGCCTCCCCCCCCCCCAAAGTGAAATATAAATTGCATGTCAGTACAATGGGAGGAGGATGGCCATGGCCACTACACCTTCCTAAACCCATCCATTGTTTAAGTTCCGATTGCATTAAGTTTTTCACAGAGCAAAATATTGTTAATCCTCTCAATGACCCTTGAAAATACCAAATCTGATTTACACCACTAAGATGCTATGTGCATGCATACTGTCAATAGAATAAACTGGAATAACTTAAACTTGGTGTCAGGGACCATTTTGGGCTTATCGCTTAATAAACAGAAAATAAAATTTGTAGGCATAGCACACTCTGTCAGCTGCCCCAGCATCTGTACAATCCTGTTCAAGAAACATACCTTAGTTTGGCAAGATCACCAAATATGATCTTGATCTCGAAAACAATGTGGTGAAACCATTGGGTGAAAAGCATGACCATATTTGGGGACCTTAATGGGGACATTACAGAGGGTGACTTTGTGGGGGACATTACAGGGGGGCTGTGGGGACATTTCTTGGGGCGTGTTCACACGTGGCAGTAGGATGGGGTCTGGCTTTGCTCACACATGAGTTTACAGTGATGGTCATGTGATTGATAACGAGCACCTGGTCTCTTGTATTTGTTTAGGTGCAAACTTGTGAGCCAAGCCTTAGGCTGGTGCCACACCACCGCTTTGTCTGTGTTTGAAAACGGAAACGCAGACAAAGCCGCACCCACCGGGACGGGCCGTGGCCCGGTCGCATCGGCGTTTCTATGGAAACGCCTGCGATCAGGAACAAACTGCCGGTGTTTTGCATTAAATTAACGCAAAACACCGGCGGCTCATTCCCGATCGCAGACGTTTCCATAAAAACGCTGATGTGATCGGGCCGCGGCCTGCCCCGGTGGGTGCAGCTTTGTCTGCGTTTAAAAAAAAAAAACGAGTACCACTTAGACTCTGGTCTCAGATGTCGGCTTATGTCATCGTCCGCGGTGGTACAGAGGATCTACTACCACTGATCATTACAGTCGCCGGAAAAAGCCCAACCTGCTTTGCGGTGGGCTCTGGTGACAACCGGTTACCACTTAGACTCCATTCCCAGTTGCCGGCTTACGTCATCATCCGTGGTGATACAGAGGATCTATTACCACTGATCCTGACATCCAGCTACCAATTTAGGGAGAGCAAATAGGGAAAGCAGAGAAAACAGGGGATTGGAATTTGTGCTTGAATTGCACAGACCACCCAAGTGCAGTGCATAGAGGGTAAATAGCGTAAGTTTAGGGAGTAAAGCAGTAATCGGGATAGTAGCCCACATCAAAGATTTTAATGAGGAAGGTGCTACCAGGGCAGATTCCAGCGCAACACATAGAGGCTTATCATATTGGATATGTGGTCAGAATGTATGGACAGCAGCTATGCAATCTTAGTTACCCTAAAATATTTCATAAAACTAGGTATTGATAAGCCTCTCCCATGAGACTTATTAACATGCAAAATGTTCTTCTGGGCCTTTTTGCCCTCCAAATAAACCTTAATTAGATAAGGGTGAATTTTTCAAAAATTAGGTTCACCGAATTTTCTGAAAAATTCAATTTGACCCAAAACGAATCATGATGAATCTTGTTAAAAATCAGGTATTTCCTGACTGCAGAAAGCCTTTATGGTGTTATAGAATGTTGTGCCATGCTCAGTTATACATAGGGATTGGTCTTCAAACAATGCTGTGTTTTATTATGACACCCACATGACAGTCGCTGCTCTGAGAATCGCTTCAATTTCATGGGCAGTTACAGGGGCAAACTTGACCAAATAAGTGAAGCGGGAACCCAGCCTGACAAGGTAACATCTGTGCCAGCATGAGTTTACAGTGATGGTCATGTGATTGATAACGAGCACCTGGTCACTGACAGCGAACGAGGCAAAGCGGACCAGTGGAAGGCACGGCGGTGTGGGACCGTATAAAGAAAGGGCCGCAACTTGGGGCAGAACGAACAATAAGCTGGACGCGACAATTGAAAAACACTACACACAAGAAAGCAGGGGTGAAAACGCGCAAGAATATCGTATTTTGTGCATCGATATATTTCTATAACGCCGTACATGGTGGCGTTGATCTTTGTGCAGACACGTGACGGTGTGTCATCAGGGCGTCAGCTAAACCATTGCACAGCCGTAAGCGCAACTCGGCGAAATCTAAGATAAAGATGTGTGGTAGGGCGGAGGTACTGTTCCTCCACTAGACACAATATTATAAATCAGTCATGATTCTGTAATGACTTCATAGGTGTCTACGTGGATATTTAATCAGTCAATGGTGGCATGACCTGAAGATGAAGTGCAGTGCGAGAAGCTTGGATGATGTTCCTCATACTACTTGAAAGTTGCATGTCCGTGCCGGGGGGTTGGGTTGGTTTTTTGGGTGGTGGGTTTTTTTTTTTTTTGGATTTTTGTGTTTTTTGGTTTTTTTTTTTTGTTTAGTTTTGTTTTGTTTTTTTGTTTATTGCCCCCACAAAACTAACCAACCCACAAAAAACAAAAACACAACCAACCCACCACCGAAACGGAGAAAACCAAACAAAACCAACCCAAAAAACAAACAAAGAAGCCACACCCAAAATCAAACCAACACACCCACCCAAAAAACACAAGCAAACCCACCAACCAAAAACCACCCCACCAAACCAAGCCAAACAACACAAAACAAAACACCAACACGTACAACACAAACAATCCAAGCCACACGCCCAAACACTAAACACCCCCACAAACTACAAACACCAGACAGGCGTAATACACTACACCTGAAAAATCCATTCCCCCCTACACACTATCAAAAATCATCTGATGATGGTTACTTTTAAAGCCAGATTTGTACAAAAAGATTTCACAACTTAAAACATCCCAAGGAGCACTGTGCAAGTCATACATTGAAATGAAGGAATATCAGACCATTGCAAATCTACCAAGACCCAGCCTCTCTCCCTCTAAACTTTCATCTCAAACAAGGAAAGAGGCAGAATGCAGCCAACGAGGCCCATGATCTCTCTGGATGAACTGCCCTTAGGACACAATCAGTTCATACACTGAACAAATCTGGCCTTTATGGAAGAGTGCATCAAGAAACCACTTCTCAAAGATATCCATAAAAAGTCTTGTTTAAAGTTTGCCACAAGCCACCTGGGAGCAAAGTGGAAGAAAGTGCTCTGGTCAGAAACCAAAATCAATGGATTTGATCACAATGCCAAACAATACCTTGTACATGAACAATAAACTAACCACAGTTGCCTTTTCTTTCTCACATGGCTAAACACCTTATCAGAAGCATTGTCCTTCCTCTAATGAAACCAAAGATTTTAGTATCAAACTATCATTGACTGATATTCAAAAATGTCATCACATATGCATTGACATAAGAAGCAAGTATAGTTAAAGTAATTAACAGTGCTCAGCCATTTTACATTTATAATACTGGACAAAAAACAAGATAAGAGGGTAGGGGGGGAAAGGAGCAAATTGCAAGGACCAACGCCCCCCCCCCCCCCCAAAGTGAAAATATAATTGCATGTCAGTACAATGGGAGGAGGATGGCCATGGCCACTACCTTCCTAAACCCATCCATTGTTTAATTCCGATTGCATTAAGTTTTTTCACAGAGCAAAATATTGTTAATCCTCTCAATGACCCTTGAAAATACCAAATCTGATTTACAACCACTAAGATGCTATGTGCAGGCATACTGTCAATAGAATAAACTGGAATAACTTAAACTTGGTGTCAGGGACCCATTTTGGCTTATCGCTTAATAACAGAAAATAAAATTGTAGGCATAGCACACTCTGTCAGCTGCCCCGCATCTGTACAATCCTGTTCAAGAAACATACCTTAGTTTGGCAAGATCACCAAACTATGATCTTGATCTCGAAAACAATGTGGTGAAACCATTGGGTGAAAAGCATGACCATATTTGGGGACCTTAATGGGACATTACAAGAGGGTGACTTTGTGGGGGACATTATAGGGGGGCTGTGGGGACATTTCTTGGGGCGTGTTCACATTGGCAGTAGGATGGGGGTCTGGCTTTGCTCACACTGAGTTTTACAGTGATGGTCATGTGATTGATAACGAGCACCTGGTCTCTTGTATTTGGTTTAGGTTGCAACCTGTGAGCCAACCTAGGCTGTGCCACACCACCGCTTTGTCTGTGTGTTGAAACAACGCAGACAAAGCCCGCACCCACCGGGACGGGCCGTGGCCCGGTCGCATCGTCGTCTTATGAAACCCTGCGATCGGGAAAAACTGCCGGTGTTTTGCATTCATTAACGCAAAACACCGGCGGCTCATTCCCGATCGCAGACGTTTCCATAAAAACGCTGATGTGATCGGGCCGCGGCCTGCCCCGGTGGGTGCAGCTTTGTCTGCGTTTAAAAAAAAAAAAACGAGTACCACTTAGACTCTGGTCTCAGATGTCGGCTTATGTCATCGTCCGCGGTGGTACAGAGGATCTATTACCACTGATCATTACAGTCGCCGGAAAAAGCCCAACCTGCTTTGCGGTGGGCTCTGGTGACAACCGGTTACCACTTAGACTCCATTCCCAGTTGCCGGCTTACGTCATCATCCGTGGTGATACAGAGGATCTATTACCACTGATCCTGACATCCAGCTACCAATTTAGGGAGAGCAAATAGGGGAAGCAGAGAAAACAGGGGATTGGAATTTGTGCTTGAATTGCACAGACCACCCAAGTGCAGTGCATAGAGGGTAAATAGCGTAAGTTTAGGGAGTAAAGCAGTAATCGGGATAGTAGCCCACATCAAAGATTTTAATGAGGAAGGTGCTACCAGGGCAGATTCCAGCGCAACACATAGAGGCTTATCATATTGGATATGTGGTCAGAATGTATGGACAGCAGCTATGCAATCTTAGTTACCCTAAAATATTTCATAAAACTAGGTATTGATAAGCCTCTCCCATGAGACTTATTAACATGCAAAATGTTCTTCTGGGCCTTTTTGCCCTCCAAATAAACCTTAATTAGATAAGGGTGAATTTTTCAAAAATTAGGTTCACCGAGTTTTCTGAAAAATTCAATTTGACCCAAAACGAATCATGATGAATCTTGTTAAAAATCAGGTATTTCCTGACTGCAGAAAGCCTTTATGGTGGTATAGAATGTTGTGCCATGCTCAGTTATACATAGGGATTGGTCTTCAAACAATGCTGTGTTTTATTATGACACCCACATGACAGTCGCTGCTCTGAGAATCGCTTCAATTTCATGGGCAGTTACAGGGGCAAACTTGACCAAATAAGTGAAGCGGGAACGCAGCCTGACAAGGTAACATCTGTGCCAGCAGTGGTGGCGAAACTATGGCACGGGTGTCAGAGGTGGCACTCAGAGCCCTTTCAGTGGGCACCCAGGCCATCACCAGAGAGAACTCCAGGTCCTCGTGCATTGGCCCTGACAATTCTTCCTGTTTATGGGAACCTGGAAAGACTCTAAAATGATCATCCAAATTTATTTTATTTTCTGCATTGTTGGTGTCCTCAGGGTACGGTTATGAATGAAAGATGTGACAGAGCAGGAGTATAAATCACAAATAAAATTTCTGTGTTGGCACTTTGCGATAAATAAGTGGGTCTTGGTTGTAGTTTGGGCACTCTGTCTCTAAAAGGTTCGCCATCACTGCACTATAACATCAAAGTGCGCACTCTTTTTACACTGACATCAGATTGATTGTATTGGAAGTTATTTATATGACATTATTTTTAGAATTGTTATTATTTACATTTTTATTATTCGTATTGTATTTTTTCAAATTGACACAACTAGTATGGCAGAAAATCTTTGGTCAATACTTTTGGTCCAGCAGTATTAATAAATGCTAACTATTGAGTGGAGAGGATTCCCAACACTCCCAACACCTTCCATTCATATTCCAAGTCCTCTCTCAGTTAATGCATAAACACAACCCCTGATTAACCCTTTCAAGATCCGTGACGTAAGAGCACGTCACGGGTCGGCTGGTGGGGCATGGAAAGGGCTCACGGGCTGAGCCCTGTGCATAGCCGGTAAGTCTTTGCTCATTTTAAAAAAAACTCACCATGCTCTCTAAAACTTCACCAGCTTACACCTGAACACATGGCTATGTAGGGTGGATGCAGTACCTTTACTAGGTACCTGTTTTTATCACATGATCAGGGAAGAATGTAATGTAAATGATGTTAGAACATTGTTTAACCTCTCTTGCAATCACAAGGTAGCATACCAACAGCGTTTTTATTATGACTAGAAGAATGCCATTGTTTGTTGGTGAGTGTTACTTGGAAATCATCTCTGTAAATGATTATCTAGGTAAGAAAAAACCTTTTGACTCCAGTAAAATCTATTAAATATATAATTGTTAATATATTAATGCATTATACATAGACCTTGAAACACATAAAACACATAAATAGAATAATAAATATATAGTGAACTAATGGTTTTATTTCTATAGAATGTTTTAGTGTTTGTAGAGTAGAGGCACTAAACTCGTTCTTTGTGTTCAAATTTCTAACAAATTATTTTTCAACAAAATTTAAAGGAAACTCAAATAGATTCCAGCAAAATTTAAAGGAAAGTTTCAGTAGGATTATACATTTAACATTTTATGAAAGGAAATACATGTAGTCCATGAAGTGTAATTCCAGACATTTTTTTTGTCCATGTGATAATAGGATTTTGAAAATTGTTGGTTATCATGGAAGCAAAGATTATAAATAAAGCTTAATTGTAAACATCTTTCATATCCTTTGTTAACCTCTGAAACTTTGTGACCTCAAAATGAAGCACTCTGGATGAGGTTATTATAATTCACTTTAGCCCCAGACTCTAAATCACACCCCACTGTGACATCCCACCAAGGCCTACAAATTTTTGTAGACTAGGGCTAAAGATCAGTAAATTACTTTCATAGATATGTGGCCGAGGCGAGGGATGCTTAAAAAATAAACCTTTAAATAAATATACTTACCTCAATGGTCCCTTCCAGTGTCACGTGCTGCTATTTCTCCGGCCCGTGCCCCTGTTTGTTTAACTGCCACGTTTGTTGTTATCTGGACCTCTGACTATGCATTATTGTGTTTTCCATTTATTTGTCTTGTTTTATGTCTGTACAGTGACCTAGGAATGGAATAGTCTTTGTGGTTTTCCCTCAGTATTCTGTCTGACGTTCCCAAGTCGGGAGACCTCATTACAATTCATTAAAAATTTGCCTGGAATTGAATCTTTATCTGCAGCTCACATTCTCAACTATGTCTTTTCACAGTTCATATTTCCAGTTTTGTATCATACAGAACCATTGGTAATGTAAAAGATATGATTCCAATCTTTATTATGATACCTAAATTATGGTTCTTGGTATTAGAAACCACAAAGCTTGTCTTCCATCCTCTAAAAATGACTTATTTTAGACAAAAAGTGACACTTATTAGTTTATTTTTTACATGGCTTTCGACGTAATTTTTACAGGTATACAAACAAGTTTTGACATAAATAAGGGCACGCCAGAAATGATATTTTCTACCCTTCCTGATGGTGCTGGGAATTTAGTGGACAGTGTCACTTTGAGTTGTACTGTAATTTATATAGAATATAAAGCTAACATTTTTCATAAACTTTGGATATTGTCAGATTGCTTAACATTGTATATGGTGATTGATGAACACAGAATGTTTTTTAGATGTTTATAATAATGAAAGGAATGGAATGTTTTACATTGTTACACTATTACTCTATTTAACAAACAGTCACTTTATCCTTGAATATAACTGACATGATTGTGATCTTAGTCAGAAAATCAATTTTGCATTACTGGATTATACCAGAGCTTTGACAAATTGCTTTCTTAGAGCAAAATCTCCCCACTTCCATGTCTCTGGAGAATTGATTCTACATGTAAAAGAAACTGACCATCTGATAGGTAACTAACAAAGATTTTCTTAATATACTCTTCTTGAGATGAAAGATAATATGTGAAAAGATAAAAGCCCTACTTCTGTAGTTTTCACAATAATTTGCTTTATTTGATATTAACGTACAACAGAAATACAAGAAAATTACAAGAAAAAGTTTTTACCTCCTGTGCGATGTAATTTGATAGAAAAGTTTCTTATTATTTATGTCATATGAGAAAGTGAGAGTTGTTGTTTGGGAGAACCCTTATCCAGCCACGAGTGTGGGACCATGTATCTCCCCTATCCTTTACCCTTTACTGGCAATTTTGGACCTTAATGTCTAGGTCCTGGTTTGAGCTACTAGGGAACCCTATTGCTCACTATTTGACTATACTCTTATACCCTATTGAATAATTATTCTTCTTCTGAGCAAAAGGAGTTCATAGGTATTCTGTATAGGGACTACCGCAGGAGTCCTCATATACTTACCCCTTAGTACTTTGGTTCCCCAGGACTGTTTTGCATGTTTTTTTCTGTAATAATCAATTATTGTTTATTTTGTTTGAGGGAATTGTTCCTACTTTTTTGCACTTGTGGCTGTGTGTGGACCTTTGTGATCGACCTTGGTCCACTAGTGTGTTCTTTGATGTGTGTTTTCACACTTTTAAATGATTTTATGAATTTTTGATGCATGGCATCTATCTTTTTGCATTTTTGAATTGTAAGAAATAAAAATGTATATCTTTGCCTATACACACTAGCTTTTTCTTGTTTTTTTGTTATACATTGGATTCAGTGGGGGTCATTTAGTAAGGGCCCAAATCGTGTTTTTCCGTTGCGCTACCCAGATATTTCCGATTTGCGCCAGTTTTCCCTGAATTGCCCCGGGATTTTGGTGCACGCGATCAGTTTGTGGCGCATCAGCACTGGCATGCACGCAACGGAAATCGGGGGGCGTGGCGTAAGAAAACCTGACGGATTCGGAAAAACCGGCGCATTAAAAAAAAAAGTGTCGCTTGTCACTTCAGTGAACTCTGACGGAATTCAGCGCAGCAGCGACACCTGGTGGACATCGGGTGAACTACCTTAGTTAATTGCCAGAAGACTCGAATCCTTCACAGAAAACGCGTCGCTGGATCGCGACAGGACCGGTTAAGTAAATCTGTCCCAGTGTGTTGGCATCTTAATAATATTGTCCATTCAGTTATTACACATTTCTCCACATTTCTTTTAAGTGCAGCAGAACCATTATCTGTCATACAGGCATATGAAGGGTGCATGGTATAGGTGCTGGATTTGCCTGCAGTAACCTAAGGGTTAATCTAGGCATGTTGTAAGCAGGAATATTCTGTTTAGCCTATGTTGGCCAAGCTAGCACAGAAACTTTGTAAATGTTTCTTTGCTGTCTCAAACATCATGTCCTATATCTTCTTGAAAGTTAATCTTTCTAAGACTGAATTTCTTGTCTTTCCACCATCTACTAACTGACCCAACCCTGACCTCTCCATCTCGGTCTGTGGCATCACTATAGCACCAAGGCAGTAGGCCCGCTGTCTTGTTGTGCTTGCTGCATACATATAAGAAAGATCTCCAAAACCTGACGATTTCTGACAACTGAAACTTCTAAAATGCAATTTGTTGCGCTGATTCAACTAGACTACTGTAACTCCCTACTAATTGGTCTTCCACTCACTAAACTCTCTCCACTACAATCTATTCTTGCCAGGGTTGTCTTTCAGACTAAGCGCTACATGGATGCCTCCAGTTTGTGCCAATCACTGCACTGGCTGCTTGTCTCCTTCCGTATTCAGTTTAAAATAATAACCCTCATCCACAAAGCTCTGAATAATGCTGCACCTCCCTATCTCTATTCTCTCATCTCAGTCTATCGGCCAACTTGTGCTCTATGATCTGCTAGTGAAATTAGATTAATCTCTACTTTAATTTGAACCTATCATTCATGTCTTCAGGACTTCTCCCAAATTTTATTAATTAATTATTAAATTATTTATTAAATTATTTTATATCATTCCCTTATAAAGAATGGTTGGACCATTATACAATCTCTTTAACCTCTTGTGTGTGAGCATGGCCCTCACTCATATGAGTGTTTGTACTCTGTAATGTAATATTATATTTGTATATGTTCCATATGATCTGTAAAGCGCAACAGAATTTGATGGCGCTAAATTAATAAAGATTATCATTATTATTAAAGTCCATACTAGGTCTGCTTATTATGCAGTAGGGCTAGGCTCCTACTCCATCTGGCCCTTGGTCCTGGGATTTTGTATAGCCCACAGGTGTAGGTCACAGGACTTTTTAGAGCCTGATGTAGACCTCAGGCCAGAATCAGAATGTGGGGCACTACCTGGAGAGCTGAAAGCTGGACTGTATTCAAACACCTAAGGTAACTAAGTACCTCTATAAATCCTGCTCGCTAATAGCGTTTGCCTGGCAGCCAGGTGCACTTATAGATAGGGACATGCTACTGTATTCAGTAGCATGTATACAGTACTCAGACGAGTAGGATTTGTTTTTGTTGATGCCTATGCTGAGGCTAAATTTAAGTTATTTGACAGCAGAGTGTGAATAAAACCCTTGATTTGGATGAAAACCTGCGTGTGTCCCTGCTTCCTGCACTACTACCTAGAGTCTGCCAGAGCTGCTAGGTTTTGGCCCCTATAGCACATTAGCTTGCCGAGCTTGAGATTCAGCAGCAGCAGGCACACATCAGGGCCGGCGCTATGGGTAGGCAAAGGTGGCAATTGCCCAGGGCCCCTGGAAGAAAGGGGAGAATCTCTTCTTTCAAATTAATTTTGAATTGTGTTTCTAGGTGCTATGGATCCAGAGATATTCAGGTTTAAAGTGAGAATATCCGGTGCCATTTTTATATATAAAAATCACTCCCAATGGCAGTTTAACAGTTAATATCTCCGTTTTCCTACATTTTAGAAACACAACTTTAGATTCATATAAAAGAGGAGACTCTCTTCTTTCATAGGAAAAAAAAAGTGAGGTTCTATGTGTCACAGAGCCAGAGATACAGTCCTCTGAAATTAACCCCCCTCCCCAATCCAGATTCTTAGCCATCAGGCTGCAGGGAGCATTTGCTGCAAACAGGAGCTGCTGCACCTCACAGGTAATGGAAATATTCACTTTATATGTTACTACATTTTGAGAAGGGATGATATCAACTAATATTCATGTTTTTAACCCTTATCTATGCAAATCTAAGAACACACTTTGGGCCACATGTATCAATCGTTTTTTTTCTGTTGTTTTTGCGCCTTTTCATTCAGGCTCACCGTTTTTGTGCCATTTTTGCGACTAAACGCCAAACTAGCTGCGCAGCAAAAATAACCAGCTTTCCCTCATTTATCCTAGCAATCCAGATGTTTTGCTGCGCCTAATGATATTCATCACTTGCGACTTTTTTATTTAGGCGCAAAAACGGGCGCAAAACACTCCAGCCGAAGGTGGCGTTATCTGAGAAGACAGCACTGAGCCCCTTTCCAGAACAGCTCATTTCTAGCAGCAAAGCTCAACCAGACACTAGTACAGATAATACAGACATGAGATACTCTATTTACAGTTCATCACCTTCTATTTACTAAACATTCTGCAGAATCCTGAGCTCAAAGCAAAAGAGAAGAGAACGTTACAGAATGTTGCAGATACTACATACAAGTGTCCCCCATGTAATTCTGCACAATATCACCAGTGTGTCTGAAGGGGATACTGTGCAGAATTACAGGGGTGCAGCAGGAGATCAGCACTAGGGGATCCCCTCCAGGAGAAGCCACTGCTGAGGAGGTCACTGGGTGCAGGGTGTCACACACCTGGGTGCTGCTGTGAGTGTTATCTTCATTCTGAGCTGTGGGAGAAGCAGAAAGAAGCTTGTAGCAGGATCACATGTAAGTGCCTGAATCTAACATTGCGCCTAAAGTAAAGTGATTAATAAGAGGCAGGAAATTAACATCACAGATGGTTGTAGCTTGTGATAATTCTGCAAAACAGTGCGCCAGAATTTAGACGCAACTACTACACTTAGGCGCACAAAAGTGATAAATGGGGCCCTTTCTCTCTTATTCCCTTTTATTTTGTGATAGTTATTTTTTGTTGGGAAAATTGACTGATACGATGAACATTCAATCCTCTTCGCCTAATGTGACTACACCGCAACCAGAACATGTCCATAACGTTATATGTAACACCAAAAACACACACATGTCCTGGAATAAAGTTTTTATTTCCCATCATCCTCCATTATTTACACCTATGTTATGACGTTCTCACTCTCATTCTTATGAAGCGCGGAGGGTTCTGTTATTGTGCAGCTAATACAATGGCGCACATCTAAAAGTTACTTTTATTATCTCATTAGAGAGGTTTATGGATATATAGTTATTTATTTGGATTACCATCGTCTAAGGAACAGACAATGATACATCTGTGTGAATTTTCTGCAGTTCCCTTTGCTGCATATTTTGGTGAATATACACATGTGGGGTATGTATGCTCTCCTCACATCTTACTGTTTTAGGAAAGTAGATTTTCTTTATATAAGTATTCTGGATTTGTACATATTTTAGAGGAAATTTTGAATGTTAATTGCCAAATGCATCGCCTGGTTGTCTGCTTTCAAAATTATATAGGTTTTATGGCGCCTTTACTTTTTATTCTATTTTATTGATATATTTTGCAGGTTGTGACTGTCTAAAAATGTCTAGCTGAAAAGCAGATATCTAGTTATTACAGTTTTAGTGATATTATGTGGATTTATTTATGTGAACATATCAATAGGGCACATTTGTGAACTCTACAAATGACCATGTGTTACATTTAGGAGATGTGAAGGTAAACATTTTCTGTTTGGATCAATTTTTTTTCCATCAAAGTCAAATTTTAAGTATTTTTAATAAAATGTTTCAATTTGAATCAAAATTGCATGAAGGCGCCTATGTATATAAAATCTTTGATGCAATTTTGAAAATGGGGCAAGTGTCTGCTTTCAGAAAATATCGGTCCCTCTCCCCAATGGGCCTCAAAGTCTAATCAACCTACCAGTAATTTTTTGGAGTGTGGGAGGAAACCGGAGGACCCGGAGGAAACCCACGCAGACACAGAGTGAACATACAAAATCTTTGCAGATGTTGACCAGCGCTGTAAGGCTGTAGTGCTAATCACGGAGCCACCATGCTGCCCACAAATCTCCCTATCATCTATCTATCTCCTATAAAATTCTCCCATAGTACAGTTTGTTTTACCATACTAAAGGGAGCCTCTTCCTGACTGTGACTGGTCATAAAATAGTTTTATTTTGGGGCCCCACTTTTAGTTTTGCCCAGGGCCCCACTTTGTATAGAACCGGCCCTGGCACTCATCTGTCTGCTCTTGAAGGCAGACAGATGAGGCAAACTGGAGGCAACTGGAGGCAAAAGATCCTGTTATCAGTTAATAGAGCACATTAATACCTAGATTGTAATGGGGCTCTTTCAGTGAATAGCGTACACTAATATTGAGATCATTAAGTTACTGAGGACAGTGAAAAGCATGTACTAATACCTAGATTGTGAAGGTGCTCCTGCCAGTGTATACCATGGGTTAATACCTAGATAAAATGTTTGCATGCCATTTTATGTGCTAGAATTGTATTCACCATGACCAATAACATTCATTAGGTTCTGCAGAATGTTTATCATATGGCTCATTTTTGGTTACTACACAGCCAATCGAGCTGCATCCACAATACAGAGTGGGGGAATCATTATATGTTGATTTCTCTCTCTAGTTTGATGGGTACTTCACTAATATAGGTTAATATGATGCAATGTGAGACAAGTTGCTCATCTTGCTTCTTGTTTTCCCAGGCCTTCAACAACGCCGAAGCTGCAGCGATGAGTTCAAGGCAAGAGCTTTTCAGTAAATCAGGGGTCCAGCTTGCATCCTTAAGTAGTGGTACTTTAAGGTATTATCAATTCTACACTGAATATAATCCATCAAAGAAAACAGGCAAAGGCAAGACACACCAAAATTTTTATGGAAACCAAAAAAAGTGGTGTGGTGTCTGTTGTCACTGAAATCTCCTGGAGAAGAGCATAGTCATATCTAACCACCTCTAAACCCTATATGGGAACTCCACCACTCGTGCATTCTTTCATTTTGCTCCAGTGGCAGAATCAAGGATATAATTTTATGTTTATAGCACAGGTCGAGCAGGATGGCCACCCACCGGTGGCAATTCGAAAAACCTGGCTCTTCCTCTTACTACCATAAAAGACACAATAGGGAAAACATGACCCTTCCTCCCTCTCACTGCCTTAAAAAATGCAATGGGTATCCAGATTGCCCTCCAAAAAATGTCTTGTGTAACATAATTATTAATTTTTATTATAGTTAAAGAGGTTAGAAAAAGACATCAGTCTATCAATTCCAACCTATACATTATATTGCATTGAAGAAGGCAAAAACCCTGCAAGGCTGATGCCAATTGGACAAAATAGGGAAGAATTCCTTACCAACCTTGGTGGTCAGAATAACTCCCTGGATCAACAGAAACTACTAACAAATCGTTTGATTCCTATACAAGGTTATATTATTCCTCTCCACAAAGGCATCCAGGTATCTCTAGAAAATGTAAAAAGAGTCTATAACAACCTCCTGTGGCAGAGAGTTCCATAGTTTTACTGCCTGTACAGTAAAGAACCTTTGTCTATGGCAATGGTAGAACTGCCTCTCCTCTAGGCGTAAAGGATGCCTCGTTGTCCTGGTCACAGGCCTAGTTATTAAAAGATCTTTGGAGAGATCCTTGTACTGCCCATTCAGGTATTTGTACACAGCAATGCGGTCTCCCCTCAGCCGTCTTTTAAACTGAATAATACTCAATTTTGTTTACTATCATTGTATTCTATTCCAACCATTCCCTGAATAATCTTGGTTGCTCTCCTCTGCATCCATTCCAGTTCTACTATGTCCTTTTTATACACTGGTGCCCAAAACTATACACAAGATTCCATGTGTGGTCTGATCAGTGATTTTTACAAAACTATGTCCTTATCATGAAAATCTATTCTTCTCTTGATCACTCTGATCACTGAAATTGAGTTTACTATCCTCCAACAGTTTTACCAAGAATTTTATCATTTAGTACATAATTATAAATTTTATCTCCTCGATCTATGTGCATAACTTTACATTTATCTACATTAAACCTCATCAGCCATTTCTACTTCCATTCCTCCAGTTTCCACAAATCCCTTTGTAATATTATACTATTCTCCTCTGTATTCATTATTTTACAGAGCTTAGTATCATCTGAAAATATAGGAATTTTACTTTGTAAACCCTTCACAAGGTCATTAATAAAAAATATTAAAAATAAGTGACACCAATACCGACCCCTGTGGCACCCCACTGGCAACCCAATCTGACAATGTGCCATTGGTGATGACAAATACCCAGATTTTCTCTTAGTCCCAGCATTCTCATTATATATACTAACCTTTTATGGGCAAAATCCATATATATAGCACACTACAGTGGTGGAATTAAGAATGTTATGAGGGAAAAAAGGATAAGCCCTTCTGCTAGAGGCTCATTTGTGCTGGACTGAGGGAGATAGAAGAAATATTAACCACTAAGGGATTACCTGTGATATTTCGCCATAGGTGGAATTTGTGTTCCTGTAGCTCTCTTTTCCCCTGGCGTGTCTTCCACGCTGTTGTCCTTGTCGTCCTTGTTGGCCTAAAAAAAACCTCTAGGTCTGTGCATTGTGACTGGAACTGTAGGAATCTGAAGATCTTCTTGGTCTAGATTAATAATTGGGAATGTAAGTATCTTGCCAACTTTAGACACAATCCTCTTTTTGGTTTCTGCCTCCTTCCTTTATTTTTCCAGGTGTTGGGTGATCCCTCAAAGTACAGAATTCTTTGGAGAGAGTAGTAGATAATTGTGTTTTGATAGATTTAAAACTTTCCTGTCTTAGTTATCTCTTTTTGCAAGAACTTCCCTGTCAAAGTGATTAAGTCAAATGAACATTTGTTTTAAGATTTGTTCAAACAAACTGTAATATTCTTTATTATCTTAAAAGATGGTAGGGCTTAGAGATAGCATAAGTTCTCTGGACACGCAAATATTCTGCTAGAGCTGCACAATGTAATTGGATGTTCACCAAATGTTTGGACTATCTTTTGTTGTCCTGAGATTTGTATTCACTTGTTGGAACCTTAAAGGACATCTATCAACAGATGAAGGATTGTAAACCAAGCATATTGACATAGTGGTATGCCCCCCTTTCCCCCCTCTGGTAGGATCTGCTCTGCATTTAGCTTCTTTTGCCCTTGTTTTTACAAAAAAGGCCTTTAAAATTATGCAAATTAGTCTGATGCTCTTTTGCAGAATTTCTAAAAACAAGGGCATAAGAAGCAAAAAAAGAACAGCAGATTCTACCAGAGGTAGTATGTCGGTATGCTTGATTTACAATCCTTTATCTGGTGATAGATGTCCTATAAGAAAGTCAATCGAAAGAGAGATTTGTGATACTATATGCTTGTGCAAAAGTAAACTTGTAATTCATGTAATACACGTCACTCCTCTTGGGAGTAGGGTGCTCAGGTAGGGTACAACTCCAGTTTTGCAGATTAACAATAACCTAGCAGATGTGTTGTAATTGATATTCAGTTGGACACATTGGGGGTCATTTACTAAGGGCCCGATTCGCGTTTTCCCGACATGTGTTACCCGAATATTTCCGATTTGCGCAGATTTCCCCTGTATTGCCCCGGGATTTTGGCGACGGAAATGGGGGGCCGTGGCCGAACGAAAACCCGACGTATTCGGAAAAACCGCCGCATTTGAAAACGGAAAATGTGTCGCTTGGGATGTGCTTACCTTCACTCAGCCGGCCTCGGTGAATTCCGGTGCGTTCAGATGCTTTTCAGCGTAGCAGCGCCACCTGGTGGACGGCGGAGGAACTACCTTATTAAATCCCGGCCGGACCCGAATCCAGCGCAGAGAACGTGCCGCTGGATCGCGAATGGACCGGGTAAGTAAATCTGCCCCATTGTCCCCAAGGGGACTCAAAAGGGAATTTGAGACCCAGAGTTTCTTGTGCTAAAAGGCACAACACCTTGATACATTATGATTATCTTGATTATATCACTGGACGGTATATCCTAAGTCATCATTCACTGTATCTATGATAACTATATGAGTTCTGTTTATGTGATAAGAATATAAGCTTATTAATTGTCCTTTTGCCTTTATTTCAGATACCTTAGCACTCTGGACATTTTTACTTACTTGTCAGCGATGTTCCCAGCTTTTATCTATACTTATATTCTGGTTTCAGAGCTGTAACTCTGCCCCCGACTATGCCCAGGATGCGTTTCCACAGTGATTCATTAAACTGCAAGTGCGTCATGGTCGGTGTAATGTCTCTACAGGTCATTGGTTGGCATTACTACAGACACTAGGACAGGACGTATACATCTCCACCGGATCTGACGACACCTCACGCTCCATGTTTTGGTACTTCCTTACATTCCCTTCTCAGTAGTCACTTGACATCTCAAGTTGGCTGTGTGTGACTCTCTGTAGAGAATATCTGAGGGAGGGGTGAATGAGGGAGCTGATTTGGATTCAGTCACACAAAGCCAGCTTTTCTCTCATTCCTGAGGGAGGGGTTTATGATATAGCAGAGCCAATTTAGCTCTGCTGAAGATAAAGCAGACCCTTTGGGAAGATTGAGGAGTGGCTAGAACAAAATAAATATACATAGATGGTGAGTCAATTTTATGAATTGACTGTGGAACTTTATAGGCATGGAGAGGAAGAATATAGTTTATACTGCAGTATATTAGCAAATTTCAAAAACATGTTGAGTTAGTAAGCGTTAGTTTATCTGACAGGTTCCTTTTAAGGCTCACCAGGAGAAGAACAAGGAACTTTGATATGTAACATGACTGAAATAAACAGAGCTCAACGGATCACCTTGTTATCAATTTTATAACCTTCTAGCCTAGAATTTAAATACAATCAGTATTTAGGTTTGTTCTTAAGTTGAATTTGAATGTAAGTCAGAACTGGTATATTGTATAATAATGACAATTGGTTTTTCAAAATTTTCTGCTGTCATAAGGATTATCAAAAAAACTTCATTAAAGACACCTTACAACTGATCAACTTACAACTGGGACTAAAGTAAAGCATCCAGAGAGCTTCACCAGAGGCCACAGTGGGCAGAGAAGTCCGTCTGTAAGTCGGATGTCCTTAAGTCGGGTACTGCTTGTACACATTTGGCAAACAATGAATAAAATGTCCATGTACAGACTATTCAGTTACAGATATTAATGTTTTTATTTGTAGACCAATACAGACACTTTAACACAGGAAGATACAGCAGCATTGTGAGCTCATGGTTATTACATACACTTATGGTAATGTTGTGACACAGAGAATGTGTTTGATTAGAGGATTTCTCTTTGATCTTCTTCTAAAATCTACACTACCATGGCAGCTTGTTTTGCCCACAACATTTTAGGTTCTTCCGATCATCATCTTCTCCCCACCTTCTTATCATAAACGTAATACTGTTAGTTGGGTTAAAGAATTGTTTTAAGGGGACTTTCCAGAGGCTCACGATTTTTAAAAAATTGAATAATGAATTATAGAAGCAGCTCTCACCTATCACTCATTCCTAACACGAAAATACCTGCCTGGATGCCCCCTGCCACCTTTCCCCCTAATCATTACTGCCTGTTCCCTGTTGTCAGGCAGGATACTGCATGCAATGGCCTACATTAATCAAGGTGCAGTCTGTACTCTGTGCAGTTTGCCCGTGGAGTGTGCAGAGTGCACCAGATGAATTAAAATTGGTGCACAGTCTTTATTAATCTGGAAGTGGGCACTATATTTTTTTGGTACACTTTGTTGCAGAATTGTGGTGCAGACAGAATTGTTGTGCACGACAGTAATAAATGAGGCGCAAACTCTAACTAAACAGTAATCCACTCCTTTAAGTACACAGTTTTTCAGTTTGCAAGCAGTTTGCACATTCTTTTCAGTGCTAAAAAACCAGTGCAAATGCTTTAATAAATGTGGACCAATATTTTTTTTCTCTGAATATACAGTCCTTCAGATATTCCTTTGGGTATTATTCCATGATAAAAATAGCCTACAATTGTCTTGTGTTCTAAGACACACATTTAAATGCTCCCAGAAATAAATATATTTAATTGGTTCAGTAAATTAGGTGAATATAATTAGAGAGTGAACGAGATGTCTTTGAGAAAGGAAGTCATCTTAAGACAACAGTTTCTCCCTGTGATTGTTCAAATTATACAATTTGACAACACAATGTCTCCTACTTCCTGTAAAAGGTCAGTAATTAATTTGTTTGAAATCATGTTTACTTTTTGCCACCAACACTTTAAAAAGACTTTTAATTTTCTTGTGTTTATTCCAGTCATTAAGAATTAATTCTGCT
Source organism: Engystomops pustulosus (assembly GCA_019512145.1). Taxonomy (NCBI): domain Eukaryota; kingdom Metazoa; phylum Chordata; class Amphibia; order Anura; family Leptodactylidae; genus Engystomops; species Engystomops pustulosus. The sequence continues at coordinate 108,128,385 of CM033643.1, read as the reverse complement.
ATCGTTAAAGTAATTAGTTTATTGTGATGTAGTAGATAAGAATCACTTTCATAATTAATTTTTCAAAATGCTTTTATAGACAAAATTTGTAAGAACACATGTAAATTAAGTACAAACAAATATTATGATATAATTAAAATTGATGTGTTGATAAACCTCACTTATATTGTACTTGTGAATGGAAATTCACATTGCTATTGCTCCCATCCTTACTTGTCCTCCGGCTTGACATATGCATATAAAGTATGTGCATTACAATTTAAACTGCTTATATAAAATAAATTTAAAAAATGAAGGAGATACATTTTTTTGAGAATTTATCAAAAAGGCATTGCTATTTGTGTCTTTGTGTGGCCAACCAGTAGTGGTGGTGGGGGGGGGGTGATTTTTTAAGGATTTTGCTAGCGTGTCTTGATATGATGTTAAATTATATGTATTTAACAATCACCACATGAAGACATAAAGTTGAATCAACACAGATAAAAGATAAAATAATCATCAAACAGCTCAAAAAGTTTTTGCTTAGGTCACTGTGTAACAAAGTATGTGAGGTTTTTACTTGAATCTTGAAATACTGTCATTTGTGTTAGGAAATGCCACAACAAAGTGAATACAATCTATTTTTCACTCATTTGTCTAGTTTAATTCTTGTGTACATCAATTATTGGATTCTCATACTTATAATATATGGTTTTCATGTAAAGGAATAAACAAGGCACATGAAATAGAAATACAGAGGAACGATTACAGGGATAATCTTTAAAAAAAAGCTGCAAAGATTATTATATAATAATAAAAAAACAACTTTCCTGTTTAAAATGTTGTGGTGCATTAAGTGTTTTACAATAATTATTTAACATTTTCAACTTTTTTCTGTTATTACAATAACAATGCCCCCTCTTTCCCATTGTATATATAATTCTATGTGGTAGCTTATGTTTACATTTTGTTTGATTGCTCCTTTTTTTTGAGCTCTGCAATAACATGGATTACAACCGAACACTTGCCGTTGACCCATGTAAAGGTCTTACAGGGCAGAAGTATTTAGTGAATAACCTGCCTTTATACATAACTGCAATATTTTACATATTCTTTGTTCAAACAGGATATATATATATATATATACAGGCGGTCCCCTACTTAAGAACACTCGACTTACATAGGACCCCTAGTTACAAACAGACCACTGGATATTGGTAATTTATTGTACTTTAGTCCTAGGCTACAAAAAACAGCTGTAACAGTTATCAAAGGTGTCTGCAATTATGCTTTATTGTTAATCCTGATTCTTATGATAACCCAACATTTTTAAAATCCAATTGTCACAGAGACCAAAAAAATTCTGGCTGGGGTTACAATGATAAAATATACAGTTCCGACTTACATACAAATTCGACTTAAGAACAAACCTGGCCCTGGCAGCAACTGTAGTTACATCCCTGCATTGCCACAAAATTCTGCACCAAAAGGGTGTTTCGGTGCTTAGTCGGAGTTTGCAACATATTTACGATCCAATGTTTGACACTATTGTGTCGCATGCTGCTTTCTCAATGTGCATCAGAAATTAACTGGTGCAAATGTGAGCAAACTTTACAATACTTCTCTTTCACCTTTTTTGACTTGTGTGTTGTGTATTTTTTTCACATTTTGGTTTGTTGTTGTTTGGTTGGACATTTGAATCAAGATTGACTTTTCTTTGTTTTGTTGCTTGAAAGGCAACTACTTGGACATATTTGTAACTTTTATTTATTTTTTTGTTGCTTAAAAGAGAGCTATTTGAACATAGTTCTAACTTTTTTAAATGTATTTATTTTTTCTTTTTTAAATTTTATCTACACAACAAAACAAAAACATAAACTACCAAAGAGAACATAAATAAAAAAGAAATTATTGGAGAGCACCAAATCAAATTTTGCCAGCAGCATTTTGGTATCATGCAGAATGAACCGCTGGTCACTAAGTTGCTGTTCCTCAGGCACTGCTGCTGCGGCTTCTGTTGGGTCTTGGACCAGCTCCAGCACCAGGGTCACCATCTTTTAAATGTCCTCCTCCACATCAATAATCTGTCAAGAAAATTACTATAATTTTAAAAATTAGTGTACATTTAGCATCATTAAATTTGCAAATACATTTTGGTATTCCGGTTTTACCTCATGGGCAGTTATTTCCGGGTTGATGGAGTGAGGGTTGGCCATTTCCTCCACCTAAGGATAAACAGAAGCCCCATCCCCCAATCTTCAATTCCTTGTCTGGCTAGGAGATGAAACAGAAACAATTCTTTTTGCTGTCACCTTTCCCACAATTTTAAACAAAGTTTGAATGTATCACCTTTGGCCCTACGGTTCATTTTTCTGAAATGTCTCAGGAACTTCTTTTCATGGATTTTGATGTCACTGAACCACTTTTGTAGTTGCCTGACAAAATTTAATTTCCCATGCTTATAATGCAGATGGGCTGAGAGCTGCTACATGATCCGTGTCTTCTCCTTATAACTCCCCAAATCATGATGTAGCTCATAGCCTTGCTAATCGACAAAGGTGACCTAATCTGGCTGCTGCAGTCACCCCGGTTGTTGTCAGTAAATTCGAATAGACATGATATATATTAATGGTTTTTGTGCTGCATTTGTAAGGCTATGTACACACTAATGTTCAATTCTCTTAACATTTTTTTAATTTTTAAGAGAAAATGAACAGCGGATTAATGGCACTGTTCTATTTTTGTTCAACATCAACTGTAAATTTTGTGTTATCCATTATGTTCCATGACACAGGTATCTGTGATTCATATATTTTGATTTAAGTTTATTCAAGTCCAGCATTAGCCTTTTTTTCATGCATAACAAAATGCTTGTAAAATGGATACCTGCCTAAATTTAACCAAACTGAGATTAAAAACATTAAAAGCCTTTAGGGGGATCTGATGTTAAACACATATGTAAACTTTCCTTTTTTAATATTTTTAAATTTAAAATTTTTGAAAAACAGGCTTTTTTAATGTTAGGATGAGCATTGCCTTATTCTGCAATGCTCCTGCTTTGCTTGGATCCGTTATTGGTATATTTACCTGAAGATGTGGCCATTTTGTTTAGAATCTGCCCTGGTCCTTTTTGATGTCTTGTGCCTCTGTCCCCCACTGAAGTGGGTAGATCTAGGTAAAGGGATCATAAGGAATTGAACAATGCAATCTCCCCTTAAACATGGGGTTTAGACCTGCTGATGGCATGTAATATATTTAATCTATTTTCCCATTATTTCTGGCAGATTTTGCTTACTTTGGCATAGTTATGTGAGCTTTTGGAGTGTTTTTCAAGGACTTTGCTATACTTACATGTGGCCGTGATGGTAGTCAGCTTGTGGTCTCTTCTGAGATGCAGGCAGAGTTTATGTTTGTGAAGCGCCATTTTTAATTTCTGTTCTTAGGAAAGACAATAGAAATTATCCATTATTATGCATAGAAAGTATGTTTTTTTATGAAAGAAGACTAACTGACACAACCATGTTTTGGAAAAAAGCCCAGGCGAAGAAAAGAGGAGAGGAGGGACAATGGAGAGTGGATTTAAGTGCTTGCTGCTAAAGTGACACCTCATCTTTGGCTAAGGTACCACAGTAATAATTAGAGATGGGCGAATTGATTCAAACGAAGTGGAATTCGATACAAATTTCAAGGAAAAAGTTTTTTCCCCCTCTTTTTTTAGCTAAATGGGCATGAGCACAACATGTTACATGGGGCAGAGAACTCTGGGAAGGAGAAAGGAACACCCTCGATGACATCTGCTGACCTGTAAGCCAATAAGCGAACGCCAGGCTTATGTCATGTCACACAGCCCTATAAAAACTGTCAGCCATTTGCAATCTCGGTATTTCACACTGCATGTGTTGTCTGTAGCATCCAGATGCTTTTACTGTACTGTGCTGTAGCGATTTCTGCTCCAATCCCAGGGTGTGCATTTAGGGGGATCTGTGTACCCCAAATAGCAGTTTCTTTGTTACTGAAGTGACTAGGAAGAAATCTGTTTCATATCCACACAGCTGCTCTAGCGATTTTTGCACCTCTCCAAGGGTGTGCGTTTAGGGGGATCTGTATACCCCAAATAGCAGTTCTTTTTTGTTACTGAAAGGAATAGGAAGAAATCTGTGTCATGTCCTTACAGCTGCTGTAGTGATTTCTGCTCCTCTCCAAGGATGTGCGTTTTGGGGCACCTGCATAAAGCAAATTACAATAGTTTTTGTTGCTAAAGTTGAGAGCAAGAAATGAGTGTCAAATCCACATAGTTTATAGAGTGAATTTCACTCCAATTACAAGGTGTCCATTGTGGGGTATCTGTATAATGCATGTTCCAATACTTTTTTTTTGCTAAAGTTGAGAGTAAGAAATACGTGTCAAATCCATGTAGTTTATAGAGTGATCTTCATTCCAATTACAGGGTGTCCATTGTGGGGTGCCTGTATAACGCAAATTTACATACTTTTTTGTTTCTAAAATTGAGAGCAATAAATAAGTGTCAAATCCACATAGTTTATAGAGTGATTTTTGCTAGAATTACAGTGTGTACATTGTGGGGTATCTGTATAACACAAATTCCAATACATTTTTGTTGCTAAAGTTGAGAGCAAGAAATACATGTCAATTCCACATAGTTTATAGAGTGATTTTCGCTCAAATAATAGGGGGTCCGTTATGGGGTATCTGTATAACGCAAATTCCAATACCTTTTTGTTGCTAAAGTTGAGAGCAAGAAATACATGTCAAATCCATATAGTTTGTAGAGTTATTTTCGCTACAATTACAGGGTGTCCGTTGGGGGGTATCTGTATATTGGAAATTTCCATACTCTTCTGTAGCTAAAGTTGAGAGCAAGAAATATGTGTCAAATCCACATAGTTGATTAACCACTATGTCAGACAGAAAGATGGCAGGTGGGGCAGGCAGAGGTTTCAGCACAGTAAGGGGATGTTGCAGCAGGGGTGACCCTGTGAAGCCAGAACTGCAGTTCTCAACTAGCGGCAGTGTGCTGATCAACAACCCAAAGGTTGTTGATTTGTTGACTAGGTCATCCAATTCCTCAAATATAACATCTGACAACCCCAGTCAAGAGTCTGTGGGTTCGTCAGATGCATATTGACACCGTTGAGGAGAATAGCAGTGAAATGCAAATTGACGATGATGTAGCCGATCGCACTTGGGAGCCGGGTGTAGCAAGGGATTCATCATCATCGGGTGAAGAGAGTGTCAGCTTGCACGTCAGGCAGCGGAAAAGGCAGCAAGTCACTACGGTGGCCGTGAGTCAGCAGGGTGACAGCAGTGCGAGGATGAGAGCCAAACACAGAGGCACAGGGGCTCAGCAAGGCACCAGCGGTGCAGAGATTTGGTGGTAAAATCACCATTTCGGCGGTGTGCCAGTTTTTTGTTAAAACACCAGAGGAGCCGAGCTTTTGTATTTGTCGAATCTGTGGGCAGAAATTGAACTGTGGCCAGGGAGCTAACGTTGGCACCACAGCCCTGAGTCAACACATGCAGCGTCACCATCCAATGGCCTGGGAGAAACGGTTCTCAGATGTGGTCCATCCTGTCGGCGCAGCAACAGCGGCAGCACCTAGAGGCACACATGCCGTTTCAGCCAGTCTCCAGCACCTCGGCTGAAGGGAGCTGTTTGTCTTTGAAATCATCACCTGGTCCAGATGCTCCTGCTCCTCTCTACACATGGCGCCAGCAGTCATTGTGCAAGGCAATTACAAAGTGTCACCAGCCATTCTAAGGTGCAGAAGCTGACCGTGCGCCTGTCCAAGTCCCTCCCTTTCCAAGTTGTGGACTCTGCACCCTTCAGAGAACTAATGGCTTGTGCCGAACCGAGGTGGAGAGTTCCAAGCCAAAATTTCTTTTCCAAATAGGCAGTACCAGCCCTCCACAAATATTTAGAATAGAAGGTGGGCCAGTCTCTATATGTTAGACCGTCTGTATGAACAGAGAAAAGCCATTGATGATTTTTTGATGATGCAAGCGGACAGGAGTACTCCCCTGTGTAACTTTGATGTCAGCCACTGGCAGATCATGCGTGACACCTGCCGTTTGCTCTGGCCCTTTGAAGAGGCCACGTTATTTGTCAGTCACCAGGACTGCGGGATGAATAACGTCATTCCTTTGCTTCTTGTCCTGGAACAGATGATGAAAAAAATGTCTGGTCAGGGCACTGGAGAAGTGGTGACTACATCTCATGGCTACATGAGTCCGGTGGGGGCTGAACTGGAGGAGGAGGAGGACATTGGAGCACAAGCAGAGTCTGGTGACAGTAGAGAAGGAGCAGGAGCATTCAGAGGAGGTAGAAGATGAGGCAGATGACCCACAAGCACTGTGGCAGTATACAGTGGAGATGGAGGCTGGGAGTCCCTCAGAGTCACTTGCGCAGATGGCCTGCAGCATGCTGCTTTGCCTAACTACTGGCAGCCGAATAGTCAAAATCCAGCATAGGGATGACTGTTGGCTCTCCACCCTCTTGGACCCTCGCTACCAGTCAAAAATGGGTGCCTTTATTCCAGCTGCCGAGAGGGAGGAACAACTGGCATACTATAGAGATATACTGTGCAGACAGTTGGCCGCTGCCTATGTGCGCCATTGTCCATCCTCTGTCTGGTCTGACCAAGGAATCGCTCACGTACTACTTCCATGGCTGCTATCGAGAGATTAGGGGGCAGGAGCAGTAGCAGTTCCATCAGCAGCAGCTTAAGTCTGAAGCAGCTTCCTTCACCTGTCTAGTGAGAAGGGCAGCTGCCACCAGCAGCAGGACATGGAGCAGACCCTGCGCCAGCAGGTGGTGGCCTACTTGGACAGCACTCTACCACCCCAGGTAGAGGATCCACTGGACTACTGGGCAGCCAAAGTTGATGTGTTGCCGAACTTGTGGAGTTTGCATTAGAGAAGATGTCCTGCCCAGCCTGTAGTGTGGCTTCAGAGCGGGTGTTCACTGCGACGGGGCCATCGTCACCCCAAGGAGATCCCGCTTGTCCACCCATAATTTGGAGAGACTGACATTTGTCAAGATGAATCAGGCATGGATCGGCCAGGATTTCAACACACCAATGCCTTATGCATCAGATTAGATCAGCCATGATGCTCCCTCAAACATTGACAAATGAGTCTGGATTCTAACTACCTGCCTCAGCCCCTATTCTGATGCTACCACCCGCCTGATGCCACACATTTGCTTCCAGTTGCTCCATCTGCCTCCCAACATCTTTACCAGGGACTGGAATTGTCACCCACCTCTACACTCTGTATCACTTTCTGACCTCCTGCTACTGCTGCTGGCACCTCCACGCTCTATTATTATGCCTCTATGTGGCCTACCATGTTGCTGCCACCTTCACTATTTGTCATTGTGCCACTCTCTGACCTCATGCTGATGCTGCTGATGCTGCTGCTGCCACTGCTGCCTCCATGCTCTAACATTGTGCCACACTGTGGCCTACCATGTTGCTGCCACCTCCCAAATTTTTCATTGTGCCACTCTATGACCTAATGCTGCTGCTCCCACTGCCGCCTGCATGCTCTAACATTGTGCCACACTGTGGCCTATCATGTTGCTCCCACCTCGTGAATTTTTTATTGTGCCACTCTCTGACCTCATGCTGCTGCTACTGCCACTGCTGCCTCCACGCTCTAACATTGTGCCACACTGTGGCCTACCATGTTGCTGTCACCCTTTTCATTTTGTCACTCTCTGACCTCATGCTGCTGCTGTCAATGCCGCCTCCACGCTCTAACATTGTGCCACACTGTAGCCTACCATGTTGCTGCCACCTCCCAAATTTTTCATTGTGCCACTCTCTGACCTCATGCTGCTGCCACTGCTGCTTCCACGCTCTAACATTGTGCCACACTGTGACCTACCATGTTGCTGTCATCTCCCGAATTTTTCATTGTGCCACTCCCTGACCTCATGCTGCTGCTGCTGCCACTGCAGTTTTCACACTCTAATATTGTGCCACACTATGGCCTACCATGTTACTGCAATCTAAAGGATTTGTCATCGTGCCACTCTCTGACCTCATGCCACTGCTGCTGCTGCCACTGTCACCTTTGAAGGTTTTTTCTGGCAAAGACATATTTTCAGGGAAATTGTATTGGATGATGCATGTGGCGTCTCTAATCTTCAAATTTAAATTAAAAATTGCAACTTCGAATTCATTTCAAACTTCAAATTAATTTCAAATTTCTAATTCATTTCAAACTTTGAATTCTATGTGCCTGCCTACCAGGTTGCTGCCAGCTCCAGAATTTGTCATTGAGCCACTTTCTGACCACCTACTGCTGCCTCCGCACTCTAACATACTACACTGTGTGCTACACTGTGGCGTACCATGTTGCGGCCACCTAAAGAATTTGTCATTGTGCTACTCTATGACCTCATGCTGCTGCCACTGCTACCATTGAAGTTTTTTTTGGCAAAGACAAAATTTTAAGGAAAATTGTAATGGATGATGCATGTGGCGTCTCTAATCTTCAAATAAAATTAAAAATGTCAACCTCGAATTCATTTAAAACTTCAATTTCATTTTAAATTTCGAATTTATTTCCAATTTCGAATTCATTTTAAACTTCAAATTCATTGAGCTGCTCTGTGGCCTACCATGTTGCTGCCTGCTCCCGAATTTGTCATTGAGTCACTTTCTGACCTCCTACTGCTGCTGCCACTTCTGCCACCTCCCTCTAACATTGTGCTACACTGTGGCCTACCATGTTGCTGCCACCTAAAGAATTTGTCATGGTGCCACTCTCTGACCTCATGCTGCTGCCACCTTTTTTTGGCAAAGACAATATTTTCAGGGAAATTGTAATAGATGATGCATGTGGCATCTCTAATCTTCAAATTTAAATTAAAAATTTCTGCTTCAAATTCATTTCAAACTTCCAATTCATTTCAAACTTCAAATTGATTGTGCCACTCTGTGGTCTACGATGTTGCTGCCACCTCCATAATCTGTCAATGTGCCACTCTGCAGCCTCCTCATGCTGCTGCCAACCGACCGCTGTCTCCCTGGAACACTCTGTGATTTCCATAATGCTGTTTAAACCCTCCACCACTCTATGACATTGCCACTATCTTTGGTTCTCCCCTTTAGAAGAAATGAAAAGCTTCAGGATTGAAAGCCAAAAGCAAAAGGAGGATGCAGAACACAGAGGACATGCAAATATAGCATTTACTGGTCATCTCTGTTCTAGATCCACTCCTGTTTGTTTTTGGCTTTAGCAATACTGATGGATTAATGACCGAAAGCGGACACTGACAGATGAAAAGAAAGGCGAAATGATCAGTGATGTCGGTGCAAAATTACTGTCGACACCCTCTCCACTCTTTTGGGGGGTTTCTACATGTATCAGCATTTAACAGAGTAGTTTCTGTCGTTATCTATGGAATCATCTGATGTCAGTGTAAAAAGAGTGCACTCGTTGATGATAGTGGGATCTTGGCCCTCAGCTCAGTCCTTTCAAGCTGGAACAGACGTTACCTTGTCAGGCTGCATTCCACTTATTTGGTGAAGTTGGCCCCTGTAAGTGCCCATGGAATTAAAGAGTGAAGCAATTCTAAGAGCGGCGGCTGTCATTTGTGTGACATACTAAAACACAGCATTGTTTGAAGACCAAACCACTTTCCTTATGCATATTTAAGCATGGCACAATGTTCTACAACACCCTACACGCTCTCTGCAGCCAGAAAATACCTGTTTTTTAACGTGCTTCATCATGATTCGATTCGGGTCGATTCAAATTCTTTCAAAAAATTTGGTGAATTGGGTTGAATCGAATTTCAACAAATTCACCCATCTCTAGTGATAATACTATATATATACTATATATACTATACTATATATATATATAGTAAGTAGGGATATGAATAAAGAAGAATAACTGAAAAAGCTATCTTTTTAAAATATGACCATGGATATGTTGCCAAACCGACATGTGGTCTAGCAAAATGAGGAAATTGCTGCAAGACAAAGCAGACAGATAGGCGAGCACAAATATTCCAAGCATGCCTATTTTACCGCTGAGGTGTATCAACAGTTTCAACTGGATTGAGCATCCATCTTAAACCTATACAAAATGCTTGAAAATGCCAACAAAGCAAAAACTTTTCGTGCCTGGGCAGACTAACATGATCTTGGTCATGTATTACATAGCCATAGTCCAGCACTGCATCGCTGAACGTTTTGAATTCTCCCAACGAAGCTTCAGCAAATATCTACATGTGGTGGTAAATGATATGTTCAAGATCTTTAATCATTATATCTTGTTTGCCAAGAGACCAGCCGCTATCCAATCTCATAGGGTTAATGAATTATACCCATGTGACTTTGGTGTCACCGGCATCTAATGAATTCATCTACCAGAACACGAAGATGTTTTGGTCAATTAACGTTCAGGTGACTGTATTGTGACTGTAATAATAAATTATTATTACTGATGTGGGTATCTTGGATCAACTCATGACTGATTTATTTTTGATAATAGCTCTCTGCATGAAAAACTACAAAGTGGTTACTTTGGGAATGCATTTTTGTTTGTTAAGTGTATACAATGTTGACATAACACACATGTTTACACATGCCTTAAGTACATACAAATCAATAGTTTGTATTTTTGTGTTTTAAATATGGTCACCTTAAAGGGATTGGCCACTTTTAAATACATCTCTTCCATTAGACATGTCTCTGCATGTATATTTACCCTAGCCTTTGTCTATTAGAGCTTCATCCTTTCCCAATTCTCTCCATGCTACTCTATGCACATATACACAACCTTCCTGTTTCTCACTCCTTCAGTCTGTTCTGGCAGCCTCCAGTGTGTCAGTCTGTCTTACTCACTGACACAGGGAGAGTGAAAGGGGGGGGGGCAGCAGGATGAGTCATAATCATAATTTTGGTTTCTGTGTTTAAAAATGTTGTCTTCTTTAGGCGAGGCCCATTGTTATCATCATGATCTGAGCATGCTGAGACATCCAATTCCCCAGAAACATGGGGTATGGGCACAGGAGCAAAGGTTCTAGATGGTGGGGGTGCAGATCCATTGCTAGAAGGCCCAACTAGGGTGCATTCTTCCTCATACTCATGGGAAAAATGGATCCGGAAATATAAACTAGAAATTCTGCCCTGGCATCAGGAGCAGAAGTAGAGGTTAGCTCAGTGCTCCAAGGCATGCTTCCTCAGTTTATAGATACCAGCTGATACACATGTGCACAAATTCGTACTAATAGACAGAATTGTGTCACATACATATTGCACCATACTATTGAAGACCGGGCACCAGTTTTGAATACTCTGGCAAACTCTGCACACTCCACCGGCAAACTGCACAAAGTACAGTTTGCACTACTTTTGATAAATGTGGCCAAATGTGTCTTCTGCTGGCATCCCAAGGGATGCTCATGGGTTGCAGTCTGTACTAGATAAAGTTAGGGGCCTACTAAAGGCCTATAGATATGTCCTCATAATTTGCCCATGTTTTAATTTAAAAAAAAGGAAAAAAATAAACATCTTGGTTATTGCCACATGTGTTACCACTTCACCTTAGTCCCTACTGTAAAAGTCAAGCAAAAAGTTAATAAGAAAGATATAAAATAAATATTGTCTAGCAAAAACAAACAAAGCACTAAAGGTTCATATATCAAAATATAATTATTATGAGTCTTAATTATTATGAGTCTTATTTTGGAAAATTTCTTTAATCAAAAGTATAAAGAAAGTAAAACCCACATATATGGTATCACCAGAATTGTATGAATTTGGTGGGTAAAGTAATTATGTTATTTATGATGTATATTGAACAACATGAATTAAAAATGTCATAAAATACCAAATTTCATTTGTTCTCATGGTCTATTTTCTGTCTGGGATTTTTTTGTCTGGAATTTTTTTTTTTAAAGTCTCAGAATGTATAAAAAGTCTCAGCACATAGACCAGCAGGGAACTGAAGTAACTATGAGATGTTTTAGCAGTGAAATGTCTCAAAAACCCTCAATGCGCCTTTTTGAGGCTTTTTACGCCAAAAAAAGCCCAGGAAAACCAATGATATATAAATAAGGTGAATCTGGTTCTACATAACAAAAGATCATATTTACAGTGTGCAGTACAGTAAACATATTAAACATGTAGTTGATAAACATCAATACTAAGATTCCTAGAGCAAATATGTAGAATAGGTACAAAGAATACTGTATTGTTTGCTCCTTTATTCCATAAATCCCAATATCTTCTGTGTTTGAGAAGATACTGGTAGGTTAACTTAAAATTTAGATCATTAAATTCTTTGGAGACAGGAAACAAACTTAGTGATTGTTTTCTCTATAAGGAATTCTGGAATAAGTTATGTATATATATGCGTGTGTAGATTGGTGCATTTATCTGTTTGTGAATGAACAAAATTGTTAAACAAAACTAAATAAAAAATACAAACTGAAAATGACTCAATTACCAGATATATCTAATATCTAAAACCATAGTCATTTTATCATTAAAAGGTAAATCATTTACTATCTGTCCAAAAATGTGTATTACATGTACATTATTTAACATAAATTTCCTTAGATCAAAAAAAAATATGGTAGAAAAATTCAGCAAGGATGATTCATTTCTTGGATAACATGTTTAAAATGCACGCTCAGAGAACCGCTCGGCCCCCTTCAATCAAAAAGATAAATTGGGTGACAATACAGGAAAACTTGAGTGGCATTGAAAGGTTGCATCTAAAATCAGTGGTTAACAAAGGAAGAGACTTTCTTCTACTCTTTTCCCAGGTGACAAGTGATAGATTGCTAAGCTGCTTCATATTAATTAATACACGCTCAGAAACTTTTGATTTTGTAATGAGGAAAAATTGTATGCAGAAATGTAACACTTTAATTTGTTTAATAATGTTGTTATCTAAACATGCTTTCATTGGCTATATATATATATATATATATATATATATATATATTTTTTTTTTTTATTTATTTATTTATTTATATAGCAGTCCCTTGGTTATGTACAAGGTAGGCTCTTAAAGTTTGCTCTTAAGTTGAATTTGTATGCAAAAATATTTCACTGAAAACTTAACGGTGTGGACTTCCATATGAGGCTTAGAACTTATCACTGATAATTGACGGAAGGGAGATATAAAACTTAATTTTATTAGGCGTATTAAAAAATAGGTGAAGGAAACATTAACAGATATCAGTGAGTTGTCACATGTGTGAATACATTCCACCCTAAGAGACCTAGCACAATATTCCACACGTGAACACATAAATGGCTATGTCAGCATTAAAAAGCGCTAAGCATATCACTGACAACGCCAAATTGTGCATCACATAGAAGGACCATATGAGATATTGAGGTGTATAAGACCTTGATGCAGTGGTCACCCGTGCAGTAGTATGAGATAACACACCACCATATATCACTGGTCTAAGGTCTCACTAAAACTATAGATGCTTCAGCTAGGTTTTGCCTTGCATCAATTTTCTGCTGTTCAAAGTAACTATCAACGCGTTTCCCCCTTATTCAGGGATCATCAGGAGAGTAATTAATGTTATAATGAGAAAATAAAAAACTTGTGCCGGCCTCCTGATGGTGGGCGCCGGCAGCTATGATGTTAGCCGCTACTCACGGCGAACGAACGCCGAGACTATAAAGGAGACAGGCTCCGTCCCTCCCCACCCAGTGAGGTGGGTCTGTAATCCCATTGGTTAGGGCCAGACAGCCAATCACGGGCTGAGGGGGAGGAGCCTACATGGAGCGATGTCTCCCGATATGCATGGAGATGATGAAGATCACTGAAGTAAGTATTTATTTACAGAGATACCTGAAGTGCCTGTGAAGAAGGACTCACAGGCAGCACATAAGGTATCAGACACATTACTAGTTGGAGGTCGCTGTCGGTGACCATCATGTTACGTCATCGGATAGTATTCCGATCGGCAAATAAATTGAATTTGTATGCAAGTCAGATTTTATAAATGTAGCTCCAAAAACATTTTTTTTGCCCCAGTATTAATTGGGTTTTCAAATTATTTTGCTATAATGGGACCAAAGATTATCAATAAAGCTTCATTACAGACACCTTACAGCTGATCATTGCAGCTTGGGACTAAAGTAAAGCATCCAGAGATCTTCACCAGTGATCACTGTGGGCAGATAGGTCGTCTGTAACTAGGGGTCATTTGTAAGTTGGGTGTCCTTGAGTAGGGGACTGCCTGTAAATATATACTGTGGCGAATTTCTCTGGCAGACGCTAGGTAGTAGTGCAGAAAGCAGGGACACACACAGGATTTAGTCCAAATCAAGTGGTTTATTTACTCTCAAATAACTTGGAGTCATAAACAAAGTCATAGTCATAAACAAAAACAAATCCTGCTCGTCTGAGTTCTGTCTAATACAATAGCACATCCCTATCTATACGTGCACCTGGCTGCCAGGCACCTGCTCTTGTCCAGCAGGATATATGGAGGCACTCAGTTACCTTTCCTGTATACAGTTCAGCATTCAGCTCTCCATTGCCTCACCTACTGATTCTGGCCTGCAGGCTAAATCAGGCTCTAACGAGTGCAGTTGCAAAAATCATCAAGCTACAAAGAAACTGGCTCACCTAAGGACCACTCCCGGAAAGGAAGACAAAGAGTCATCTATGCTGCAGAGGATAAGTTCATCCGAGTCGCCAGACTCAGAAATTGCAGGTTAACAGCAGCTCAGATTAGAGACCAGGTCAATGCCACACACAGTTCTAGCAGCAGACACATCTCTACAACAACTGTTAAGAGGAGACTGTGTGCAGCAGCCTTCATGGTAAAATCGAAGGCATACTGAATCAGCATGGTTACCACAGCATCTTGCAGTGGCATGCTATTCCATCCGGTTTGCGTTTAGTTGGGCTGTCATTTATTTTATACAATTTACCCCAAATACACCTCCAGACTGGGTAAAGGCTATTTGACCAAGAAGGAGAGTGATGGGGCTCTACTCCACATGACCTGGTCTCCACAGCCAGACCTGAACCCAATCGAGATGTTTTGGGGTGAGCTGGACCGCAGACTGAAGGCAAAAAGGCCAACAAGTGCTAAGCTCATCAAGAGAATGCCAAAAAAATGCCAAGAGTAATCAAAGCAAAGGGTGGCTACTTTGAAAAACCTGGAATACAAGACATACTTTCAGTTGTTTCATACTTTTTTGTTAAGTATATAATTCTTCCACATGTGTTAATTCATAGTTTTAATGCATTCAATGTGAATCTACAATTTTTATAGTCATGAAAATACAGAAAACTCTTTGCATGAAAAGGTGTGTCCAAACTTTATAGCATCTATCAATCCTGGCATAGCTTCCTAGATTCACTGCAAATGTAGACAAACTCCTCCCATATCTAAATAACTTATAGGAGTCCCAGGCTTATATAGAAATATAATGCAAGGATGTTCCCTCTGCTGGCCGTACAGCCACACCAGAACAGTACGTAATCAAAAGACCTAACTAATGCTACCAGTAGAGGAAGTTCACTGCATACAGGTATATACAAGTCCCAATGGAATGCCTCACAAATCCACCCCCTGCTACCTATGTAAGTATGTAAAGAAAGGTAGTGAAGTTCAGAAACATATCTTTCCATCTCTTAAAAAGATATGTAATCATAATGACAATTCATACATTAAATAGGTTCTTACTGTATCCCATAAATCACAATTGGGGGGGGGGGTAGTGGCAGAAGAATAGAAAAGTGGCACTCCTACTATGAGTTATGGACCTCAATTCCACATATTTCATGCTTATGAAATCAATATTCGATTTATGTTTGATTTAATAGACATTCATGTAAATGTCATTAGTAAGAATTATTGGATATGCTGGTGAAGCACCTAATTCAGATGTGTATAGGACATATTTCTAAAGTCTGTACTATTGTACTCAAGTCACATACTGGATGTACTAGTGAAAATGTCATTTTATTAGAATCTGATTCATGTCTTAAACTTGAGATGCATGTTACGAACATTTTCACACTTCTCCTACTTACATTTGCTAGCACAACACTGAAATTACAAACAAAACATTTATCAATCATCAATCACTTTCCTTGTCACATTATTAACAAGGAATTCGGCTTTAATCATGTGCCTTATGCACATGGAAGCAATTCCATCTGGGTGGTCGGTGAGTACTCAATTCACACATGCCATTTGCTTAAAGGACATCTGAGTATTTTTGCATTTCATAAACAGATATATTTGGAATGCATAAAAGTAATGGAAATCATCATAGTCTATATATTTCTTATCATTATCAGCTATGTGCAGCTTTGTGATGTTTATTAGCATTCTGTTACTTGTAATGTCCATTTCTTATTTATCTCTACATATTGAAAGATGTTGCAGAGTATGACCCTGCCATACATGTATGATGTATCTTTACTGCAGAGGGCAGTGAAAGCCAGAAGATTCATAGGCTGTAAATTGTACTTTATGTAAAAAGTTTTCTCCAGGCACCTGTTATGTTGATAAAATAGTCCATGCATTGTACATCTTCATTGCTGTGAGACAGGCAGCATGATTTAGATGTATTCTGTCTTGTTCTATGTGTACATCATATATTAAAAAATACATAAAAATACTTCAGGAAAACATGATTCATGAGGTATCTATAAAATACAACAAAGAACAAATCAGCGCTGTGACCTATTGGTTACAAGCTTACATTTGAAGCAGAGTCATTGAACCTAAATATATTCAGAAAAACAAAATTCACTTGGATAGCAATCGTTGCCTTCAATCTTTTGAATGTACTGAAGGAACAGGCAAAACAGTAGACCCCTGGATTACAAATAGATATGAAGATATGTATAACACTTTCACTTGTCTTCTGTTATATTTAAATGATGTCTTTCGAGAAATGGATTGTTGTACTGAATCCAGTGTAATGACTACTCAGTTCCTCTTGGCATTTTAGCCTAGATTCATAAACATATAAACTTAAAGGGAACCTGTCACCACATTATTCACAAATACAGCTAGTGGCAGTTTACCATAGAGCCCTAGTAACTAAATGACCCCCTTCTTTTAGCTGAAAATTTTTCCCCTCAGATTCTCATATAATCAACTTTATAATTTTACCAGGTGTCCAAGAATGTCTATAGCTAGTCAAGAGGGCGTAGCCACCTTGGGCTGAATCCGGCAGCTGTGATCAGAGTGACATAATTGCAGGTACTTTATTCTTCTAACATTAGAAAACTGTACACCAAGCATATATCACAGTACACATGAAATGACAGCAGCCTGCATGGAGAGGAGTAGAAGTAGATTTTTTGCTAATGTTAAGAGGCTAAAGGATCTGTGATGATGTCACCCTGTTCACATGACATTAGGCCACACCCCTCGACTCACTCTAAAGATGCATAGATACTAGGCATACTTGGCACTAAGTTCATAACTCTGATTTTGTTTGGATCTTAAGGAAACAATTTTTAGCTAACATAAGGGTGTTAGTTCACTAGGGCTATATGGGAACCTGTCATTAACTGTATTTGTGAAAAATATAGTATAAGTTTCCCTTTAACATTATTAATCAACATAAATAGAGATAGAGTGATTGAGATAGTTGAAATAACATTGATGCAATAAACATTGTAACTGCTAACATTTATGTTATTACTAGTACATAGTTAGTAAGGCTTTCTAAAATGCCTGTATTTCTGCAGTGTTGATCCAGATAAAACATTAAAGTTCAGACTACAATTCTTATATTCCAAATATCAGACTAACCCCTGGATAAACATCCATATCTTGTTGCGAGAGCTCCAACACACCTGCCATGACCAACATCAATTGACAGATTAATTCTGTGCATCAATGCCATTCCTCATTTAGCCATATTTTCTGCCATACCTACCTCTTGTGGTGTGGCGTGTAGATATCAGAATCACCTTTCCTCTGAAAATTACATCCTCAAAAAGAATAAATTATTTGCTAGATATTTGAACTGACTCCACATATATAATTTTACATGTAAATTAGATCACTTCTTTGGTTACCTTTTTGTACTGCACTTTAGCCTATGAATTGGTTTTGTTCACACTGTAAAATATATAAAGTACTGCCTGAATAGAGCAATTAACCCTTTAAGGAGACACCCCTTTTTCATTTGCACTTTTCCATTTTTCACCTCCCACTAATAAATCCGCAACTTTTTTATTTTCTGCATACAGAGCCTGTATAAAGGTCTGATTTTTGTGTAACAAATTGTACTTCCTAGAGACAGTATTTAATATTCCATACCATGTACTGGGAAGCTGCAAAATTGCAAAAAATTCCAAATTTGCTGAAATTGACTAAATACACATGCATGTCATATTCTTTTGGGTCCTGTTTTTATGGCTTTTTATTGTGCACTCCAAATAACATCTCACTTTTATTCTTTGGTTTGGTACAATCACGGAGATACTAAATTTATATACACTCACCGGCCACTTTATTAGGTACACCTGTCCAACTGCTCGTTAACACTTAATTTCTAATCAGCCAATCACATGGCGGCAACTCAGTGCATTTAGGCATGTAGACATGCTCAAGACAATCTCCTGCAGTTCAAACCGAGCATCAGTATGGGGAAGAAAGGTGATTTGAGTGCCTTTGAACGTGGCATGGTTGTTGGTGCCAGAAGGGCTGGTCTGAGTATTTCAGAAACTGCTGATCTACTGGGATTTTCATGCACAACCATCTCTAGGGTTTACAGAGAATGGTCCGAAAAAGAAAAAACATCCAGTGAGCGGCAGTTCTGTGGGCGGAAATGCCTTGTTGATGCCAGAGGTCAGAGGAGAATGGGCAGACTGGTTTGAGCTGATAGAAAGGCAACAGTGACTCAAATCGCCAGCCGTTACAACCAAGGTAGGCAGAAGAGCATCTCTGAACGCACAGTATGTCGAACTTTGAGGCAGATGGGCTACAGCAGCAGAAGACCACACCGGGTGCCACTCCTTTCAGCTAAGAACAGGAAACTGAGGCTACAATTTGCACAAGCTCATCGAAATTGGACAGTAGAAGATTGGAAAAACGTTGCCTGGTCTGATGAGTCTAAAAAAAAAAAAAAAAAAAAAAAAAATGTGGTCAGAATTTGGCGTCAACAACATGAAAGCATGGATCCATCCTGCCTTGTATCAACGGTTCAGGCTGGTGGTGGTGGTGTCGGGAATATTTTCTTGGCACTCTTTGGGCCCCTTAGTACCAATTGAGCATCGTTGCAACGCCACAGCCTACCTGAGTATTGTTGCTGACCATGTCCATCCCTTTATGACCACAATGTACCCAACATCTGATGGCTACTTTCAGCAGGATAATGCGCCATGTCATAAAGCTGGAATCATCTCAGACTGGTTTCTTGAACATGACAATGAGTTCACTGTACTCAAATGGCCTCCACAGTCACCAGATCTCAATCCAATAGAGCATCTTTGGGATTTGGTGGAACGGGAGATTCGCATCATGGATGTGCAGCCGACAAATCTGCGGCAACTTAGTGATGCCATCATGTCAATATGGACCAAAATCTCTGAGGACTTAATAAAGTGGCCGGTGAGTGTATATGGTGTGTATATGCTGTATCTGCATGTATATAATTATATAAATTGTTTGTGTATGTATGAGTCTATAAATGTGTGTGATTGTAACTCACATTTGCGGGTATACAAATATGTATAGGGAAGGGTGGCCCAAAGTCTGCTATGAGGCCCAGCTACTCATAGTTATGCCCCTGTGCAGCGAACATAGTGCTGCTGTGACAATATATTATTATAGATACATGTAGAAGCAGTTTGACATTCTTTTAATTGCAAAGTCAGACAGAATTATGGAGCTAATACTTTAATAAATGTGGGCCATTGTCAGTACATTACTTGCCTCTTAAACATAACTACTGGCTCTGTTCTCCCATTGAGCTTGCTGTATACTGCTAGCATAGTACTAACAGCAAGTAGAGAGCCTGGTAGATGATTTGTCAATCCAAGACGGTAATCCTGGAGTGAATTGAGAACTACCTATTTATGTCCTAATTGACTTTGAAGGCTACAATATAATGTTCTGTGAACAGAGCCTAATACTTAACTATACATGAAAGGTTTATGCACTGACAAACATTTTAGCACTTATGTGCTCACAGTTAGCTTACGGCTTTGTGCACTTATTTATAAGATCCCTGAGACATTCTCACCCATACCTTAAAAAATCAGTGATAAAGTATCGTGCTCTGTATTACATTACCAAATTAAATGCTCCAATGGTATTGAATATGGGATCTCCGGGCTGGCTTTAGTGGATGCATTAAAACATATCATAAATATATATATATTGATCATAAGTATTTAATGTAATGTTGATAAAACATTTTAGGGAAGAAGTTTCACCTTCATTAATAATAAAAAGTATAACATACAATAAGTAATATATAATATATAAATATACAATAATTAATTTTATAATGAAAAACCGTCAAAGTTTTAACTTTCCTAACCATAGATATTTTACTGGACTGTACTCTTGTTGGTTGAAGTGAAAATCTAATCACAACAATGTGCCATGAATGTAAATCTACATCTTAGTTATTACAAAGAAAAGAAAACAACAGCTCCAATTTCATAAAGTAAAGTAGTTGGGTGTGAAAATTTTATTTTCAAAAATGTATGACACTTTAATTATGCATCTTCCTTGCAACCTGCTTGTCTTAATGTGATATTTTTGATATGACAGTTTGTCTACAAATATGTCACTGTCTCTTTAGCACAGCATGTGTTCATTGAATTTGTTTTCTCAATGCTTACATGGAGCGAAACTGAATTCTGAACAAATCTCTACCGAAGAATACCCACTGTTAGGTGAGCCACTATACAATAGTTTGCAGTAAGGATCTGCCAGAATGAGAAGTTTGGAGTCAATATGCTCATTGGGGGGTATTTATAATACCAGGAGTAGAGCACTAAAATAGATATAAGGTTGTGTTATTATGATTAATAAGAGTTGATAAATCAATAATGATATGAAAGTCTGTATAACGTATACAAAACATCAGCTCTAACAAATTACGGGAAACATTTAATGCTACATAGCATCATTAATGCTGATGCAAGCTCTGTATCAAGATCATATGGAAGAGCTTATTCAGCATTTCAAAGTTGCCTAGGAGAGTTAATACGACACAGATTCCCACTGCTTGTTCTGTGCATGTCATCTTCTATAATAATGACTGATGTGTGTTCCTTCTATTTTGAAACCGGTGTTGAAATGATGGAGAATACTTTATGAAAGTAGGAAATAGTGCAGACAGCTATAAACTAAAGTGGAATTTATCAGCAGATTAAAAGTGGAAAAAGTTTCTTGAATGAATTAACTGTTAATGTAGTATGTAGAAGGCCCTGTTCTTATGTCAACAGTGATGGGGTGAGATTTTCTCACGTAAGAGTAAGGCTTGTTCTAAAGAGTAAGAGTAAGGCTCGTTCTAAAACTTTCAATGAGAGATATTTTTTATCAAAAGAAAAACGTGTTCAGTAAGTACAAATAATCAATTAGATCTTTATAAAACATATCTCGCATGCAAAACCTTCAAGATTACAGTGCAATGAAATAACTTTCTCCGATAAACCACAGTCCAACATCTATCTATCTATCTATCTATCTATCTATCTATCTATCTATCTATCTTAGTTTATAAATTATGTATAGTTATTATGTTTTAGTAGATTTAAAAAATGAAAATCTTTTGTACAAAAAAAAAATCTTCATTTTGCCATAGTCTGAGACCAACAGCTTTTTTATACTTTGGTGTATGGAGCTGTTTAAGGCGTCATTTTTTGCAAGATAAGATGACGTTTTTATTTCTACCCTTATGGGGACTATATGACTTTTTGATAGCTTTTAATTAATATTTGTATGTGTTGAAAAGGGAGAAAGAGTGGTGTTTTGTAGATTTGTGTGCTATTTTTCGTTGTGGGTTTAAAGATGGGAATAACTGTTTTACAATATTGAGACATTGGAACTTTTGGAATGTGATGATATCTAACACGTTAATGACTTTTAAATTTTATTTTTATATCAGTTCTAGGGAAATGTGGTGATTTGAACTTTAACTTATTTATTTTATATTTGTTTAGCTTTTTTTTTACTACTATTTAGACTCCCTAGGGTACTTTAATTCTATGTTGTCTAATCGATCCTACCATACATTCCATCCCCGTCCTATTGTTCTTGCCGGATCTTCAAACTTCCCTGAAGAGAAAGCTCCTGTGGTTTCTGTGATTCCTGCGATTCCTGTGATTCCTGCGTTCCTGTGATTCCTGCATTCCTGTGATTCCTGCGTTCCTGTGTTCCTGTGTGCCAGTCCGTTCCTGCGTTCCAGTCCGTTCCTGTGGTCCTGCGTTCCTGTGTGCCAGTCCGTTCCTGTGGTCCTGCGTTCCTGTGTGTCAGTCCATTAATATGGTCCTCCATACCTCCATGCCAGCTCCTGCGATTCCTGACGTGAGTCCTGTGTTCCTTCCTGTGCTATTCTCCTGCTGTCACTCCGGGTACAGACTGTCTCCTGTGTTACTACCTTGGCAGCCACCGCGGGCTAGTCGCATCTGTGGAACGACCTGGTGGTTACTCGCCGCAGCAAGTCCATCCTGCTTTGCGGTGGGCTCTGGTGAACACCGGGTTCCACTTAGGCTCCGGTCCCAGGACGGCTAGCACCACCTCCTGCAGTGGTCCAGAGGGTCCACAGACTCCCAGTCGTGACAGATGCCCTGGAGCTGGAGAGGGTTCAACAAAGAGCCACAAAAATTATAAGGGGTATGGAGGGTCTCAGATTAAAACAACTACATTCATTTAGTCTAAAAAAGAAACGACTAAGAGGGGACATGATTAATTTTTATAAATATATGAATGGTCGATACAAAAAATATGGTGAAAAGTAGTTCCAGGTTAAATCAAATCAAAAGACTAGGGAGGCACTGTCTCCCTCTGAAGAAAACAAGTTTTAATCACCAGAGGCGACCTGTTTTTTTTTTTAACTTTCCGTTTCTTGGCTGAATTTAATGGACATGTGTCTTTTTTTTTAATGTAAGAACTGTATAACTGTGTAACCTGGATCTGAATTAGATGTGCAGCCCTTTGCTGTGCTTGGAAAGTTTCTGACTTCAAGTTTGGTTCCCCTGAACCTTGACAACATTATGAATTTAAAAAATGAGAAACTGTCAAAGAGTATGCACTGTTTTTAACTGATTGGAAAGGGAACCTCAATACCCTGTAGTTACAAGAACAATTAAAAACTGGCAGATTATGCTCTGCATTTTGCAATAACTGTGGGGCACAGTCAGGGGCGGTCTGGGAATTTAAAGTGGCTCTGGAAAAAAAAATGTCAAAGTGGCGCCATTCTGTGGGCGGCGGTCATAACAAGTAGGAGTGGCCATATGATGTGGGTGGAGTTACTAAACTCCACACAAAATGTACAACACCGAGAAAGAGACTCATACTGCCTCCCTTATACAGGAATAACGCTTTTTTTTAAAAAAAAAAACAAAACTGCTACCCCCTGTATACAGCCAGCTTGCCCCCCTCTGTATACAGCCAGCCTGCCCACCTGTGTATAGTCAACCAGTCCACTGCCCAGCACATAAAAATAAAAAAACATGTACTCACCCTTCCGACGCTCCCCCGAAGCTCCGCTGATGTAGTCCGGCCGGCAGTGACAGCTCTGTGTGCGCTGCCGGCATTGCACAGACTATGACCCACCAAAAATAGTTGAAAAATGTAAATAAAAGGTTCCAGATTGCAATATTTGCACACAGCCTAAAAGAAGACAGCCAGGTCTACAGACCCCAAAAACCATGGCAGAGAGCCTCAGCAGTAGCAAGCACCAGTATGAATCAAGAGGCTGTCACCCCTGACCTACCACATAATTGATCACAACCCGACTATTACACACTCAGCCAGACCATCCTTCCACTGCCTCGATCGCCTATTCTCTCCCTGTTCTTTTCCTGAGCCGTGTCAGAGATGGCAGAGATGGTGCAGGCTTTATGGCAACTGTGACAGCCTGTGGTCTTGCATGTAAATCACCATTTTAGCAAAACCTTGCTTCACCGAATCGAAAAAAATGTAAAGTTTTTTTGAAATCTTGATCAGATTTCACTTTGTCAGAAGTGATTCACTCATCTCTAGCTATGATAACAAAAAAAATTGTCCGCCTGGTTTAAAAATGATGAAAAATGTAAAAAAATGTTTTGTACTTAAAGGGGTATTCTCGTCCGGGCATTCACTTTCAGTTTCATTAATCTTCCATATATAAACAATTCTTCAATTAGATGTTATTGAAAAAAATGCTCCTGTGTGAAGATAATTTCTCATAAATGTAGTCATATGGTCCCTTAGAAACAAGACTGTGTCCTTGGTTACGGCCACCGCTGCTTGTGGGATTGCACAAAGAAACAAAAAGTTTCTGAATATTAAAAGTCTGGGAGCTATTGCATGTCCTACAGCCGTCCTGTGGTAATGAACACTGAAGTCAGGCGGTCAGGCAGAGCTCATTAGCACATATCTGGCCACTGCTGCCAGAGTGTGAGGTGGTCGTATCCGAGGAAGCTATATCGTTTCTAAGGGACAACATGACTACATTTATGAGAAATTATCTTCACACAGGAACATTTTTTTTTATAACATCCAATTGAAGAAGTGTTTGCATATGGCAAATGAATTTTATTAAATGTGAATGCCCAGATGAGAATACCCCTTTAAGGTCAAAAATAGACTGTCTCTGAAGTAGTTGATATTTTGTTATATTAATTGTGTTTTATTAATTTCACCTATCCATTGACTGAGATCATTTATTTTCCATGCAGTTGATTTTCTAATCTGTTCTTCCTACCCTCTCTGTCTATAAATGTGGCAACATGGTCAGGAGTGTCACTGACCTGTGGGAGCTCTGCATATACACAAATGCTCCTGGTCCCTCGCCAGCCTCACATTATTAAAACAGATAAGCAAGATTTTAAAAGATAGTTAATTGTGTATAGGGATGAGTTAGATTTTTGATAATCGACCATCTGGATCTATTAAGTTAATATTACTGACGGTAGATTTCTTTTAAATATCCTCCAGGGCACAATACTGTATGTTATTCTGGGGTTTTTAAATCCATACCACAGGACAGTTTCTTTACAGATTTAGACCTCAAGCAGAACCCCATTTATATCTTGCCTGGTCACCGTGCAGACACCGGGGCACATGTATCATAGTTTGGTCTCTCTGAGGTGAATTTTAGAGATTTTTGGCAGCTAGTTTTTGCACCTTATGTATGATCCTTTCTTTTTACTTGTGATACATGTTCAGGTTTTCCTATCCTTGCAGGTGCAAATTTTGTCTTCTTTTTCAGACTTTTTGTTGCAAATGTCTCAAATCCACATGGAGACAAGCCATGTCAGGGGGTTATACACAGGAGTGGACACTACTGTTTATTTAGAATTTGAGTCTGAGTCCTGCATTTTTAATTACTGTAGTCACACCCCAGGGAGATGACGACATATGAGGCTGTGGTCACACATGATGTCAAGGGTGCTGTCACACGTAGCGTTTTGATTGAAACCTATTACAACAGCTAAGGAGAGGTGATTTGCCTAATTACATTACTGTTAACATTTGCATTTACAAAAGGCATGGTAAATGCGATGTAAACACATATGTTAACATCACATTAACACATGTGTTAACGCAAGTGTTAACAGCTGTTTAATTAGGCAAAAGTCAGCTGTTGCAATGCGTAAATGGAAAACATTTCAGAATTTTCAAAAAACACGTTACTGTGGACCAGGTGCAGATTTGCGCCTGAAAAGTCGCAAAAATAAGCAAAAACTGTGATACATAAGTGAAAAGTCTCACGGAACATCTGGAAAATAAAGATAAGTACATAAGGCACTGTACAAGGTGCAGACCAAGGCGTACTTGAAAAACGACAGAGTAAAAAGTCGCAAAAAAGTTGCAAAAACTACAAAAGTGAGACAATTTGGCTAGCAGAAATAATGATCCATGTCCCCCACTTGTCTCACCAAGAATGCACAGCGCCAAATGTGCACCACATCCAAAAAATTCACAAAAAGTCTGTTCTTGTCTCTTCTTAGACCCCACCTTAATTGACTGATAGATGCAAATCTGTAAAGGTCTAGTAAACATGTTGTCTAAAAAACATCTGTGTGCCTGCTGTATGTTAGACAGGCATTCCCCCGATGAACTGTTTATTTCTTTATAGTTTTCTACTCGGTGCAGTAGTGTTTTCATATGGTATGCTCATTCTATGAGGATTTCTGACATTCTTGCCACAGAATTCACATGGGTAATATATTGTATAAAAATATGCCAGTCAGTTCAATACTTCCTAGATGTAAGGGAATGTAGGTTTCTTTGAGTCTGCAATAAAAAAAAAAGCCTGAAACCATATACCGTATAACACACTATAAGTATTTTTAGGCTTTGCTAGGCCAATAGCTAATGTAAATAAAATTATTTCTAGTTATCCATCTTTTTATTTAACTTATTAAATATGTTTTGCATATCTTATATTTTTATAATAAAACTAATTATAAAAAATTCCCTTGCACAATAACCATATGATTCAAAATGAAATATTTGTACAACCCACTAGAGACTGTTAATGTAATAATCACAAATACTTTCTTGGAAAGGAGAACCTCACAAAATCCACTGTGAATCTAATATTTCACATGAAGGGACTTTTCCATGAGATAAGACAGAGGTATATCAAAAAGGTTTCTGAGACTCTTCCAAAGATTGTAGATGCATGTATTTTTATATAACCATTTCATAACCAGACTGTTTTATCTCTGATTCACCAAGCCATGTTTTGTGCTTTTTCTATTGGGGACCAAGAGCATTGACTTTATTTTATAGCAATAAGTAAAAAATTAGTAAGGAAGCAAGGTCCTGCAGACAACGTGGCCCTTCTTGTGTGGCACAATGTTGGGTTGTGCTGCCATTAAACTTTATGGGATATATTAATATGTTTACAATAAATTTACTACCAAAGTTTCTATCTTTCATTTATAACTCTCTATCTAGAAGGGCTTGTTTGGTATACTTCATTTGCTCTGGCTAATCACTCTCTGCACAAGATAAAACTGTAAACCGTATGCCTACCTTTGGACTGGCTTGTAGCTTGTGCTTTCCCACTTGATAACTGCCAAGTCAACTGATCTATAACTCCAATTAGTTGCCCAGACCTGTCGCCAGGGGACACATTTTTAGAAACCACCCAATCCCGAAAGAGCAAAGTACATACACTGCCAAAGAGTTTTTGAATAAAAAATAGATTTTACAGAAAAAAAAAAGATATGTTTATATAGTACCTTTCAATGCCATGTTTTCTGTGCCTAGGCACTTTTCCCCTGGGAGTGGCTATATAGGAGTGGTCCCCTCCCCACCCTTGGGAAACCGCTTCTCTGTGTGTCCTTTTCAAATATATGAAACACCCATTACCTGGCATTATGACGGCAACCCTCTATAGCCACTTCCAGGTGACAAGCGCCTACTCACAGAGCACATGGCATTTTAGTCCGTAAAACCTATTTCTTATACAAAAACTCTTTGGCAGTGTATGTACTATGCTCTGTGAGGACTAGGGAAGTGCTAAAAATGGGTCTCCTGGTGACAGGTTCCCTTTAAGAGGTCAACAGGGGTTATTGTTCTAGAGCTCATACAGCATTTGTATGTTTTGTAATGTGAGGGATGGAGAACCTTCTTTCAGCAACTTGATATTGGCAGGTGAATTGATTATTTACCCACTGAATCATTTTTTGTCCCCAGTTGGGAACTTTCCATCATCCAATACTTTTGGAAGCTGATATTTGAAGGCAACAAATC
The DNA here is from genome assembly GCA_019512145.1 of Engystomops pustulosus. Taxonomy (NCBI): domain Eukaryota; kingdom Metazoa; phylum Chordata; class Amphibia; order Anura; family Leptodactylidae; genus Engystomops; species Engystomops pustulosus. The sequence continues at coordinate 108,100,478 of CM033643.1, read as the reverse complement.
AAGTATATACAGAATGAGTGCAGCTAATCAATTGTTAAAGGGGTTGGCCACTTTTCCTCATGTTTTTACAATGTGTGTGTAAGTGTGCGGGGCGATATTACAGTCATGGCCATAAGTTTTGGGAATTATACAAATGTTAATTTTTACAAAGTCTACTGCATCAGGCTTTATAATGGCAATTTGCATATATTCCAGAATGTTATAAAGAGTGATCAGCTTAACAGCAATTAATTGCAAAGTCAGTATTTTCCTAGAAAATGAACTTTTTCCCCCAAAACACATTTCATTGCAGGCCTGCCTTAAATGAGCAGCTAAAATAGTTTCAGTGATTGCTCTATTAACACAGGTGTGGGCAGTCATCATTGCACTGCACAAAACTGGCCAACCAGGGAAGAGTATCGCAGCTAGAAAGATTGCACTTCAGTCAACAATCTATCGCATCATCAAGGAATTCAAGGAGAGAGGGTCCATTGTTGCCAAAAAGGCTCCAGGGCGGCCAAGAAGGACCAACAAGGACTAGGGCCGTCTCTTAGAAGTGTTTCAGCTTCGGGATCAGGCTACCAGCAGTGCAGAGCTTGCTCAGAAAGGCAGCAGGCAAGTGTGAGTGCATCTGCACGCACTGTGAGGCGGAGACTCTTGGAGCAAGGAGGGCAGCAAAGAAGCCACTTCTCTCCAGAAAAAACATCAGGGACAGACTGATATTCTGCAAAAGGTACAGAGAGTGGACTGCTGAGGACTGGGGTAAAGTCATTTTCTCTGATGAATCCCCATCAGTTTCTGGAAAACTGTTTCAGAGCTTGTTCAGAGAAGACAAGGTGAGCGATACCACCAGTCTTGTCTCATGTCAACTGTAAAGCACCCTGCAACCATTCATGTGTGGGGTTGCTTTTCAGCCAAGGGAATTGGTTCTCTCACATTCTTGCCTAAAAACACACCCATGAATAAAGAATCGTACCAGAATGTCCTCCAAGAGCAACTTCTCCCAACCGTCAAAGAGCAGTTTGGTGATCAACAATGCCTTTTCCAGCATGATGGAGCACCTTGCCATAAAGCAAAGGTGATAACTAAATGGCTCAGGGAACAAAACATAGAGCTTTTGGGTCCAAGGCCTGGAAACTCCCCAGATCTTAATCCCATTGAGAACTTGTGGTCAATCATCAAGAGACATGTGGACAAACAAAAACCAACAAATTGTGACAAAATGCAAGCATTCATTGTGCAAGAATGGACTGCTATCAATCAGGATTTGATCCAGAAGTTGATTGAGAGCTGCCAAGGAGAATTGCAGAGGTCCTGAAGAATAAGGGTCAACACTGCAAATACTGACTTGCTGCAGTAACTCATTCTGTCAATAAAAGCTTTTGTTACTCATAATATGATTGCACTTGTATTTCTGTATGTGATAAAAACATCTGACAAACACACATAAAAACCAGAGGGCAACAGATCATGTGAAAATATATCTCAAAACTTATGGCCATGACTAGGCAATTTACCAATATACAGGCAGTCCCCGGGTTACATACAAGATAGGTTCCATAGATTTTTCCTTAAGTCGAATTTGTATGCAAGTCAAAACTGAATATATCATCATTGTAGATCCAGACACATTTTTTTTTCCCCAGTGACAATTGGAGTTTCAAATATTTTTGTTGTAATTGGAGCAAGGATCATCACTAAAGCTTCATTGCAGACACCTTATAGCTGATCATTGCAGTCTGGGACTATAGTAAAGCATCGAAAGAGCTTCACCAGAGGTCACAGTGGGCAGAGGGGTCCGTCTTTAATTAGGGGTCGTCTGTAAGTCGAGTGTACTTAAGTAGGGGACTGCCTGTACATCTATTAAAAGTTTCTTGATATGTAAATTAAAGCCTCCTGTGTTTTACCTCATCAGCCTGACATTCCTGTCTATAAAATAGCTGCAGATGGAGCGTCATATGATCTCTAACTGTTCATGAGCAATTGCCCTGCCAGGACCTTACGATAGCACTCATGAAAATAAGAACAATGTCCTCACACTGTGACTGCTCATGGACAGATAGAGATCACATAACCGTCCATTTTCAGCCATTTTATGGACAGGAATGTCAATTTACAAATCAAGAATAGATATATATTGGTAAATTACCTAATATCCTGCTCTCACAATTACACGCACATTACAGAAGACATGAGGTAAAAGTGGTCAACCACTTTAAGCCACTCACCAATGTCTTATGAACATAAATGTTTTTCAGCTATCCAAGAGTATAGAAAAAGACATTTAAGATGCTCAGTCCAATAAACTGTCAATAAAGTCGCATGGCTACAAAATGAGAGACAACTTTTACATGTATGCAAATGTGTTTCTGCCATAATTCTGAGCACAAAGACCTAAAAGTTATAGAATTATTGGCTAGATTGACTGACAGCCATCAGAGTCTAAATACTTTTTAGGCTTAAGATGCAACTAGGGTCACATTTACTAAGAACAGTGCAGTGGGCACTATGTGCAGTTTGCCTGTATAGTGTGCAGGGGGCACCATATTCAGCATTTCTTGCACACGTTCTTCATGAATCTGGTGCCCCTGCACTGCCCCGACAGAGTGCACCCCTTTATTTTTGGTGCACCTTTAACATGGCGCATGCAATTTCTGTCGGACTTTGCATGTCAAACCTGGAGCATGGTACAACTGAGCATCAGTCCCTTCAGTGCAGAAATTTGTGTTGTGTAAAGAATAGTGCAGCCACGCCACAAAACTGTCACGTGCGACACAAATGTGGCACAGGCACTTCTTAAATACCTGCACAATCAGTTTGCGCTGAAAAGAATGTCAGAAAACAGGCGCACTGCCAATTGTTCGAAACTGATTTTTTTGTAGTACTTCATTTTTTTGATTATTTTTACTCTATAACTATATACTGTATCTAAAGGGAACTGCATTTTAGGGAGAATATGGCATAGCCACAATGAACTGAATGAGCTGACTTTTGCCCTGAGTAAATAAAGCTCACCAGCCGTTGAGGATTCATGGATTTCATGCTTAGAAATCAGATTTTCTGGCCACCTGTGCTGTTCAGTAAATAAATGATTCATCATTATGTCAAAATGTAGCATTACGGAGATGTATCCATTTCTAAGTAGAAACATTTATTTAAGTTGATCCAACGAAAGTATGTTGATCAACCTGCAGTGTTCATGTCTTCTTGCAATAATGGATATATTTATTATATATATATATATATATATATATATATACACACACACATACCATTTCTATTTTTTTTTTTTTTTTTTTTTTTTTTTTTTTTTTTTTTTTTTTTGTTTTGACAAAATGTTATTATTCAAAAATCTGAAATATCTAATTTGTATACTATATATATTTATAACAAATGTACATATGGGGCACATTTACTTACTCGGGCCTGCGCGATCCCCGCTGTGCGTTGTCCGCAGAGAATGTACTTTGCCGCGATTCACAAAGATCGTGCGCCCCATTTCCTGCATCTGTTGCTTCCCCGCTCAGGTCCACCGGAGTTTACCTTCTTGTTCCCGGTGTATGTAAGTGCATGTCTTGCAACACAATCCCGCGCTCAGTTTGAATCCATCGGATCGTCCAACGGCCCGCCCCCCGATTACTGTTGCATGAAAGTCGGCACGATTGCGCCAAAATCCAATCGCTTGCGATCACAATACCCTTCGCAGGACCCTTAATAAATAAACCCCATCATGTTCGAAAGACAGTATAACTATGCTGGACACTTATTCTATCAAAAGACATGAAAGAAGGATTCCTCAATTGGATTTCTCTTATTTCTATAAAATTTAAACATATAAAAATACACTTTTATCTTTCAGTTAGTCAGAATCTATTTATTTTCAAAGGCATAAAACTCATCTCCACATGGACAACAAATGTAATGTAAGATCACTTTGTGTGCTATCGTGCTTGGTTCATAGTAGTGTTATTTTGTATGTGTATGCATGTTATTTTTTTCAATTATAACTTCCTCTGAGATGTGAACAGAGAACAAAATTCCAGCTCACCTCCAGCCTTCACACATATCATTTCTATTGTTTAATAAAATTTTACATGTTTTATTAAAATGCATGTTTTGACAAAATGTTATTATTAAAAAATCTGAAATATCTAATTTGTATACTATATATATTTATAACAAATGTACATATGGGGCACATTTACTTACTCGGGCCTGCGCGATCCCCGCTGTGCGTTGTCCGCAGAGAATGTACTTTGCCGCGATTCACAAAGATCGTGCGCCCCATTTCCTGCATCTGTTGCTTCCCCGCTCAGGTCCACCGGAGTTTACCTTCTTGTTCCCTGTGTATGTAAGTGCATGTCTTGCATTACAATCCCGCGCTCAGTTTGAATCCGTCGGATGGTCCGACGGCCAGCCCCTCAATTACTGTTGCTTGAAAGTGGGCACAATTGCGCCAAAATCCAATCGCTTGCGATCACAATACCCTTCGCAGGACCCTTAATAAATAAACCCCATCATGTTCGAAAGACAGTATAACTATGCTGGACACTTATTCTATCAAAAGACATGAAAGAAGGATTCCTCAATTGGATTTCTCTTATTTCTATAAAATTTAAACATATAAAAATACACTTTTATCTTTCAGTTAGTCAGAATCTATTTATTTTCAAAGGCATAAAACTCATCTCCACATGGACAACAAATGTAATGTAAGATCACTTTGTGTGCTATCGTGCTTGGTTCATAGTAGTGTTATTTTGTATGTGTATGCATGTTATTTTTTTCAATTATAACTTCCTCTGAGATGTGAACAGAGAACAAAATTCCAGCTCACCTCCAGCCTTTGTTTAAGTGTGTATGGAACAGGCAAGGAACCCACCTCGTTTGGAAAGGCAAAACAACATAAAAAATAATCCGTTGGTCCAGCCAGATTCCAAAACGTGTTCAAAATTTATTAAATTCAATCTTTACATCCACAGTGCAATTCCTATCCACCAACGCGTTTCAAAAAGTACAACCGTCCTTAGTCATGGTCTGTCCAAATCAAGTGTGTCCACATCTTTATGCACTAGTAAATTGATCCACCTGTGTGGAAATGAGTGTGGATCAACGTACAGGAAGTCCGCACACAAGACTATGGTTGGACAGAAAGATACACAACAATAAAATGTTTTCCATCGTACAAAAAACACACTTTCTTATTGTAACATACTATACTTTATATAAAACAAAGAAAGAGCAATAAAAGTTGAATACATGATGAGAAGAGAAACCCTGATGCTTCCGGTTACAAGTGCAACATAGGCGTCACTAGGTTGGATCATGTGATGGAGTGACGTGGAGGATCCAAACATGTGATCTCAAATGAGGAGCATCCCCCGTCACGGCAGGCCCGAGGAGAATATAGTGTGATTAGATGTGCCTTCGTTGCCATGATAATCCCGAAGCATCCATGTTGAACAACATATGTCTAAAAAGAAAACAAAAATATAGACCTAATTATATAATTATAGACATTATCATAAAGATTCCAGTTAATCAATTTATTAAAAAATGTAACTGATTTTCAGGATTTAACAAATACCCCCTACCATTGACGCTCAATCACAGCAATATGGTCCAGCTTTTTCTACTTCTGGTCCTGCCTGGACCACTACCAAATTATATCTCTATCAGCACCTGAGGAAACAAGTGCCTAAATTTCTCTGGGGTAGTCCCTACTCAGTGAGCCTTCAAACAGGGAAAACCAAGGGGACCCTTTTTATTTAACCTACTGTAAGAATAAAATTGAAAAATTTGTAGATTATAGAGTCACCTATCTTGTTCTGTCAGCATTTTTGTGGGGTTAACACTTGCTTGAGGAGGTTACAAATATAAGGGGTTTTCAGATAATCTTGCTAAATGTTTTTTCAAATGAAATTCATCTTGTTTTGTCTTATTCTGTATCAGGCAACTGATGATTGTCATTAATAAGGGAATGGTTCAAAGGTAAATCTCCACAAGCATCTAACCTCACTTAAAAATTAACTTCTAACTGCATCCACCAGTCAAAAGTATTTTTGAAAAATGTTCCACATGAGAGAATTTGACCCCAAAATTCTTCTTTCCTAATACCATTGTGATTATATTTAGGTATTGCAGTGCACTCACCACACTACCAAATCCACTAGATTGTCTACAGAAGTGCAGTTTACATTCTTTATGTGTTGAATAATTATTTAACTGCCTGAATAAAATGTTTAAAAACAAAAACTTTATTTTATCACAATTATTAAAATCTTGGGCTACCCAAATAGCCGTATCTTAACTGGACTCAGGCTTACCAGTGTGACTAGCCTTCACCCTCTATTTGTGTTTGGGTGCTGAAAGGCACCAAGGGTTCCAGGATCACACACTGGGCTAGAGTACGCCAACCTCAACACTAAGTATGTCTGAATAGCGTCCAGGTCTTATGTCTGGCTGCTAAGGGTTAAAGCAATCAGTGCATTGCCTATCTACAAGTTTCCCTGCCTTACCCGTTTATGCATCGGCCCTTATGACCAATGCATCATCAGAGGCATATAAACATTTAGGCATATTCACACATGCAGCAGTACAGATGCTGCGACCACTGCTAGTAACGCTCAGGTAGTCACAGCCGTCCGTCTGTGTTGCTGGCACCGTAGCGGCTGTAAGCGCCACGCGCTGCAGCCGGCTATTTATTTATAATGCCCCACTTCTTCTGGGAGGTACTCCATTGGATCCACCAGTCGCAACGTCCGCTAATAGTATGACGTGCACGCGGGCTCGCTATATTGGACCAATGGTATCGCACCACCGGTGATCGAAACAATGCGAAAAAAAAGAAAGCTAGTCACACTGGTAAGCCTGAGTCCAGTTAAGGTACGGCTATTTAGTAACCCAAGGTTTTAATAATTGTGATAAAAAAAAGTGTCTTCTATTCAGGCAACCACACTACCAAATGAAGATATATTGTATATAGCAACCTAACAATTCGAATTAATTGTTCTCCTCTATTCATGGTGCCATATGAATAATGCACTTGGCCATTTATACAAAGCTTTCAAGTGCTCATCACTACATCTCACTAGAATAATAGTCATAATATTCATATTTAAAGTGCTGAAACTGCAGAAACTGATCACTGACACTAGATCCAGAATGATGTGGCTTTGTGAAACAACAGATGATAATAACCAAAATCTTAAATGACTGAATCTAATGACTACAATAATTGTCTTTAAAAGTCATGCATGCATGAAGTCACTCTTAGCATTTGACAGCCTGGAACAGTTTCAGGCAGTTTCTCTCTTCTAATGACACACATTTGTGGCACAACATATATATAACAACAGATGTAACAGAAGTTCTCTGCAGAACCATTTTTTCAAGGTCAGGCTTGCATATAATGAGAAAAACAAAATTACTTCACTAATTATTTTGTTTAGATCTAGTCAGTGAAAATGGATATTTGCAATTAGAAAGAGCTTATATTTTTGAAATGCAAAGAGAAGGATTTTGAATATTTGTAGGTCATACACTTTGGTAAGCTGAGGTCCAATCATGTGCTAATTCTCAATATTTTTGTACTACAACGGATATTTAGAAGGGTGTGATAATACATTCTATTTATTTCTGTACCTCTGCAGTAAGAGAGAAAGACTCTGAGCAAATAGCATTGTTTATAAAGTTAATTGGTTGGAAATAATCACCAAGCAGTAGAAAGGCATGGAAAGGCTTCAGTCAATTTAGACCTTTTTCTCTTGTGCTAGTAATAAACCCTTCATTAGAAACCTCTGCAGTTTCTTTATATTGTTATTATTGTTTTCATGCATGAAATTATGTAAATTATCTAATGCTACAATAACCATATTATATATAAACCTTTGTATATAAATGCTTAGATACTTTATTATTTATGTACCAATACATTTACAATAATTATGAAATAATAATTAAACTTAAAGGGAACTCTGTGGTCTAGAAATACCAATAAGTTACAATTTATGGTCCCCACCAAAAAAATATAACATTTTAAAGTTTTTGAGCCCCCCACCAATATTAAAAATGGTGGTTGCATTGGGGCTGGAATCAAGGTAGGATGGCAAACAAATTCACCATAATGTGCACAACAAAATTGGCCGAGGTTATAGGTGAAATATTTGCCACTCCCTGATTGGCATAGATTTTAACTTTGGGGCATAGAATGCTTGCAGTGACATACTCCATTTTATAAGACAGAAAAAAAGTCCAGATTACCCTGTTTACCCACAATATTGATTTAAGATTTGACAAAAAACTTAAGATGCTAAACCTCCTTTAAAAAAAAACAAAGGAAAATATTGTTCTTATACAGGAGGACCCCTACTTAGGGACACCCGAGTTACAGACGACCCCTAGTTAAAGACGGAACCCTCTGCCCACTGTGACCTTTGGTGAAGCCCCCTGGATGCTTTCCTTTAGTCCCAGACTGCAATGACCAGCTGTAATGTGTCTGTAATGAGTAGAAAATAAGTTCTGACCGGAGCTCCCGATTCTCTTGCTTCCATGTGTCCTTCTCTTCCAATATGTCACTCACAAAATAGAGTAGTTCACACTCCAACAGCACAAATTCCTTAATCCTCCGATAAGAATATACCACTATTCAGACCAACACTCCTGCGTTTTTCCTGTGATCTCCTCCGTTTGCAACATATGTTCACTGGAAGAAATTCACCCGCAGATAGCGTAGTACAGTTTAACACTCAGTATTTATTTAGGTTAAAAACATACTCACAAAAGAGCAATCAAAATGCGCATATAAAACTCCAATATGGGATGCCAGCTACACGTTCTCGTCCGACCCTGGGTTTAACCCTGTATGGCTTCTTCAGAAAATGAGCAGCAGACGGTAGTATTAAACTTAGTTTGCATTCTCCCCTGCCTTAGTTGAAACACTGCCTTATTGCACTCCTGGCTGTCTTAATTGACTTCCACCATACCATCTGTCTTCTGTTGACTTTTTGGGCTGCAGACGTTTAACCCTCTTGACCAGGATACTGATATCTCATAAAAGGGATTGAGTGTCCACTTTCCAGTGATTGCTTTAAAGCTCCTTTGGTAGAAACCATCCAAATGGCTAAGGAAGTGAAAGTGCTAAGACAGGCAAGAAGTTAGGAACTTTTCTGGTGGTCTAGCTTAAGTTAGGCTCACTGTCTGTGTATGTTATATCTTATTGTGTGTCCCCAAATTGAAGTATGTAGAAGGTGGGGTAGAGGGATGAGTTGCAGAGTTTCTAGTCTTGATCTGGTGCACCCCAATCAGTTTGGGGGTCCGAACGCCCACTTTCGTAGGGTTTCCTAAATATTTCCATTTTGTGCCGAATTGCCCCAGGTTTTTGGCGCTCACGATTGGATTGTGGCGCATCAGCACCGGCTTTCACGTGACAGAAATTGGGGGGTGTGGCCATCAGACAACCCAACAGAATCAGAAAAACCGCAGAATTTAAAAAACGATTTGTGTGGCAAGATCTAGCACTCACATACACCGGGAAGAAGAAGGCGAACTCAGGCGGACCTCGACGCAGCAGCGACACCTGCTGGATATCGGGCGTCTGACCAAAGTGATTCCCAGAAGACCCGAATCTTCGTCGGACAATGCGCCGCAGGAACGCGACTGGACCGGGTAAGTAAATGTGCCCAAGTGTGTTGTTTGCCAGGTGCTTGGGTTCGGCATGTTGCGGTTCTGGTTGATAGATTACTGGGAGGGGCTGGTGAGGAACCAGCATTCATGGTCCCCATTGGCACTAATGACAAAGTAAGAGGAAGGTGCAAGGTCCTTAAAAAATCTTTCAGGGATTTAGGCCATAAGCTAAGGGCAAGGACCTCAAAGCTAGTTTTTTCTGAAATACTACCTGTACCACGTGCCAAACCAGAAAGGCAGTGGGAGATTAGGGAGGTAAATAAGTGACTCGAAAGGAGGGCTTTGGGTTCATGGAGAACTGGGCTGACTTTGCTGTTGGCTACAGATTCTACAGTAGGGATGGGCTGCACCTCAATGGGGAGGCTGCAGCTGTTTTGGGGGATAAATGGCTAGAAGGTTGGAGGAGAGTTTAAACTAGAGACTCTGGTGAAGGGCAACTATAAGTGTGCAGGGAAATAGTCCATGGGGAGTAAGGGGGTCTGGAATAAGATTGGGGAATAAGATCAATAGGGATAGGGAAAGCCATATAAAGTGCATGTACACAAATGCCATAAGCCTCACAAACAAACTGGAAGAACTGGAACTCTTAATGTTGGAGCGCAAATATGATATAGTGGGTATCAGGGAGACATGGCTCGACAGTAGTTATGACTGGGCTGTTACTATAGATGGCTATAGTTTTTTTAGAAATGATTGTATAAATAAAAAAGGGGGAGGGTTTTTTTATATGTGAAATCTTGCCTCAAGCCTGTTCTGTGAGATGACATTGGTGATTCAAATGAAAATGTGGAGTCCGTGTGTGTAGAGATAAGGAGAAGCAAAAAAGAATAATAAAATATAACTAGGGGTTTGTTACAAGGCTCTAAATATAATGGAGGCAGCAGAGGAAGTTCTGATAAGTCAAATTGATGCAGTTTCAAAACACAGGTAAGTACTTATCATGTTATCAACCTACTGACATTCTAGACAAGATTCACAAAAATTGGTAACATCTGCAAGTATTTTAGGCCCAGGGGTCCACTGTGGTATACTGTGAGCTATTTTCATAATTGACTCCCTGTATTCAGAGGGAACCACAAGTTGCCATACTTTTTCTTTTGTGCTTGGATGCTCACAAACGCTATACAAGAGGTCATTTTTTAAAGTGTAGATAGGAAACTGTTTGGGTTCCCCTTCATCTGTAACCTGAGCAAATGCTGAAGCAAGAGTGCCATCTTGTTTTTGTTTAACAGACCCCTGAGGAAGCCTGTGCAAACAGGCGAAATGCGTGGGTATTTTTCCTGCCCCAAGTACCCAGAATGTTTACTGTAATTATCTAGGTAACTATGGTTTTTTCTATGCACTAACCATGTTTACACTACAATTGTGGATTTGACATAATTTTCCTATTTTGCAACTACTTATTGACTGTACTCTGTCTGGTTACAGCTATGCATATGTTTTTACTATTGGATACTGGGGTCATCTGGATTGTTTGAGGCACTCATGTGTGCTGTTTAAGTGTTTTTATATTTTGGATGATTTAATAAAGATATAATATGTATTTGGTCCTTTTTTGGACATCCTCTTTTCCTTTATTTAAATAAGACTGTACATAACCTTATAACCCAGTATCAGCAGGGGTTTATGAGGGGTCGGCCTTGTCAGACTAATCTGAAAGGCTTCTACGAGGAAGTAAGTTCCAGACTGGATCTGGGGGACGCTGTGGATGTTGTATATCTGGACTTTTCAAAGGCAATTGACACAGTGCCTCATAAAAGGTTGGTACATAAAATGAGACTGCTGGGACTATGGGGAAATCTATGTATTTGGGTAAGTAAGCTTAGTTATATAAAACAGAGGGTCGTCATTAATAGCACATTCTCAGAATGGGTTGACGTTACCAGCGGAGTGCCACGGGTCAGTATTGGGGCCACTTCTTTTTAATATTTTTATTAATGACCTTGTAGTGGGTTTACACAGTCAAGTTTCAATATTTGCAGATGATACTAAGCTGTAATTAATACTGAGGTTGATAGTTTAGCATTACAGAGAGATTTGTGGAAGCTTGAGGAGTGGGCAGAGAAATGGTTGATGAGGTTTAATGTAGATAAATGAAAAGTTATGCACTTAGGCCATGAAAACAAAAAGTATAATTATGTTCTAAACAGTCAATTACTTGGTAAAACTAGAGCTGAAAAGGACTTGGGGGTATTGGTGGATGGTAAACTTAATTTTAGTGACCAGAGCCAGGCGGCTGCTAAAGCAAATACAATTATGGGATGTATCAAGAGAGGAATAGATTCTCATGATAAAGACATAGTTTTGTCCTTATACAAATCACTGGTCAGACCACACATGGAATATTGTGTACAGTTTTGGGCACCAGTGTATAAAAAGGACATAGTAGAACTGAAACGAGTGCAGAGGAGAGCAACCAAGATTATTAGGGGAAAGGGGGGACTAGAATACAATGACAGAAAGAAGACTGAGGGGAGACCTTATTTCAATGTACAAATACCTGAACAAGGATCTCTCCAAAGATCTTTTTATACCTAGGCCTGTGACCAGGACAAGGGGGCATCCTCTACGCCTAGAGGAGAGGCAGTCCTACCATCGCGATAGACCAGGGGTCCCCAAACTTTTTACATAGGGGGCCGTTCACTGTCCCCCTCAGACCGTTGGAGGGCAGGACTAAAATTTAAAAATAAATATCAGTACATGTGACCACATCCGTAATACACTGGCACCCCCCTCAATTAATTATTTAATATACTGCACCCCCTTGTGAACTATTTTAAATATTGGCCCAATTAATGAATTAATTGGGACAATTAATTATTAAATATACTGGGACCCCTCTCCATTAATTATTGAATATGCCTCCCCCCATTAATTACTAGACTGCCCCTCATAATTAATTATTTCCCATACCCCCATCATTAATTATTTCCTATGCTGCCCCTCATAATTAATTATTTCCTATACTGCCCCTCATAACTAATTAATACCTATACTGCCCCTCATAATTAATTATTTCCTATGCTGCCCCCACAATTAATTATTTCCTATGCTTCCCCCCACCATTAATTATTTCCTATACTGCCCCTCATAATTAATTATTTCCTATACTGCCCCTCACCATTATTTCCTATACTGCCCCTCATAACTAACTATTGGCCCCCGGCCACCACAATCTTTTTCTGCCCTTTTTAATGAAAAATAAAAATCCTGTACTCACCTAAGTCTCCCGCAGCGCGTCTTCTATCTTCTTGCTGCGTCCGGGCAGGAAAGGGTCCGCGGCCGCGTGATGACGAGTGATGACAAGTTCAAAGAGCGATCTGCGCCGGGGTTGTATTCCGGCCACATCGCTCCAGCAATAGTGCTCGAGCAGCCGTTTCCGGCCGCATCGAGCACTATACAGTGACGGGCAGGAGCTTCTTGTCCGGACGGACGGAGGCTCCTGCCCAACTGTCAAGGCCGCGGGGGCCCACGCTGGCGCGGCAAGCGTCGGGTACCAGGTCGAAACGGTCCGCGGGCCACAGTTTGGGGACCCCTGCGATAGATGGTGAAACTATGGAACTCTCTGCCGCAGGAGGTTGTTATTGCGGACTAGAGATGAGCAAGCACTAAAATGCTCGGGTACTCGTTATTCGAGACAAACTTTTCCCGATGCTCGAGTGCTCATCTTGAATAAAAGAACCCCATTGAAGTCAATGGGAGACTCGAGCATTTTTCAAGGGGACCAAGGGTCTACACAGGGAAGCTTGGCCAAACACCTGGAAACCTCATAAAATGATGGAAACACCACGGAAATGGACAGGAAACAGCAGGGCAGCATGCATGGATGCCTCTGAGGCTGGTTAATCGCACCATTATGCCAAAATTATGGGCAACTGCATGGCGATGACAGAGTGACCGAATGAGGCTAGATAGCATATAAAACATCCAATAATTGACCCTGACACTATAGAAGACGGCATGCAGAGGCAGCGGCAGCAGCGGCAGGCTAGAGAGTGTCATGGCAACATACCCTAAATGGACTCAGGCTTCAAACCAATGAGTAGCAGAGAGGAACAAGGAGGTGAGGCCAAGAAAGCGTTATTGATTTCCTATGTGAACAAAGGGTTGGCGACATGTGACCAGTTCCAATAACTTGGCTGGTGAAACACCCGAAAATGAGCCGACACAGTCGTGATAAGGGACGACATGTAGAGGCAGCCATGGAGACGACTTCCATGATTAAGAGGACGTATGGGGCATCCATATTGCTTCTATGATTGCAAACTTCAGATCTCCAGCATGGCGGCGACAGATGCCCGAATTCCATTATGTATTGGTGAAACACCCAAAAATTCTGCCTGACACAGCTCTCTTTTGATAAGGGGATGATGTGCTGTATATCCTCTCCGCTCCAGCGTCTGGGTATATAGAATTTGAAAGTTGCGCATGGAGACATTGGTGACGCTGTGGAGGATCGTGGAGGCGAAATGGACAGGAACAGCAGGGGCAGTATGCATGGATCCTCTGAGCTGCCTAATCTTTGGGATGGAGCTGGCGGTCCGCTGCCAGGCGAGTTTCGCCTGTCCAAGCCCCTGTCTCTCGGCTCCTCCCCACCCACATGGGCCTGGGGGCCAGAAGCGTTTACTTTGAAAAATATTATAATTTTCAAAGCACCGGGTCGTTTGAATATTTCATCTAGGAATAATGGAATAGCATAGCGGTTCTATTTTTAATAGTTTTTTTGAAATGGTTCCATGATTGGAGCGACAGTATGGGGCATCATATGCGCTGCTATGATTTCAACTTCAGGTCTCCAGCATGGCGGCGACAGATGCGCCGAGTTCCATTATTATCTGGTGAACAAAACCCGAACAATTCCTGGCCTGACACAGCTCGTTTGCAATAAGGGGATATGTATGGAGCAGTAAGGTAGTAGTAGATTAAAGTTGCTGCAGTAACAAACTATGTTAGTTGGATCTTGGATGGAGCTGCTGGCGGTCCCTGCCAGGGCGAGCTTCCGCCGTCCCAAGCTCCCTGTCTCTCGGCTCCTCCCCAAACAGCACTTCTAAGACCTTTTGTATAAGATCAAGTGTAGTAGTGTTTCTTATAAGTTTGGTTTAGGGTGGGCGGGAGGGGAATGTAACAGATGCCAGAAGCGCTGAAATAATATCGGTAATGATAAAAGTTTGGCCAGTATATTTTGTGGATAACACAGCAGGGTGGCGACAAAGTTAACAAGTTTGATGTGGAAGCCATGCAACAACCAAAAATCTGCCTGACAAAAGCTGGTTTGCTAAGGGGACATGTATGGAGTCATTAAGGTAGTAGTAGATTAAGCTCTGCAGTAAAACTATGTTAGTTGGATCTCTTGGGATGAGCTGGCGGTCCGCTGCCAGGCGAGCTTTCCGCTGTCCAAGCCTCGTCTCTCGGCCTCCCTCCCCAACACAGCACTTCTAAGAACCTTTTGTATAAGATCAAGTGTGATTAGTGTTCTTATAAGTTTGGGTTATGGCAGGTGAGGGGAATGTAAACAGATGCGCAAGAAGCGCTGAATATATCGGTAAATGATAAAAATTTGCCAGTATATTTTGTGGATACACAGCAGGGTGGCGACAAAGTTAACAAGTTGATGTGGAAGCACATAAAACACCAAAATTCTGCCTGACACGCTGGTTTGCTAAGGGACATGTTATAGGCACGCTATATGGACGACTTTGGGAGGCAGCTAGGGAGATGATGTGTGAGGTAGCAATGGAGACAACGTGTGAGGCAGCTAATAAGACGACGTGTGGAGGCTGCTATGGAGACAATTAAATTTGGATTTGCCTCTGTATGTGCAGTCCAAAAAAGTTTCAAACCAAGAGGAGCAGGTGGATTGGTCCTCCAGAAAAATTAATAGAGTGAGTGCTGTATGTGCACTTCCCAAAAAATTGTTTAAACGAGACCAGAGGTGACGCCTCCATAAATTAAATACATAGAGTACTATAGCTAGACCATTGGCCTGGCAAAAATAGCCAGTTTCCTCTGCTTTAGTGTACAAAGAGGAGGAGAAGGAGGAAAATGAGGAGGAGGAGTGCATACATTATTCAGGTTGAGCTCCCCTTCTTCACCTGGTGGGAGAATGGAAATCCTGAAAATCCAGGCTTTATTTTTCAATCTTGAAGCGTCAGCCTATCAGCGCTGTCAGTCGACAGGCGTGTACGCTGTACGCCCATCGTTTTCTGTGGAAGATCAGCCCTACATGGCCGAGACTGGGACAGGTACAATGTCTTGCTGGGGGTGACATAAAACTGGCAAAGGCCTTTTTAACCATACCCCCTGCCAGTGTTGACAAGCTGACTGCTCGCCTACTCTCCCTCGCTACTTTGTTCCCGCGAAGTACGCCCGCTGGCCGTCAGAAGGGAAATACTGTTCAGCGTGTGGGCACCAGAGCCCTGCTGGTATTCATGCAATTCTCACATTCCTTTCCCTCTCCAGGATGACAGTGTAACTATTTTGCTTGGGTCAGGAGAGTGAATACCCAGTATCGGTGCTGGAATAAATTCTTTGTAAGAGCGAGGTCAAGAATTCACTAATCCCCTCACTGGCCTGACTGCTTCCCATTTCCCTTCCTCCTCCTCAAACTCCCCCAACCTCCGTTCTTCTGCCATACCGCTGAACAGTGAAGGTACTGAGCAAATGCTCTCCCCTCTTCTGTCCCACCAACATTCTCCTCCTCTTCCTCCTCATCATCCTCCTCCACTCCTCCGATTGCGCTGAGAAACAGCACCTGAGGGTGCTTTTGGCTACAACAGGATCTTCTTCCGCGTCTCTGTGACTTCATGCTGACCAGTAGAGTTCTCAACAGGCCAAGCAGCGTGATGGGAGGCTGATGACGGCACGACGCTGGGACCATCTGTGTTAACATCCTCAAGATAGTCAGCAAGATACAGTACTTCCACGTCTACTCCTCATTGTCGACTTGAGGAAGCGACGACCTGAACTACTAGTTCTGGTGGAAGTTGACACTGGCAGTCTACAATCGCTCTGCGTCTGTAAACTCTGGATACAGGTTAATGTTGAATTCCACACCTTGGGCCAAAACGTCGACCAGTCGGTGAGCGGGCAGTTGGAGGCGGCGCTGTGCTGCCCTGTGAGTGGCAGCATCTGTGCTGGACTTCCTGAAATGTGCACAGATGCGGCGCACCTTCGTGAGCAAATCAGATAGATTGGGGTATGTCTTGAGGAACCGCTGAACTATGAGATTTAACACATGGGCCAGGCATACCGAATACCGAGGGGTGGCCGCCGCCATGAGGTTGCGAAAGGCCTCGGTGTCTACCAGCCTATAGGGCAACATCTCCAGACTAAGCAATTTGGAGATGTGGACGTTGCGCTCCAGCGTCTGGGGTATGGAGAGCTGAACGCTGCGCATGGAGACATTGGTGGATGCTGTGGAGGATCGTGGAGGCGAAGGTGTGGTTTTCGCATGGGAGGTGTTTGGGCCGGGGTCCTGGACAAGGGGCTGACTAGCAGAGGCAGCAGGTGACACAGGGGAAGGAGCAGTGGTGTGCCCGGCCGGAGGTGAACGGCCTTGGTTCCATCGAGTGGGGTGTTTAGCATTCATATGCCTGCGCATACTGGTGGTGGTTAAGCTGGTAGTGGTGGAACCCCTGCTGATCCTGGTGTGGCACAGGTTGCACACCACAGTCCGTGGGTCATCCGGCGTTTCTTTTAAGAGCCTCCAGACTTCCAAAAATCTAGCCCTCGCCAAGGGAGCTTCACTACGTGAAACATTTGGTGCTGATGCCCTGCCTCTCCGTCTGGCCCCACCACTGCCTCTTCCAACCTGTTCTCGTCGAGGACTCGCCTCCGTCTCAGAAGCACTGTGTTCACCCGGCCTCTCAACCCAGCTTGGGTCTGTCACCTCATCATCCTCCGATCCCTATAACGTTCGCAAGTCTCCCTGCAAATTCCTCACAATATGGTACTAGCTGCACTACTAGTGCCAGCAAGCACAGCCACAAGAAAACAAAAAAATATATATATAACGCTATTCTAGCCCTAACAAGGGCTGTTGGGCTCTTGTAGATTCACTCCTGCCTAACAGTAAGCTAATATAACACCCTAAAGCTATCCCTGCAGCAGCAGCAACTCTCTCCCTAACGGCATCCAGACAGAGAATGATCCGAGCAGAGTGGGCAGGTGCTAGTCTATTCCAGGGTCACCTAATCAGGCCAGCCAACCACTGCTATCAACGTGTAAGGGTACCACGTCATGCTGGATGGAGTGCAGAGTCTCCTGGCTTGTGATTGGGTCTGTTTCTGGCCGCCAACTGCTGGCGAAGTATTCGTCCGAGCAGTTACGAGTACGCTAATGCTCGAACGAGCATCAAGCTCGGACGAGTCTGTTCGCTCATCTCTATTGCGGACTCTATGTACATGTTCAAGAGGGGCCTGGATGCTTTTCTGGAGAGAAAATTATCACGGGTTATGGGGAAAAAAACATGTATTTAATTCTTAAAGGTTGGACTTGATGGACTTGCTTCTTTTTCCGGCCTTATATACTATGATACTAGAGCTAGTAGTGGTCTCCACTTTCAGACTCTGATGCACATTCGGGTGCAGTTTTATTAAAGTTGAAATGAGTCTTTCTATCTTAAATTTTGTAGCACTTATGTGTTTTCAACACTTTGAGCTAAGCTAAACAACAAGTCATACGTTTCTAGGTCAGCAAGCTCTATGAATTCCAACACAGAATAATGCTAATGGCTAACTACCTAACTTTTAAACATTTCTTAAAAACCCATCTTTTAGACAGGTCTATCAAGTTCCCTAAGTGGATGTAACTTTCACTTGAATTTCTCTCCAAAGGTCTGCTGATTTCCTCTTCAATGTATGTAATCCCTCACTCACTTGATACCATTAAACAGGTTTCTGTGCAGACTGATGCACCCTCGTTTCTGGAAATATCCACTAGAGATAGCCACTGGTGGATATGGTTCATTCAGCATTATATATTTATTTATTTAAATTATTTTGCCCCTTAAAGAATAGCTGGACTATTTTACAAGCACTGTCACCTTCTTGTGAGCAGAGCCCTCATTCCTATTGCTTTATCTGATTACTTATTACTGTGGAATTTTTTATTTTATTTGTATATGTACACCATGGTTTATTATTACATTAAACTACATCTGGTCCCTGAGGTGCTTTGTCTTTTTAGTAACATTTATTTTGTTTAATAACATGCTGACTTGATATCACTACTTGCCATTTATTTATTTTTTTTAATTGAATTATGCTTTGCTAGGTCAGGTCTAATTTTTAATTTGCCTGCATAATGCTTTGTGACATTTTATTCAGTTTCTTTTTTAGTTGCTGCAGCTCTTATAGAATAGTTTACAATAAAATTTGTAAACATGTTCATACACGTCAAGGAAAATCTTTGTGTGACAAGTGTCAAAAATGAAAATAAAGTATACTCCGATGTATAAGATGACTTTTAAACCCACTAATTTCTTTTCAAAAGTAAGGGAGGGCACCTTATTGAAGCAATATTAATCACGGTGCCTTCTGCAGAAAACACCTACCCTTAACACCTGGGATCACAAGGATTAAAACTCTTTCATCTGGGTGCCACCATCTTGGCCGAATGGGCGCTTCCATCATGTCCCGGCTCAAAACTACAAACCTCCTCTTTTCCCACTTCCCCGAAGAAGCAGCCGTCATCTTCTTTACTACTGTTGCCTCTGAAGCTGGCAGATGTGTGTAATGACTTCATCACATCTGTACAACTAAGAATGAATGTGTCAACAAGGCAACAAATACTGTATAAACAAATATTACTTTATTAAAGAAATTACAAACTAAACCAACCTGACAAAGACATAGACACGTTAAAATAACTTTAAAAATATAAACCAGTACGTAACGAGAGATGTGACGTGTGGGAGCTCTCCACCTTCTCTTTACCTACCTCTACCCTCATGACCTGATCTATGGACCCTGATTTTTCCTCCTATTACGTGCAATTCCTTGACTTGTAATGTATGATGGGGTTTTTACCCCTTAAATGTGTATTTTTGACTATTTGACTAACTGGGGGTCATTTACTAAGGGCCCGATTCGCGTTTTCCCGACGTGTTACCCGAATATTTCCGATTTGCGCCGCTTGTACATGAATTGCCCCGGGTTTTTGGCACACGCGATCGGATTGTGGCGCATCAGGGCCGGCATGCGCGCGACAGAAATCGGGGGGGCGTGGCCGAACGAAAACCCGACGTATTCGGAAAAACCGCCGCATTTAAAAACCGAAAATGTGTCG
Organism: Engystomops pustulosus; assembly: GCA_019512145.1. NCBI lineage: Eukaryota > Metazoa > Chordata > Amphibia > Anura > Leptodactylidae > Engystomops > Engystomops pustulosus. The sequence continues at coordinate 108,080,528 of CM033643.1, read as the reverse complement.
CTTGGGGAGCGCTCTTTGTGACATTTTATTCAGTTTCTTTTTTAGTTGCTGCAGCTCTTATAGAATAGTTTACAATAAAATTTGTAAACATGTTCATACACGTCAAGGAAAATCTTTGTGTGACAAGTGTCAAAAATGAAAATAAAGTATACTCCGATGTATAAGATGACTTTTAAACCCACTAATTTCTTTTCAAAAGTAAGGGAGGGCACCTTATTGAAGCAAGATTAATCAAGGTGCTTTCTGCAGAAAACACCTACCCTTAACACCTGGGATCACAAGGGTTAAAACTCTTTCATCTGGGTGCCACCATCTTGGCCGAATGGGCGCTTCCATCATGTCCCGGCTCAAAACTACAAACCTCCTCTTTTCCCACTTCCCCGAAGAAGCAGCCGTCATCTTCTTTACTACTGTTGCCTCTGAAGCTGGCAGATGTGTGTAATGACTTCATCACATCTGTACAACTAAGAATGAATGTGTCAACAAGGCAACAAATACTGTATAAACAAATATTACTTTATTAAAGAAATTACAAACTAAACCAACCTGACAAAGACATAGACACGTTAAAATAACTTTAAAAATATAAACCAGTACGTAACGAGAGATGTGACGTGTGGGAGCTCTCCACCTTCTCTTTACCTACCTCTACCCTCATGACCTGATCTATGGACCCTGATTTTTCCTCCTATTACGTGCAATTCCTTGACTTGTAATGTATGATGGGGTTTTTACCCCTTAAATGTGTATTTTTGACTATTTGACTAACTGGGGGTCATTTACTAAGGGCCCGATTCGCGTTTTCCCGACGTGTTACCCGAATATTTCCGATTTGCGCCGCTTGTACATGAATTGCCCCGGGTTTTTGGCGCACGCGATCGGATTGTGGCGCATCGGGGCCGGCATGCGCGCGACAGAAATCGGGGGGGCGTGGCCGAACGAAAACCCGACGTATTCGGAAAAACCGCCGCATTTAAAAACCGAAAATGTGTCGCTTGGGGAGCGCTCACCTTCACCTTCTATGGGATGGTGCATTCCGGGGCGTTACGATTATTTTCGGCGCTGCAGCGCCACCTGGTGGACGGCGGAGGAACTACCATCTTAAATCCCAGCCGGACCCGAATCCTGTGCAGAGAACGCGCCGCTGGATCGCGAATGGGCCGGGTAAGTAAATGTGCCCCACTGTGTTTAGGGCACATACGTATAGTTCTCTCTTTATCGGGACCTATATAATGATGTTCACTTAACATTAATAAAGGAGGTGTGTTGTTGATTAGCCTTAGCTGGCTTATCCAACTAGGCGTTGATTACATGTACTGGTGTACATTTTTTAAGTTATTTTAACATGTCTATGTCTGTGTCAGGCTGGTTTATTTTCTAATTTCTTGAATAAAGTAATATTTGTTTGTACAGTATTTGGTGCCTTGTTGACACACGCTTTTTCTTAATTGCATTGGTGTTCATTATTAGTGTGTTGGCGACTCTTTAAATTGGTTGTGCAGGGGACCATCTATGTATATTTATCATCACATCTGCTGACTTCAGAGCTGGTGCCTACGGCCGTCATTTACAGCAGTAAAGAAGACAATGATCGCTGCTTAGGGGGTGCAGGGAAAGGTTACTAAAATTGTGGCTGATGTGAGAGGCACTGTCGCTGGCTGATGTGATGGGCACTGTGGCTGCCTGATGGGGGGGTCACACATAAATATGTTAGGTATTGCCGTGTCCCAAAATGTCGGTTCTATCAAAAAGTAATTGCTGTTATTCCTGGTGTTTAACGCTATAACTGAAAATAGCACCCAAATGTCTGAAACCACACATATAAAAAAAATAGTTAAAAGTGATCAAAAGGCAGTACAGTCCTCAAAATGGTAGCAATGAAAAAATATTGTACACAAGATTTTTTAATAATTAAAATTATAATATAGAAATCAGTACTCAAGATATGAAGGTATACTAATTAATAATGCTCTGACAATTACAGCTAAAAATAATCAAACCAGCATTTGTGGTAATACATTTCTCAACACACATTTATACTTGGGTTCATTTACAAATGACAAAATCATACATTTTATTATTATGGCATGTCATAGAGATACTAGACCATTAATATTTTCTCATATGTCTACAGATGAGATCCCAGCATTGCAATTGCATAACTATAAACTAAATAATACTGGTGATAACGGTTTGCACCTTCGGGAAGAATGTGTGCTAACAGCTAGGGATCTTCGGAATCTTCATAAAATAAAATAGCTCTGCACAACTCTTGAATTCTTTATGCAAATAAGTATAATAAGATAAACAGTGTTACAGGGACGTTTCAGGCCTTTGTCAAAACACATAATCAAAGTAGGTAGAATATCATTTTTCAATCACAAAGGAATGGGTACTAAGCTATGACATGTATGTATCTGTCACAGAAGGCACTTGTAGGGACAAATGTGTAAGGGTAAAGTCTCTTTGGGAAGAGTCTGTGGACCCTCTGGACCACCGCGAGAGATGATGACGGTACTAGCCGCAACCCAGGACCGGAGTCTAAGTAGCACCTGGTGCCACCAGGTCGTTCCACGGGTGGGACTAGGCCCGCGGTGGCAGCCAAGGTAGGAAGCAGGACATAGTAGCATAGGGACGCTGGAGACAACAGAGGACCATAGGAACACTGGAGAAACTGCTGGACTGGAATCTTGGAAGGTACAGCAGGAGGCACGAAGGCAGACTGAAGACGCAATAAGGCCATGACAGTATCAAAGTATAAGAAAATGGACAAGATAAAGATGGTTCTGATGCAAGAAATCTCAACTAGAGTGTCAGCACCCGTCCAGCAAACGCGCAACCACAACCAGACTTGGCGCTAGCTGTCAGACTACGTAAGTGGTGGCAAACTCACCCTGCGACGTCCCTGCAGGCTAAGGCCCTGCCTAAAGCAGATAAACAGCCCTGATAAGGGCGAACCCACTATCAGGAACCTAACTGACGGTCCCTGAGTGACCCTACAACAGGACAGGGGACACTTACTTCGTCTGGCAGCTGCTGTATGGTGGAGCGGACAGGTAACGGAAATACAGGTATAGACCAGTGTTCACACTGGCGCACAGAAATCAACACAAGACTGAACAGGTAACCGGAATGCAGGAATAGACCAGTGTTCACACTGGTACACAGAATACAAACACAGGACTGAGACAGGGACAAAACAACAGACATAGACAGGTCTACACTCAGATAATCACAGGTCAGATCCAGATGCAGGTACAGGTATAGGCAGGATATACACAGGTCAGGTCAAGATCAAACGGGTATACACAGGTCAGACTCAAAATAAGCAGCAAGGTAAGATGGGAATGGGCAGGTATATATGCAGTTCCCGGACACACTTCCAGCAGCACACCGAGGTAACTGTCCATCAGCCTACTAACCCTTGCTGGGCAGGACTAAAATGCAAGGAGCCGGGTGTGGCTCAGTTAATCCAAACATAAGAATTAAGCCACAGTTCACACACAAATAAACGCCATGTATTCCGCCAACTGCGGATAGAGTGATGTTCAGGCACGGACGTTACATAGAGAATCAATAATATACATATCATGTATATTATGTATATGTCATAGCTTATTACCCATTCCTATGTGATTGATATGTGATATTGTACCTACTATAATTATGTAATTCAACATGTTCTCCATCTATATCTTTTCTAGTGTTTTGACTGTTTATCTTCTTAAACTTATTTGCATTAAGAGTTGTGCACAGCTATTTTATTTTATAATCAATATTGTTATTAATGATTACACTTAAAGATAATACATATTCTATCATCCATTTATCTATCTACCCATCTTCTAATCACTGTTAAATTAATTAAACTAGAAAAACTGAAATATCTAACTTAACTCACATGCAGTCCTTTCGTTTTGATCCTCCCAAGGAGTCCAGAGACAGAATTGTGGCAAAGCACAGATATGGCCAAGGTTACAAAAGAATATCTGCAGGACTCAGGTTCCTAAGAGCACAGTGGCCTCAATAATCAATAAATGGAAGAAGTTTGGGATGACCACCACTCTTCCTCGACCTGGCCATCCAGCCAAGCTAAATAATCATGAGAGAAAAACCTTAGTGAGAGAGGTAAAGAAGAATCCCAATATTAATGTGATGCAGTAGGGAGATGGCAAAAAGTTCTACAAAGTGAACTACCACTGCAGGCATCCACCAGTCATGTGCCTCTCCTCAGTGCAAGACTTATGAAAGCCACATACAGTTTGCAAATGAACATATGAAGGACCGAAGAAGAGTGAAGAAATCAGGCGATACCTTTTTGAGGCTAACTGAGTATATTTGATGGTGAGCTTTCGAGAATACTAGTTCTCTTCGTCAGACATGATATAGTTATGCATGAAACAAAAATTCACAGCATTTTATACCCACTAACAGTGATCACAAAGGATATGAGAAAACTCTAAAACCAACAGAATGATAAACAACAAGGGACATTTTATTTACCAGGATGGCATAAAAACATTAAAAACCTATGAGGCGGACACATAACCCCCCCTGGCGCTTATCTGCTTGTGGCCTCTCCAGTCAGAGTAGGAGGTCATGAAGCTGGCTACTCTTAAGACCACTTTGCAAGGTGTTTGTAACTCCGCATTATTTATACTCCCATTTTTCCTTTTCCCCTTGTTGCTTAAAATGTCCCATTAAACATAATCTGTGCAAAATATCTTCCATCTTGTGGTCCTCTCTGAGAAATGTGCAGCCCCTGGCAGATCTTCCTTTTCCTTTTCATTATCAGCTCTGTGTGAGTTCATTTAACGCTTTTATGGAGTCTCTGACCTTTTTCTTCTCCAACATAAAGGAGGCCTGTGGTTGGACCTGCTGACCCATGATAATGTAGACCACATTAAAGGACCTGCAGGAGAAAAGGGTTCGCCTTGATATCTGATTTCCTGCTGTGATTGAGGTACAGTACTGGTCACCTTTGTGACTTTGCTGGCATGTTTTACACCTGCTTTGCAGGCAGAGGTGCATACCTATTTCTGAGGGAGGTCTCAGGGCACTCCGGACACTAGTTGTTTCAGTTGGTGGTTGCCGGAAGGACAGGAGACGCGGGACTGGAAATATTTCTTTTACAATCTTCTGTGTCTTTAGTAGAATCGGTTTGGAGTTCACTTGGTCAATGTGACGTAGATCTCCAGTTGTGGGTGTAATAACTACTAGGGCACTCTGGCCTCCCGTTGATCTCCTATATTTTAGTAAAAAATCCTCTCTGTTGACTGGGCTGCTGCGTTACACACCTGCTGGTCTATCAGCACTTTTGTGTCTGTAGCACCCAACTGGCAAATTCAGACCTGAGCTCCCAGGAGGCCTGAGCTCCAGCGTAATGGCCGGGCTGTATATGATAGATTGTCTGGTATGTTTGGGGTGGAAGCATACCATCTACTCAGTAGGCCGTTCTGTCTGTAGGGTTTATGGAATCTGTTGTGGTACGTGGCGGTCTTAATCTGTAATGGTGGTATCCAAGACCGTGTATCTCCTTGTCTGAATAGCTTAGTTTCACAAATTGATGGTGGGGTTAAAGTTGTTGTAGGCCCTCATGGAATTAGAAGTAGGGCCTCCTCACCTTGCCAGTCCAGAGGTCAGATATATCATCAATAAATGGAGAGAGATCCTGGGATTTTGTTGGTGCATGTGGATAGTAAGCACCTTCCAGTTCATCATAAAAAGATTGGCATTAATACTGTGGTGCACACCTTGACCCATCGGTGTTCCCAATACACTGTAGGTAATAGATCCTGACGTCCCTCTTTCCAACTGAAAAATAGTTGTGGGTAGAGCACAAATTGGTATAAGCTGAGACCAGTTCTTTTGATAAGTTTCTTCATGTGTGCCCGGCCATGCTGCCTATTCCATCTTTATGGGGGATGTTATTGTAAAAAAAAAAAATAGAGATCCACATCCATGGTTCCAGAATTGTACCATCAGGAAGGTTTTGGCCTACAGTCTTATTAGTAAAAGGTCATATTCCTGGATGTAGCTAGGAGTATTTCTGACCAGTTTTAAGGAATTTTCAACCCACCTGGAAACTTTCCGCAAGGTGCAATTGCCTGTACCTGGTTGCCATCTTTGTGTATCTTGGGGAGCATATAGAAACAAGCCCTGGCCTGGGTCCTCTGGATGAGAAGGTGGACGCTTGTGTTGCATCTCAGTGAAAACTTCTTTCTTGGTCATACAATATTTTGCTGTCTTGTAGGCCTCTCGTCTGGATCACTCTCTCACAGTTTATCTAAATGAATGGGTTGAACAGCTGTCTGTTTGCCTCCTTGATATAGTCAGAGTATTCATTAATGACTATTGCACCTACCTTTATTGGTCCGCAGGTTTTATACATGATATCTGGGTTTGTTTTCATCTTGATAGAATAGCCTTGTTCCTGCAAGGGTTAGGTATACTTTATCTTGTGTCTCTTGTTCAGTTTTCAATACACACTATTTTTTCTCAAGTGGTCGAAAGTATGTAATCCCATGTGGGATTGGTTCCAGAGCTTGGGGTCCGTCTAGATCTTTTTGTGGGGCTTGCTGTAGAACTGTCCTGTGCTCCAAATCTGTGCTGTGAGGAGAGTCTCTGTCATGAAATATTCTCATTCCTCATGTCATTGAGAGTTTATTTTGTCCAAGATCTTGCAGGCGAATGACCAGACCTGTGTAGCACGAACCTGTCATCTCATGTTTGTCCAGGCTCATAGGATGAAAGGCCTCCCACAACAGCTCTGGTAACTGGCCGAGCACGTTGCTTGTGGCGTGCATGTCCAGACTTTTTTTTTGGGCTCAGTCTCTGGAGTTTTCTTTTTGTTGTTGATCATCATATCCTGAGTTTATGGTAAGATAATGGAGTTTGTCCTTCATTCTCTTTGTATCATTATCTTAGGGTGTCGTCTTTAGTCGGCGTGTCTTCCGAAGATCCCCTTATTGTGGCCTTGTGGTGTTGTTAGCAGAGAAAGCTTAAATCATAGTTGTTGCGTCACAGACGTAGTTGTCTCTCCAACAGGATCCGTATGCACAAGCCATCTTACAAATCGACTGTTGTGTGTGTATTTTTCCGGTGTTGGTTGCGTAGTGTGAAGGGCCTTTGGATAGTCCTTCCTTTTTGCATTGTGTCAGGGAATAATATGTCCGCTGTCGGTTGTAGCTTTCAATACTTTTTAAGCCGGGTTTTCCATTCCATTTCCTTGTGCGGGTACATTGTGGTATCCCGCCTTCCAAGGGCTATAGTGTAGATTGGTACCCGTGTTCGGACCATGGAGTAAGCATGAACACAGAGTGAAGAAATCAGGCGATAATCCTTTTTGAGGCTAACTGAGTTATATTTGGGATAGAGAGCTTTCGAGAATGCACGGGAGTTCTCTTCGTCCCACATATACAGTTAGCATGGAACAGAAAAATTCACCACATTCTTAATACCACACTCAAGCATGATCACTGCAACTGCCACTGGGCAGAATCTTTACTCTAATTGTGGTCTCCACTTATCATGCTGTCCACCCGTGGCCGACCACAGGCCCTTTCATGTTGGAGATGAACAGGTCAATCAGAGTACTCCACCACCGGTGTCCACTTCACACGTGACACCATGAATACATAAACATGAAACGTAAAGATAGATCTGCCAGTGGCTGCACATATCTCCCAGTAGGACCTACACTACATGGAAGCTATGTTGCAGATATACATGTTTTAATGGTAACATTTTAAGACACGAGGGCACGGAAAAAGGATTATAATTAATGAGGAGATTCAAAACGCCTTTGCAAAAGATAGGTGCTTTAACATTCATGCCAGCTTTTCTTGACCGCCTACCTCTGACCGTGAGAGCACACAATCAGAATCAAAGCCAAGGGCTGCATGCGTCTCACCTCTAGGTTTTTTAACTGTTTTTTATTGCCGATGTCCTGTTGTACAAGATGCCAGGGTTTTTATGCAATCGGTGGTTTATAGAGTGTCTTTCTTTTTTAATATCCTTTGATGATCTCACTGGTATGGTGATTGTTGTTTACAATGCTGATAAGAATTTTCCGTTCACATAATGCATACGTGGGCAGTGTGTCGACCGAAGAGACTATCCATACTTCTCGAAAGCCGTACCCACTCAAATAGACTCCGGTTAGTCCCCTCAAAAAAGTATTCGCGCCTGACATTCTGTCCACCTCGTCTTCACTGCTCTCCATGGCTAACACCTGTCAAAATCGAAACTACTAGCATGAAGACCGTCAACGAGAATTCTCATGTCTGAATGCATACCCTGTCCGTCAAGATGAACTTTTGGTGTTTAATTATTAATGGTTTAATGTGTAGAGACACCAAGGCACCTGACATTACATGCAAATGTTCAATTTCACATAACATGGAGGGGTGAAAGAACTATGGTGCGTGGCAGCATCAGTGCTAGGGATTGCAGTGGACAAGGGATGCTAGGTGCATTGTAGAATAATTAATTTGACCACTGTCATTACCAAAGTGTACAAATAGGTCTCTTGTGGCAACTAAAACCATCTTCCACGGGTACCTGGGGGGAGAAAAGGGGGGGAGGGGAGGGGGGACTCCGTAGACCCGTGCCCTATTTTCACCCTTCCAACAAGACAATGCCCCTAAGCACCACAGCTATACAAGCAAGCAGTGACGCTTCAGAAAACTCTGTGACCATCATTCTCTGCTGGCCCGAGCAGAGCCGAATTGTGTCTCGTGTGGAAAGTACTGTAAAACTGGCTGTCCACCAAAATGTTCAACCATGGGCACACCTGAGGACCATGGAGAGGATCTGCAAGGAGAATTGTTAGCGAGGATCACCAATACAGGTGTTAGAGAGACACATGTCTCTGTCATAATTCCCAAGATATACTCATGGCTTCAAAGGTTGCTTCGACGGCAACTCTGAGCAAAGGGTTAATACTTGTCATGATCATGTGATATTTCAGGTTTTTCTGTTAATCAACATTATGGCAAGCATATAATCATACGTTATCTGTTTTTCTGACAAGATGGGCTGTGCATGTCTAATGGGAGCAAAAAGAGGTCTTAAATACCTTCATGTACCCACTGGTGGGACATCGCTGCATAGTTTTCTCTCCTCTGTGATGGCAACGAGGACATGGGGCAGGCTTCTTTTTTGCCTTATGTATGTAGATTCCTGTCTTTCTCTCTAATTGTGATACATGTTTCAGTTATTCTTCTTATCCTGGCAGGGAGCAACTTTTTGTGCCTGAGTCTTCTTCGTGAACTTTTGTCCTCAAATCCCATTGATACAAGCAGTGTTAGGCGCGGTATTATGCAGAGAACTGGACAGGACTGTTAAATTGATGATTGTGAGACGTGCTGTGCTCAGGCATTTGATTACAACATTTTGAAACCAATTAACTACAGACTCAGTGAGAGGTTGTTGTGGGAAAACTCACTAAGGGTCAAGCTAATATTCTTACATAGAAGGCAGGTGTTCTATGTTCCCAATGATTATCTTTCAAGTGACATCATTCAAGTCTTGCGGCATGTACAAGCCTCGTATTCGCTAGACCTTGTTTAAAAATCAATTGTATTTGCGGATTCGGTTAAAACTAGTAGACACGAGCTTAGTGGACATAATAGAGCGCAATGCAGCGGGCAATTTTCACTCCAGGACTTTTTGGGTGTAACCAAGTGTGGTCAAAGTCACATGGGAGTATGGTGTTCAGCCACTGTTGTTGTTGCCTTCAGTCTGTCCCTTTAGGTATCCCACCACAGGGTACCCAGGAGAGATTTGCTGGTACTGAGATGGGTGTAACTTCCCTAATTCAAACAGCTAGTGCAAGATTGCCTAATGCTGGCTTGTGCACCTCTCGTCTAGGTATAGAACTAAGCTACCTAATTTATGTCACCGACTGTGGCAGGTGAGAAGGGTAACTGAGGGGGCACTTGTCAGATAAAACCTGACGCGTTTCCTCCCACCGCTGGGGATGTACCAGCGTTTAGCAAAGGGCCTGGGTTGACCGTAGTAAAGTGTGTGCACCGTCAGGTCAGCGTGCTAGGATGGCAAGCTGCTCCGTCTGACCAATTCGGCGCCAACCCACTAACAGACTAATGGTGTAAAAGCAGAAAGCTTATATTGGGCCATGAGCGTATGTGTTGCCTGTCATCTTTTTTTAACCCATAGCTAGCGTAGTTGACTTAATATTACTTTATTCATCCCTCTACAAGATTGCGTCGCTGACACATTGACCGCACCGAATCCAGGCCGCTAAATTCTTACTTCACGTCTAAACCCTCATTGGTGGGCGAGCGAACTAACTGAACAGCACACTCGCTCCATCGGGAGCACATAGCGAGTCAAGTGTTGGGCCCGCTGTGTCCCCACGCCTCTAAATGTCTGGATATTTAAAGATTAAGTCCCCTCCCCAGGGGTGGTGAATGGAGGCCAGTCTTTCAGGCAAGTCGACTAGGTAACGGTACACTGATGACACTCCCCTCTGATCCACGGGAATCCCCCCGATTCGTAATTACAATCTGTGAAGGCTAGTCCAGTAGGTCGGGCATGATCGTAGCTCCGCCCATTTTATCAAGGTACAATACCCCTGTTTATTTGCTAACATAGCGTTGTGGTTACATTAAGGGAAACGTATGCGGTTTTAATGGTAACCCATATTGTTGATACTGTCCATGTCCTGGGTGGTGATAAATAAGGTCAATCCCTGTATAACGTTCAGCCGGGTGCCAGAGTCATATTGCACTCATGTCCTCATGGGGTATTCCAGCTCCAGCATTAAAATCATGAAGGCAAAGGTATGTCGCATCCCTAATAAAGTACATTTCATGTTTTGTGGGTATAACGGTTCATCAGAAGGAGAAGACCGCTAGGTGAGAGGAATTATAAGAAGCACGGTTCATCAGAAGGAGAAGACCGCTAGGTGAGAGGAATTATAAGAAGCACGAATATACTATATGTTCGTTTAGTCCCTCTAGCTGTAGTGTCCCCAACCAGAAAATCCATTTTGATTCTCGCTGGGACAATTTTCTCACATAGTTCCCACCTCTAGGTGATGGTTCCACTACCTCAATTATTTGGAACCGTAGGGATCTATGGTCACCCTGGTGGTGTTGCCAGACATGACGGGACACCGACGTATCATCCTTATTTTTGATGTTGATGATATGTTCCCTAAAACGTATCTCTCGTTGTTTGTCCCACGTACTGGACCAAACAAGTACAGGTAAGCAGGTAAATAATTCCAGCGGTCCTGCAATTCGCAAAATTTCTGATGTTAAATACCCTTCCTGTGGTGGTGCTTTTAAAGGTCTTACCAGTGTTGATATAGGGACAGGCCTTGCAACCCCCACATCTGAAGGTCCCTGTTGGTCTCTCGGGCAACCAAGTAGCCCATCCTGTCTGAGGTTTCAAATGGCTGTGCACCAAATTGTCACCTATATTTTGGCCTCTCCTATATGTAATGGACGGAAATGGATCAATGGCATCCACAATATCCTTGTCCATTTTTAGGATGCCCCAATTATCCCTCAGAATTTTATGCACCTCTCGGTGACCCCTGTCGAAAGTCCCTATAACTCTTGTCTTATGCTCTTCCGGCAAGGGGTTCTTTTTAGGGACTAGTAACTCGTGTCTCCTCTGGTTTAAGGCATGTTGATATGCCCCCTTGAGGATCTCTGGTGGGTATCCTCTTTCAAGGAAACGACCCTGTAAGTCTTTTGACGCCTCAATGAAATCGCCCATTGAGGAACAATTCCTCCGGACTCTTAAATACTGCCCCTTTGGGATATCCCGCTTAAGGGGTTTGGGGTGCCAGCTTTGCCACCTCAGAAGGCTGTTTGAAGCCGTCGGTTTCCTAAAAAGCTTGGTCTCTAGATTTCCCGCATCTGTCATGCGGATCTTAATATCCAAGAATGTTAGTTCTTTCGGATCTATCTCATGTGTAAAAAAGAGACCCAAATCGTTTGTATTCAAATGGGCCACAAATTCTGCAAAAGAGTCCATAGATCCTCTCGTGTACCCTAGTTTTAAACAGATACCTAATAAAATTGATTTTTACATGTCCTTTCATGCAGGCAGACCAGGAGAGGTGATTTGCCTTATTACATTACAGTTAACATTTGCATTTATGCTTATGCATTTATTTACATTGCGTTTACTATGCATTTTGTAAATGCAAATGTTAAAAGTAAACGTGATGCAAACAAATGTGTTAACAACGCGTTTATATTGCGTTTTGTAAATGCAAATGTTAACAGTAATGTAATTAGGCAAATCACCTCTCCTTAGCTGTTGTAATTGGTTTCAAAATGCAATTAAAGCGGAATTAAAAAACTATGTGTGACCTCACCCTTAGTAGTAAATGTGAATGCAAAAATGTATGAATTTAAAAAAAAACTGGTTACTGTGGAAAATTTTAAACATTTAAAGCATGTGAAATAATTCCAATTTACATGTTAAAATAGGGTCCATGAAAAAAAATCCTTCCTTTGCACCTGCCCTGCACCAGGTGCAGATTTGCGCCTAAAAAGTCGCAACAATAAGCCAAAAAAGTGATACATAAGTGAAAAGTCACAAGGAACATCTGGGAAACAATGATACATAAGGCACATTGCACAAGGTGCAGCCAAGACGTACTTGAAAAACGACAGAGCAAAAATAAATAAAAAATTATAAAAACAATAGATACTTAAATATATACAATATGTAAACTTAATTAAATATATACTGTACCTTAATGAAAAAAGCATACAACAAAAATAATAATCTCAAATAAAAATTTCAAACTGACAGGGCTTTACTAATAGAATTTTACAGTTCTTTACAAATGCTTGTGGCTTTTGTTTGCCAGAGACAGCTGTTCTTTCCAGTGTGTATGACATGCTTTTTTTGTACAGATTACATTTTACAATGATGTCTTAATTTAACAATCTTATGAAAAGCAAGGAGGTCAAAACATCTACTTGAAATGAAACAGTTTTTCAAGAAAAATGAGCTCATTATAAACTTGCATTGAACATTTTAACTGTCTGCTTTGAACTTTAACAAGCTTACAGCTAATCTCTTGTTTAAAAAAAAACTAAACTGCAACTCATTTGTGATGTATGGAAAAGCTTATTTTAAAAAATATACCAGTGTATACAGTATAATACAGTAGCATCTGTAAGAAATGTCATTGAGCATAGTGGGAGCATCTTTGAATTTAAAGAAGTACTGTTTTAGAGAGCGATATGTGACCAACATTAAGCTTGTAGACAATTAAAGTTAAACATTTAGTAAATCTAAAAAAAAAATTAATTTTGCATAGTTTGACACATTTCTCTCAATTAATGTCATGTGCCAGAAATTCAGCCTTGAATTCCATATTGTTTATCCAGCATGCCATGGCTTCCACAGCAGGTATAAATTGCTGGTCAAACGTACACCATCTCATAACTGCCATATATTTGAGATCAAATATCATATATTTTATCTATACTACTGACCTACTTAAAAAAGTCAGTATTTTTCTAAAAAAACATTATTTTATATAAAGTTTAAACTGATCTGAAATATTTAGCCATTGTGAAAGCTTAAAGTAGAACTAAACCAACAACCCTTTCACCAGGAATGTAATTTTTATCTGGTGACAGGTTCCAATAGCCTATGCTATACTGATTTTAAAAATGCCTTTCTGAAATTCTGAATCTTTTCAGTACTTTATAAAACTTTATGCCACTTTACCTGGCTCCATGCCAGCAGCGTGTGGTGAGGGGTAGCTTCACCAGATGTGTCTCATCCATGCATTCTTCCTCTGCTGCCCACACCCATCCATCTCCCTCTGCCTCTCTACTCCTCCCCTGCTTGCTCATTGCACATGACAGGAAGAAAGAGCTTGAAGTGATGAGCTGATGTGGGATAGGCGGGGGGACCAAGGTGAGTGTGGAGGAAAGGAAGAAATGCAACAAGGAGACAGAGACACAGGATAGCGCAGCTGCCCCCACCCTTTCCCTGAAACTCATCACATGCTGCTGGAAGAGAGCCAGATAATGTAAAATAAAGTTTACTAAAGTAATGAAATGTTTCAGAATACCAACAAAGGCTTTTTAAAATCTGCATAGCACTGGCTATTGGAACCCGTCACCAGTTTACAATGACATTCCTGGTGATAGGTTCGCATTATTAAGTATTTTTTGTTGCATAAGTGAATAGTTCAGGTGATAATAGCTAACTAATAAACATCATTAATTAAAACATTTTTTCCCTCTTTGCTTTCCCTGTTTTGCCTACTACAGTGGGTAGTGTATCTAAAATCCCATATACAAGTAGAGATAAGGAGAGCGGGTTAAAGATGAACTCTTTCCATACCTATAGAATATTTCCATTTTTCTCCTTCATCTCTGTAAGGAGATGAAAACACTATGAGGTTCCTTTATCTCTCAGCTGCTAGTGGAGGAAGGGAGGAGTAGTACACGTCACTCAATACTAGTAGTGTGGGTGCCAAAGTAGGTTAAAACACCATGTAGAACATATTAGTAAAAACTTGGCACTCCTGAGTTGAAAAATTTGTATGATATATTTTATTCAAGTGAGTCGGCAATCCAAAATAATGCAACATTTCGGTCCTACAACATCAGACCTTCATCAGGCACTGTACAAAAGTAACACGAATAACAATATATAATCAGAATATGATGAAATAAAATACATGTGAATAATAACAGTGGATGGAGTGAGTATAAATGTTGAGCCTAATATAATATAACGTGTTATACTTGATTTATGATGTCTTGTTAAATAAAAGAAGAATATTTGATTTTCACCTACCTCGAAGTGCCGGGATTTTCCTTGTCTATTTATAATATAACAGCAGCCAAACATATCAAGGAACCATATTCTATGAATCCAAGATGGCGGTGCATCTTCATATCGTTGGACTAACGCTAGGTCACAGGTAGAATCTGGATATGGTAATGATAGAGAAAGTCTGGGAAAAGGAATCTCCAGACAATATAGCACAAAGCTAAAAGACTTGTAGATATGTATGATGTGTGTAACACAAGTCTAAGGGAGGCAGAAGGTTATAATACATATACAAAGGCACAAGACTATTAGACAGATGTGTGTAACACATGTCGAAGAGAGACACAGGGTTATACTACATATAAAAAAAGGCACAAGACTATCAAACATATATGGAGAGCATATATCAAGAAGCCCTCTCTCTGCAGTTAAAGGCGCTTGGGGTGTTCTACAATGAGGCGGTGGGTAGGAAGCCCAAAGTTCTTCTGTAGTGAAAGCACACACAGTGAAATCCATACTTGAAGGGTTTATAACATTCATGCAACCCTGGGCCCATGGCAGTCTTCGCCCCTGCGTGCAAGTTTGCGATGGATACTTAAGCGAAAAATGGACACTGCTACTTAGCAAAAAAACAGGCTTCCGGTGAATATGTGATGGATACTTATGAAGAAGACTGACACTGCCACTTGCCAGAAAACACTTTGATATTCGTATTTCTAAATTGAATTGAAGACTACAGGACTGTATACTACAGAGGTATTGGATGTGAAGGAAAATATTAAATATTCCAATAAATCACTGCAAATTCTGCAAAGCTACAGTTGATACAGATGGAGAGAGCAATACATGATTTCTTTCAATAAAAATCCTCAATTCTATTTTTAAATTGTCTTAATTCTGTTTCTTGTCAAATCTGGGCCTTAGCAGACAGGAAGTCCCCTTCCTGTCCTTACCAGCATGCTATCCCTCTTACTGTATGGTGTATTTAGCAGTGAGCCTTAAAATGCACATTTAACCATGGGGATGGGGGCAGAGCCAACGTAGACAAAGGCGGGAAATATTCGGGGAATGATAGCACCTGCGGAAGGAAACACTAGATAAACAAGGGGGATAAGCCAGGTTTATTATGCCGGTTTTTGATGAAAAGGTTCCCTTTAAGCAAAAGTTGCAAATATTTATTACAGAAATTGAAAACTATACTGTATATGTCTCTACATTCCAAGGGACTGACTACTCTGGGTCATCAGACACCTTACTGGTTTCCTGGAGCTGAAACTCATAATAGTTATTGTCATGCATTTGTTGGTTTTCCAACTTTGGTATACTGTGATTCTTGTTCCCACTTAACCTTTAAAACAGGGGTCCCCAGCCTTTTGTGTCTGGGGATCACTTGCACCAAAAAGAGTTTTTAACAGGTCAGGTAACCCCCCTACCATGTTCATAGGGAAAAGTAATGGATCACCCTGCATATGCTCCATATCTAACCCCAGCCCATATAATATGCAATTTCACGTATGACTCTTCCTTCATTTCCTGCAGCTGCCCCCTTTTCTGTAGCTCCCTTATAAGAAGAGGGCTACAGATAAGGGGACATTATAATACCTCTTTTTCCACACACATTGATAATGTCCCCTTGTCTTTGGCCTTTTATTTTGTGAGGAAAAAATATACATACCATACATACTCAAGTATAAACTTAATTTTACCACAAAAAAACCTGGGAAAACTTATTGACTTTAGTATAAGCACTTGGTGTAAAATTGAACTTTTACTCTTTAATTAAATGTCCAGCAAACTTCCCTCATCAATGAAATGTCCAGAAGCAGCCTTCTTTCACTAATAAAATGTCCGCCAGCCTCCACTCATCAATGAAATGTCCAGCAGCAGCCTCACCATATCAATGAAATGTCCAGCAGCAGAATCACTTTATAAATTAAATGTCCAGCAGTAGAATCCCTCTATCAATGAGATGCCAAGTAGAAGAATCCCTTGATCAATGAAATGCTCAGAAGCAGCTTACCTTCACTAATGAAATGTCCAGCAGCAGACTCCCCTCACTAATGAGATGTTCACAACAGAGGCCACCCTTCATTAATGAAATGTTTAGTAGAGCGCCCAGTTATAAAATGTCCACAGCAAAACCCCTCAATAAGAAAATGTTAACAACAGAGTCCCCCATTAAGGAAACATCTGGTGCAGAGCCCCCCAGAATGACATTTCCACAGAAGAGCCGCCCTTAATAAAATGTCCAAAGCAAAGTCCCCCCATTAAAGAAATGTCCACGGCAGAGCCTCCTTAAAAGTAACAAACTCTATACTTGCCTCTGGCTTTCTCTCCCTGCGACTCAATCTTTTTTTCTTGGCTGCATCTGGCAGAGTGGGCAAAGGCACGCTATGACACAGTATTGTTGCTGCAATGTGACATTTGTATGCGTGTGCCCGCGTACAAAGTGCATAGAGACGTACCTCTGCCTGCACCGTCATTAGCATTGAAACTGGAGGTAAATTTTATATAAGAGGTTTTTTAAGTTTAAGGCTTTCCACGGTGCGGTCTTGGGCCGCAGTCCCATGGGTAGAGACCACTGTTTTAAAACATGCCCACATTAGCTATTTTACAGTCAAATTTTAAAACCACTCTCCCTGATGCAAAAATTATCCTGTAATTTTTCCATCTTCAGGTATGATTAAGCACTCATTTTGCAATAATTTTGGTTGTCAACAAAATAGATCAAGGTGTTTGACGTGATGTATTTGTTCAAAGAAAGCTTGTAGCAATTTGTCAGAGCACATTTCCTCAGTCAGAATCAAACTGCTGAACTTATTTTACCTTTTAACAAGAACCGGCCACACAGATGGAAGGAAACTAAAACTTCAAATCAACAGCAGGGAACATTAAACACAATTTTACACTCTGGTTACTGTTGGAAATAGCTGTGATTAGTGGTCGCCATCAACAAAGATTGCCTTGCCACCTGAAGTGTTTCTGTTTCACACAGAAAAAAGTGAAGGAAGGAAAATCTATACCACCTTCTAGGTAAAATAGCTGAGGCACTTATACTACAACCATACTATGGGAATTTCTCAGGAAAGTTCTATATACAATACAGCTTTCATTCTTACACTTTCAGTCTTTTATGTAATTTTTCTAAGTAGAGTATCAATTTGAAAGCACAGTTGGAGTTGTCCACAGGGAAGAGACCAAGCTGAATTGTTTTTCTTAAACAAAAATGATAATACTTTAATTTCTGTTTATATGTCTTATATTTAGTAGTACATTTACAACAGTGAACTCCAGGAAGTGTCAGATTGGGTAACAATTTATTAAAGTATAAATTGAATTTTGCTAGGTTAATATAAACCTTCCAAACAACCTCACAAATGGAGTAAAATGATCACAATATTTTATGACAGAAATATTGAGTTGTGCCACAAAACTGTTTAAAACACCTTTTACCCCATTTATCAAGACATTAAAGAGGACCCCCCCATATATGTAATATATCAGGGAATGTCAGGACCAGATCCATCATATTGGTTCGGTGTCACAATAAAGCAATGCAAAATGCATACAGCCTGATGCCATACAGTATAAGATAGATAAGGCATACCATACCACCATGTAGTATAAAATGCATACAGTGTACCTCCATGTAGTATAAAATGCATACAGCGTACCACCATGTAGTATAAATATACTTATGCCTATGCAGTTCACCATGGAACAGTCTAAGGTGGCATTTATCATCAGCTTCCTCTCCGGGAAGAACCTGGCATTGGCTACTCCCCTCTAGGACAGGAAAAATGATTACAGAGGACCTCACCTCTTTGTTCTCTGAGTTTCAGTCCGTCTTTGAGGAACGTGCACGGGCATCTTCAGCCGAGACTGCACCGCTGAACCTGTGCCAGGGGGAATAATCTGTGGGAGAATATGCAGTTCACTTCCATACCATGGCCTCTGAACTCTCCTGGAATGATGCGGCCCTGACTGCAACCTTCCGTCTCATGTTCCCACTCCATGGTCTTCCCCAGCACATCGTCTCTGACTGGGGGGTTCAATTGTCTCTGACTGGGGGGTTCAATTCGTCTATAAATTCTGGTGTTCCCTCTGCAACCAACTTCAAGTGAAATTGGACTTCTCTTCCGCCTATCATCCCCAGTCTAATGGGTGGGTGGAAAGAGTTAATCAGACCCTGGGCTCCTATCTACGCCATTTTGTTTCTGCCTGTCAGGACAATTGGTCCACTCTGTTGCCAATGGCAGAGTTTTCTTACAGCTCCTTGGACTCTGCAGGCTCCGCTCCATTTTTTTTATCAACTATGGACTACATCTACGCTCTCCTCATCCTCTTCCGGTATCATCAGACATTCCTGCTGTTCAGGCATTGGTACGGGACCTAAAAACCATCTGGGAGCAGACTCGCCTTTCCTTGTTACAGGCCTCTGCCCGAAAGAAGCTCCAGGCTGATAAAAGATGCAGGCCTTCTCCTGTCTTCACTCCTGGTAACAAAGTCTGGTTGTCCTCCAGGAATGACCGGCTTAAGATCCCTGGCTACAAGCTTGGTCCTTCGGTTCCTGAGTCCCTTCACGGTGCTGAGTCACATCAATCTGGTGTCCTACAAGCTGCTCCTTCCTCCCACCTTGTGCATCCCGACCTCCTTCTATGTCTCCCTGCTCAAGCCGGTCATGCTGAACCACTTTACCCAGAACCTGTTCCTGAGGCTGACTCCACCAACATCTATGAGGTAAAGGAGATTCTTGACATGAAGACGGCGAGAGGTAAGTGGTTCTTCTTGGTTGATTGTAAGGGGTTCAGGCCAGAGGAGAGATCTTGGGAGCCCGAGGACAATATCCTGGACCATGATCTCCTGCAGAGATTTCTCCAGCCCAAGAGAAGGGGGAGGCTGAAGGAGGGGGGTACTACCAAGGGTGGTCCCGCGACCCATGTCTCGGGTCGTGGGCTCACCCGTATTCCCCCGTGTCCCCCTCTCTGTGACACATCCACTTGCTCCTGCTTCTGGGTCCTCAAGCGTGTGTCCTCGCATCCTAGGGTGCACATGCCGGCTTCACAAGATTTAAAGGGCCAGTGCTCTGTTAATTGGCGCTGGCCTTACCATTCATTTTAACTCAGCCTCTCTCCACACACCCTGCCGGATCTTTGTGCCTCTTTGCCTCAGAGAAAGCTTTCCTGATGCCCTGTGCGATTATCCTGATTTCCCGTTGTGACCTTGATTCCATTCCATATGTAGGTAATTTGATATACCTATTTATATCTATAGATAGACATACACACAGATAAATAGACCAACAGATGAAGACAGACAAACAGATATGATATATTGATATACAGTTAGACAAACATACAGATAGAAAGGCATATATATAGACAGACAGACAAACAGATAGACAGACAAACATACAGATAGACAGACATACAGATAGACAAACATACGGATAGACAGACATATAGATTTTGTTATAGTTGAAAACAGTTATTTAATATCCCAGGCAACGTCGGGTGCTACAGCTAGTATTCTTTAAAAATAAGATTGTCAGGTTCGCTAGGGAGAATGCTGGGACTTCTAGTTCTTCTGCTGGTGCCAGCAGTGTTCTCCGACCCCTGGCGCGTATCCGCGCAAACTCCACCTCTCGTCCCGGGCAGCGGCTGCTTAGATCTCGCGCTGTCTAGGAGTTGTGTTCGGAACTGCTGGGACTTGCGGTACCTCTGCATGGTGCCTGGTTGTTCTGCACCTTGAGGGGTAAATTCCCAGAAGCTGTCCAGCTCCTATCAGGTTCTGGAGGTGGAGTTCTGGCTGCATAAATTGCAGCTTCACTAGTCACCTGTGCCAGTGTTTGAAATCCCTTCACCACTCGCTTGCTGCATTAGGTTGTATTGCTCTGTATCTGTATCTGTATTGTTGTGACCTCAGCTAGTTTTGACATTGACTCTTTGCTTACTGATTTTGCTCTTGACGTACCCTCTCGTTGTGACTCCCGCTAGTTTACCATTCTTTTGTGTTTTATGTTTGTCAGTCTGTTTGTGTTTCCCTTCCCACACTTATCCAGTGTATTTCGAGTTTCAGGTAGTCGTCCCACGGTTTAGCGTGGGGGGGCTATAGGAAGGGACAGAGGTTGGGACAAGCTCAGGGCACACTATCCCCTGTCTTCTGTTTTACCCAACCCTAACAGAAACACTGGCCACACACATAGGTCTGCATCCTGTATCCGACCTGCTACATTCACTCCTTCCATGGAGCCTTTGTCAGCTGTGGTCGCTCAGGTCCAGACCTTAACTAAGCATGTTCAGAGTCTGTCTGCCCGTCTTCAAATGCAGGTTTCGGGGCAGACAACACCGCAGGCTCCACCACCACCTGCACCAGAACCTAAGGTTCCTCTCCCTGACTTGTTTTTGGTGACCGTAAGAATTTTTTTTCGTTTAGGGAGGGATGTAAACTTTATTTTTCTTTACACCCTCACTCATCGGGCATCGAGACACAAAGGGTGGGCGTGGTCATTTCTCTTTTGCGCGGTGATCCGCAAAATTGGGACTTTTCTCTCCCACCTGACTCTCCATCCCGCTCTTCTCTCGACGCTTTGTTTTCTGCATTAGGCCAGATTTATGACGAACCTGACCGCCGAGCACTGGCAGTTTTCCACCTTAGATCTCTGTGTCAGGGGAAATTGACGGCGGAAGATTATTGTGCCCAATTCAGACAGTATGTGACTGACTCGCAATGGAACGAATGTGCCCTAAAAGACCAGTTCATGTCCGGACTATCAGACCGAGTACAGGACTTAGTCTTAGCTTATGCCGAGCCACAGACATTAGATGAAGCTATGACTCTGGTCGTCCGAGTTGATCGTCGCCTAAGATCCAGGTGATCACCTCAGGTGTTCCCTGACTGTCAGCCAGCGGCCAGTCTGTCTCCAGGCCGTCAAGAATTGGAATCCATGGAGCTGGATAGCATCTCTCCTGCACAGCGGAAGCAACATCGAATAAGACGCCATCTTTGTTTCTACTGTGGAAGTCCGGATCATCAGATACACACCTGTTCCAAGAGGCAGCAGCAGGAAAAACTTCTGCTCCTAGGCAGTAATCGAGGGGACTGCTTAGGAGCTCAGGTACTCCCAGTTGTGTCTAGAATGTATTTACCTTGTACGGTTGTTTCAATCTGTTTCCTGTACTGGTCGCGCCTTCTTGGATTCAGGCGCTGCAACTAATTTAATTGATTATAATTTTGTCTCTCAGTTTTGTATGTCATTGATTCCATTGTCCACTCCTATCCAGATGTCAGGTGCGGATTTGACCCCTCTACAGGCAGGGTTGATTAAATTCCGAACCCCGCAGATAAAGCTTATGGTAGGAGCTATGCATGAAGAATGGTGTTCTTTCCTAGTTATGGAAAATTTGTCTGAAAATGTTATTCTTGGTCTACCCTGGCTCCGGATCCATAATCTGGTAATTAATTGGGAAACTCTGGAGTTGGTTCATTGGGGTCCTCACTGTAAGGATCACCTGACCAGAGTTTCATTATGTACAGTAGTGGCGGAAGATCAGAGTCTTCCAGGTTTTCTCTCTGACTACTCAGATGTGTTTTCTACACCCTTGTCCCAAGTCCTTCCTCCTCACAGGGAGTTTGATTGTAAAATTGACCTTCTTCCTGAGGCTAGATTGCGAAAGGGTCGTATATATAATCTGTACCAGAACGAGAGTCACTGAAGAATTATATTGATGAGAGTTTGGCAATCGGACATATCCATCTCTCTGAGTCGCCCACTGGGGCCGGGTTCTTTTTTGTTGAGAAAAAAGATGGTGGTTTACGGCCGTGCATTGATTATCGAGAATTAAATAAGATAACGGTAAAAAACTCAGGTCCTCTCCCCTTGATCCCGGATCTCTTAAATCAGGTTTTTGGGGCCCAAGTTTTCTCTAAATTAGATCTCAGAGGGGCTTATAACCTGATTCGGATCCGGAAAGGGGATGAGTGGAAGACCGCATTTAATACACCTTTGGGACACTTTGAATACCTGGTTATGCCCTTTGGTTTGAGTAATGCCCCAGCGGTGTTTCAAGGGTTTATGAACTCCATCTTTCATGATTACATTGGTGTGTTTATGGTGGTGTATCTAGACGATATTTAGATTTTCTCTCCTGATAGGATTTCTCACCAGCAACATGTCCGCCAAGTACTTACCAGGTTGCGCAAAAACCACCTCTTCGCTAAGCTGGAAAAGTGTGTTTTTTTGCGTCCAGAAGGTTTCCTTCTTAGGTTATGTTGTTACTCCCTCTGATGTACAGATGGATCCGAGTAAGGTTCAGGCGCTCACGGACTGGGTTCGGCCTACCAATCTTAAGGCCCTACAACGTTTTTTAGGTTTCACTAACTATTATCGAAACTTTAATAAGAACTTTTCCGTGATCGCCAAACCCCTCACGGATCTAACCCGTAAGGGTGCTGATCCGAACAATTGGTCCTCTGCCGCTTGCTCTGCGTTTGAAACTCTAAAGGCGGCATTCTCGTCAGCCCCAGTTTTGGTTCAACCTGACCCCTCTCTACCGTTTGTTGTGGAGGTAGATGCCTCCGAGGTTGGAGTAGGTGCAGTGTTGTCTCAGGGGTCCTCCACTCTCACCAGACTTAGGCCCTGTGCATATTTCTCTAGAAAGTTTTCTTCTTGTGAGAGGAATTATGATATTGGTAATCGAGAGCTCCTTGCCATTAAATGGGCATTTGAAGTCTGGCAACACTTTTTGAAAGGAGCTCTTCATCCGATAACTGTGCTCAGGGATCATAAGAACTTAGTATATTTGGATACTGCTAAGTGTTTGAACTCACGTCAGGCTAGGTGGGCCTTGTTTTTCTCTCGCTTTAATTTTGTGGTCACCTACCGACCTGGGTCAAAAAATGTGAAGGCTGATGTCTTGTCCCATAGCTTTGGGACTCCTGAGCTTCCAGAGGCTACTGACAGTAATATTTTGTCTCCAGGTGTTGTGCTGGCAGCTGTCTCCTCCCACCTCTCCTCTCAGATTTTAGCAGGACAAAGATCTGCACCTAAAGACCTCCCGGAAGACAAATTATTTGTTCCTCTTTCTTGTCGTTTGAGAGTGTTGGAGGAGACTCATTGCTCGGTGTTGGCAGGTCATCCGGGAATGCGGAGCACCTTGGATCTCTTAAAGAGAAGTTACTGGTGGCCTCACATGACTAATGATGTGCACACATTTGTCCAAGCCTGTCAGGTCTGTGCGCGAGGAAAGAATCCCAGGAGACGTCCTGAGGGGCCTCTTCTTCCGCTTCCAGTTCCCACCAGGCCATGGTCTAAAGTGTCTATGGATTTTGTCACTGATCTGCCAGCATCTCAAGGCTATACAGTGATTTGGGTGGTAGTGGACCGTTTCTCTAAAATGGGACACTTTGTTCCATTAAAAAAGTTACCTTCAGCTGAAGAATTGGCTGAATTGTTTATACAGAATATTGTATTTGTTTCCAAATTTTGGCAAGCATTTTGTTCTAGACTGGAAGTTAATTTGTCGTTCTCGTCAGTGTTTCACCCTGAGTCTAATGGTCAGTCCGAGAGAATGAATCAGGAGATGATTCAATATCTGCGACTCTTTGTCTCGGACAGTCAGGACCAGTGGGTGAAATTCCTTCCGTTGGCAGAATTTGCTATTAATAATCACTGTAGTTCTTCCACTCAAGTTTCTCAGTTTTTTTTCTGCAATTATGGTTATTTCTTCCTTGTTTCTCCTTTTCATCTGTCTCTAATATTCCTCGGGCGGAAGCTATTACATCCAAGTTGCGCACGCTCTGGTCACAAGTTCAGGAGAATATTCAGAGGGCACAAAATTCTATGGTCCAACAGACTGAAAGAAGGCGCACTAACTCCGATACGTTTGTGGTGGGGGATAAAGTGTGGTTATCAACAAAAAACCTTAAATTGAAGGTCCCCTCTTTGAAGTTTGCGCCCAGGTTTGTAGGTCCATTTAATGTTACTGAAATTGTTAACCCAGTTTCCTTCAAGATTACTCTTCCAGCAGGGTGGCAGGTTCATAACACCTTCCCTAAGAGTCTTCTGAAGCGCTATGTTGAGCCTGTTTTGCCTCTTCCTGACCCTCCTTCTCCATATATTGTGGAGGGGAATCTGGAATTTGAGGTGGAAAAAGTTGTGAATTCCAGATGGGTAGGTAACTCCCTGCAGTACCTGGTCCATTGGAAAGGTTTTGGTCCTGAGGATAGGTCTTGGGTTCCAGCTAGAAATGTTCATGCTCCGCGGTTACTCAGGTTATTTCATCAGGCCTATCCTCAGCAGCGTTCTCCGACCCCCGGCGCATATCCGTGCAAACTCCACCTCTCGTCCCGGGCAGCGGCTGCTAAGATCTCGCGCTGTCTAGGAGTTGTGTTCGGAACTGCTGGGACTTGCGGTACCTCTGCATGGTGCCTGGTTGTTCTGCACCTTGAGGGGTTAATTCCCAGAAGCTGTCCAGCTCCTATCAGGTTCTGGAGGTGGAGATCTGGCTGCATAAATTGCAGCTTCACTAGTCACCTGTGCCAGTGTTTGAAATCCATTCACCACTCGCTTGCTGCATTAGGTTGTATTGCTCTGCATCTCTATCTGTATCTGTGTTGTTGTGACCTCGGATAGTTTTTGACATTGACTCTTTGCTTACTGATTTTGCTCTTGACGTACCCTCTTGTTGTGACTCCGGCTAGTTTACCATTCTTTTGTGTTTTATGTTTGTCAGTCTGTTTGTGTTTCCCTTCCCACACTTATCCAGTGTATTTCGAGTCCTCAAGTAGTCGCCCCACGGTTTAGCGTGGGGGGGCTATAATAAGGGACAGAGGTTGGGACAAGCTCAGGGCACACTATCCCCTGCCTTCTGTTTTACCCAACCCTAACAAAGATGGTGTCAAAAAAAATTTAGTCATTTAGCAAAATACTCACTAAATGCCTTGTTGATACCAGAGGTCAGAGGAGAATGGGCAGACTGGTTCGAGCTGATAGAAAGGCAACAGTGACTCAAATTGTCACCTGTTACAACCAAGGTAGGCAGAAGAGCATCTCTGAATGCACAGTACATCAAACTTTGAGGCTGATGGGCTACAGCAGCAGAAGACCACACCGGGTGCCACTCCTTTCAGCTAAGAACAGGAAACTGAGGCTACAATTTGCACAAGCTCATCGAAATTGGACAGTAGAAGATTGGAAAAATGTTGCCTGGTCTGATGAGTCTCGATTTCTGCTGCAACATTCGGATGGTAGGGTCAGAATTTGGCGTCAACAACATGAAAGCATGGATCCCACCTCTCGTCCCGGGCAGCGGCTGCTAAGATCTCGCGCTGTCTAGGAGTTGTGTTCGGAACTGCTGGGACTTGCGGTACCTCTGCATGGTGCCTGGTTGTTCTGCACCTTGAGGGGTTAATTCCCAGAAGCTGTCCAGCTCCTATCAGGTTCTGGAGGTGGAGTTCTGGCTGCATAAATTGCAGCTTCACTAGTCACCTGTGCCAGTGTTTGAAATCCCTTCACCACTCGCTTGCTGCATTAGGTTGTATTGCTCTGCATCTGTATCTGTGTTGTTGTGACCTCGGCTAGTTTTTGACATTGACTCTTTGCTTACTGATTTTGACGTACCCTCTCGTTGTGACTCCGGCTAGTTTTTGACATTGACTCTTTGCTTACTGATTTTGACGTACCCTCTCGTTGTGACTCTGGCTAGTTTACCATTCTTTTGTGTTTTATGTTTGTCAGTCTGTTTGTGTTTCCCTTCCCACACTTATCCAGTGTATTTCGAGTCTTCAAGTAGTCGCCCCACGGTCTACCATGGGGGGGCTATAGGAAGGGACAGAGGTTGGGACAAGCTCAGGGCACACTATCCCCTGTCTTCTGTTTTACCCAACCCAAACAAAGATGGTGTAAAAAAAAATTTAGTCATTTAGCAAAATACTCACTGTACCCTTTCTCCAGAATGGGTTATGTCACTTGAAATTTCTCTATACTTGCCCCTCAAAAGGCAAATTCTGTGATCCAGAAACCAAATAGTGTTGTTTCCTTCTGCTCTCTGCCCTAAAGCAGTTTATGACCACATACTGTGTATGATATTGATGTGGCTTTTCCAGTGGAAGCAATATCATATACTAATAAATCACAGAAAGTCAACATATACTAGAGATGGGTGAATCGATTTGAATGAAGTGGATTTCGATATGAATTTCACTGAAAATTCAATTCGTCACGAATCTGAAGTTTACGATGAAGTTACGTGGGAAGAAAGTTTTTTTCCCTCTTTTTTAGCTAAATGGGCGCAATCTGTCTGTAGTGTCTATCTGCTTTTATTGTACTGTGCTATAACAATTTCTTCTCCTGCAGTTCAAACCGAGCATCAGTATTGTGAAGAAAGGTGATTTGAGTGCCTTTGAACGTGGCATGGATGTTGCTGCCAGAAGGGCTGAAGGGTATCTGTATAACGCAAATTCCAATAAGTTTTTGGTGCTAAAGTTGAGAGCAAGAACAACAGCTGCTGAGAGGCAGGAACAACTGGCATACTATAGAGATATACTGTGCAGACAATTGGTCACTGCCTATGTACGCCATTGTCCATCCTCTGTCAGTTCTGACCAGGGGATTCCTGGCAGTCATCACTCACGTACTACTGCCACGGCTGCTGTGGGGTGATTGGGGGGTAGGAGCAGTAGCAGCTCCATCAGCAGCAGCTTATGTCTGGAGTCCTCAATGAGCAGCTTCCTACACCTGTCTAGTGAGGAGGGCAGTCGCCAGCAGGTGGTGGCCTACTTGGACAGCACTCTAACACCCCAGGTAGAGGATCCACTGGACTACCGGGCACCCAAACTTGATGTGTGGCCGCAACTTGCGGAGTGTGCATTAGATAAGCTGTCCTGCTCGGCCAGTAGTGGAATCAGAGTGGGTGTTCAGTGCGGCAGTGGCCATCGTTACCCCAAGGAAAACTCGCTTTTACCACCCATAATGAGAGGCTGACTTTTGTCAAGATGAATCAGGTGTGGATCGGCCAGGATTTCAAAACACCAATACCTTATGCATCAGATTAGATCAGCCATGGCGTCTCCCCCAAATGTTGAGAAATGAGCCTGGATTCTAACTACCTGCCTCCGCCACTATTCTGCCTCAGCCACTATTCTTACTATTCTGCCTCAGCCACTATTCAGATATTTGTGTATAATCAAATTATCAGAAAACATGTGTTTATATTAATCACATTTAAACACAAAAATTTAACTTTTAATAAAGCTGGAATCATCTCAGACTGGTTTCTTGAACATGACAATGAGTTCACTGTACTCAAATGGCCTCCACAGTCACAAGATCTCAATCCAATAGGAGCATATTTGGGATGTGGTGAAACGGGAGATTCGCATCATGGATGTGCAGCCGACAAATCTGCGGCAACTGTGTGATGCCATCATGTCAATATGAACCAAAATCTCTGAGGAATGCTTCCAGCACCTTGTTGAATCTATGCCACGAAGAATTGAGGCAGTTCTGAAGGCAAAAGGGGGTCCAACCCGTTACTAGCATGGTGTACCTAATAAAGTGGCCGGTGAGTGTATAACACAAATTACAATAGTTATTTGTTGCTAAAGTTGAGAGCAAGAAATACGTGTCAAATCCACATATTTTATAGAGTGATTTTAGCTTCAATACAGGATTACCGTTGTGGGGTATCTGTATAACGCAAATTCCAATAAGTTTTTGGTGCTAAAGTTGAGAGCAAGAAATACGTGTCAGATCTGTGAGGCCAGTACTGCCGTTGTCTTCTAGCGGCAGTGTCATCCAATTTCTCAAATATAACATCTGACAACCCCAGCCAAGAGACCGTAGGTTCGTCAGATACAACAATTAGTTGGCATGGCCCATGAGCAAACACGAAGTGTTTGAGGACAGTCAGCAGCTGCTTGGCAGTGAAGAGGTTTCGTGCAGTAGGCATGCTGTGCAAACTGACACCGTTGAGGAGAAAAGCAGTGACAGGGAAATGCAAATTGATGATGATGTAGCCGATCACACTAGGGAGCTGGTGGTAGTGAGGGACTCATTGTCGTCTAGCGAAGAGAGTGTTAGCTTGCACGTCAGGCAGCAAGTCGCTACTGTGGCTGTTAGTCAGCAGGGTGGCAGCAGTGGGAGCTAAACGGCCGCGGTGTGCAAATCCTGATTCGCAAATAAGCAGTGGCACAGGGGTTCCGCAAAGCATTGGTGATACTAGTCACTCAGTGCAAAGCGTTGGCTGTAAAATCACCATCTCAGTGGTGTGTCAGTTTTTGTTAAAACAACAGAGGAGCCGAGCGTATGTATATGTCGAATCTGCGGGCAGAAAATGAAGTGTGGCCGGGGAGCTAACGTTGGCATCATGGCCCTGCGTCAAAACATGCAGTGTCACCATCCAATAACCTAGGAGAAAAGGGTCTCAGATATGCCGCCGGTGCAGCAACAGCAGCAGCACCTAGTGGCACACATGCTGTTTCAGCCAGTCAAGTCTCCAGCACCTCTTCTGAAGGGAGCTGTTTGTCTTAGACATCATCTCTTGGACCAGATGCTCCTGCTCCTCGCTACACATGGCGCCAGCAGTCGTTGTGCAAAGGGATTACAAATAGACAACTGTAAGCGTCCAGCCATCCTAAGGTGCAGAAGCTGACCGTGCTCCTGTGCAAGCTGTGTCTCTCCCTTTCCAAGTCGTGGACTCTGCACCCTTTAGAGAACTAATAGCTTGTGCTAAACCAAGGTGGAGAGTTCCAAGCCGAAATTCTTCCAAAAAGGCAGTACAAGTCCTTCACAAATATGTAGATCAGAAGGTGGGCCAGTCCTTGAGCTTATTGGTTTCTTCCAAGGTGCACGGCAGCACGGACGTGTGGAACTGTAACTATAGTCAGGGCCAGTACATGTCCTTTACGGCCCACTGGGTGAATGTGCTTTCCACCCACCCACACCAACAACTTGACCACGTTGTCAAACGGCTCCTCCTGTGCTAATGTCCGCCTCCTCCTTCTCCACCACTATCTCAGTCTCCACAAGTCTAAGTGCTGCTCCATCACACCATATGTGCAGGGCACAGCGGTGTCATGCAGTTCTTCACCTGGTTTGCCTGGGCGAACAAAGTCCCCCAGGGAAGGAACTGCTCCGCGTCATGCAAGAAGAAATCAATGTGTGGTTTTCTCCACGACAACTGTAAATCGGAACCATGGTGACAGCAATGAGGAGGAACATGGTGTACACGCTACTCCCAAGAATGATGGTCCATGCGCCCTACATGGCGCACATGTTCAATCTGGTTGTCAACGGGTTCCTGAAGTCTTCCACCCATCTGCAAGACATTCTAAAAATGGCCAGGAAGCTGTGCATGCACTTCAGCCATTCTTACAAAGCCAAGCACAGCCTCCTCGAGTTGCAGTGGCAGAACGGCCTCCCCCAGCATAGGCTGATATGCAATGTTTCCACCCGTTGGAATTTCAGACCGTCTGTATGAACAGAGAAAAGCCATTAATGATTTTTTGATGATGCAAGCGGACAGGATTACTCCCCTGTGTAACTTTGATGTCAGCCACTGGCAGGTCATGACACCTGCCATTTGCTCAGGCCCTTTAAAAAAGGCCACGTTATTTGTCAGTCACCAGGACTGCGGTATGAATAATGTCATTCCACTGGATCATGTCCTGGAACAGATGCTGAAAAATCTGTCTGGTCAGGGCACTGGAGAAGTGGCGACTACATCTCATGGCCACATGAGTCCAGTGGGGGCTGAACTGGAGGATGAGGAGGACATTGGAGCACAAGCAGAGTCTGGTGAAATTTGGGGTTTTTCTACTCAAGGGACAGGAGAGGAGGAGCAGAAGCATCCAAAGGATGTAGAAGCACGGTGAGCGAATACAGTGGAGATGGAGGCTGGGAGTCCCTCAGAGTCACTTGCGCGGATGGCCCGCAGCATACTGCTTTGCCTAACTAGTAACATACGAATAGTCAACATCCGGCATAGGGATGACTTTTGGCTCTCCCCCCTCTTGGACCCTCGCTACCAGTCAAAAATGGATGCCTTTTTCCAGCTGCTGAGAGGCAGGAACAACTGGCATACTATAGAGATATACTGTGCAGACAATTGGTCACTGCCTATGTACACCATTGTCCATCCTCTGTCAGTTCTGACCAGGGCATTTCTGGCAGTCATCGCTCACGTACTACTGCCACGGCTGCTGTGGGGAGATTGGGGGGTAGGAGCAGTAGCAGCTCCATCAGCAGCAGCTTATGTCTGGAGTCCTCAATGAGCAGCTTCCTACACCTGTCTAGTGAGGAGGGCAGTCGCCACCAGCAGCAGCAGGACATGGAGCAGACCCTGCACCAGCAGGTGGTGGCCTACTTGGACAGCACTCTAACACCCCAGGTAGAGGATCCACTGGACTACTGGGCAGCCAAACTTGATGTGTGGCCGCAACTTGCGGAGTGAGCATTAGATAAGCTGTCCTGCTCGGCCAGTAGTGGCATCAGAGCGGCAGTGGCCATCGTTACCCCAAGGAAAACTCGCTTTTACCACCCATAATGAGAGGCTGACCTTTGTCAAGATGAATCAGGTGTGGATCGGCCAGGATTTCAACACACCAATACCTTATGCATCAGATTAGATCAGCCATGACGTCTCCCCCAAATGTTGAGAAATGAGTCTGGATTCTAACTACCTGCCTCAGCCACTATTCTGCCTCTGCCACTATTCTCACTATTCTGACTCAGCCACTATTCAGATATTTGTGTAAAATCAAATTATCAGAATATATGTGTTTATATTAATCACATTTAAACACAAAAATTTTACTTTTAAACTAATAACAAGGAGCAAAACGACAGTGTGACCTGTCAAGGGTAACTGTGAAACTTGGAAATGCTTTACAGACAAGACAGGACAAGACAAAACACGAAAGGATAGAGGGGTTTAAAGGGGGGTAGAGAGATGTGGGGAGACGGGAGGTAAACAAATAGGCCGTTTCCTGCCCCCTTACTTATGATTTATGTGGGTTGCCGCCTGCGGTCAGCCAATCACGCAGTGCAGGGCTGTTCCCGTGATCGATCCAAGCAGACCATATGTTATTGAATTGCTCGTTCCTGCCCTTCAATTCCTCAATGTGCCTGATTGAGTCTAATGCCTCTATCCAATGCAGTCTGGTAGGTGCTTCAGATGATTTCTCTAAAGTCTGGGGATTATTTGTTGCGCTGCCATAAGAAAATGGCGCAGTAGAATTTCTTGTATTTTGCAATAGTTCCAGAGAACATAGATAGAAGCGCCAGCTCAGGGAACAATTTTTCCTCTGCAGATGCTATTGTAGAGATCAAAGATGGCTCACCAGAGACTCTGTATAGGTTTACAATCACACCAGATGTGGAGCATGGAGCCTACTCCCTCACCACAGAGCCAAGTATCTGGGACAGACAGGAATATCCTGTGCAATTTCACTGGGGTCCTGTACGATTGGGTCAGAATTTTATAATTTAATTCCTGTATGCGACAAGAAATTGATGATTTGTGCGTCAAGATCATCGCTTTTTGCCATTGCGCAGGGGTAAATGATTTATTGAGTTCCCTTTCCCAGGCACTTGCACAAATGGGCGGGTGTCCGTCATATCCACCCGCGTCAGCATAGAATAGACCAAGGAGATTGCATGGGGTGGTGCAGAAGAGGAGAGACAGAGGTCTTCAAATGAGGAGTTGGTCAATAACCGTTTTGAAGTTCTTTTTTGACAAAAAGACATAATATTTTCAGGGAAATTGTAATAGATGATGCATGTAGCGTCTCTAATCTTCAAATTTAAATTAAAATTAAAATTTCAACTCCAAATTCATTTAGAACTTCAAATTCAATTCAAACTTCAAATTAATTGTGCCACTCAGTCGCCTACCGTGTTTCTGTCACCACCATAATTTGTCAATGTGCCACTCTGCGGCCTATTCGTGCTGCTGCCAACTGACCACTGTCGCCCTGGGAACACGCTGTGATTTCCATAATGCTGTTTTCACCCTCCATCCCTATATGACGTTGCCACTATGTTTGGTTTTCTCCTTCATTTCATCAGAAGGAATTAAAAACTTCAGGATTGAAAGCCAAAAGCAGGAGTGGATGCAGAACACAGAGGACATGCAAATATCACATTTATTGGTCACCTCGGTTCTGGATCCACTCCTGTTTGTTTTTGGCTTTAGCAATACTAATGGATTATTGACCGATTAAAAGCATACACTGACGGATGAAAAAAAGGGCAAAATGATCAGTACACTCTGATGTTTTAGTGGGATCTTGGCCCTCGGCTCAGTCCTTTCAAGCTGGAACAGATGTTACCTTGTCAGGCTGCGTTCCAGCTTCACTTATTTGGTGAAGTTGGCCCCTGTAAGTGCCCATGGAATTGAAGAGAACAATTTTTCCTCTGCAGATGCTATTGTAGAGATCAAAGATGGCTCACCAGAGACTCTGTATAGGTTTACAATCCCACCAGATGTGGAGCATGGAGCCTACTCCCTCACCACAGCGCCAAGTATCTGGGACAGACAGGAACATCCTGTGCAATTTCACTGGGGTCCTGTACGATTGGGTCAGAATTTTATAATTTAATTCCTGTATGCGACAGGAAATTGATGATTTGTGCGTCAAGATCATCGCTTTTTGCCATTGCGCAGGGGTAAATGATTTATTGAGTTCCCTTTCCCAGGCACTTGCACAAATGGGCGGGTGTCCGTCATATCCACCCGCGTCAGCATAGAATAGACCAAGGAGATTGCATGGGGTGGTGCAGAAGAGGAGAGACAGAGGTCTTCAAATGAGGAGTTGGTCAATAACCGTTTTGAAGTTCTTTTTTGACAAAAAGACATAATATTTTCAGGGAAATTGTAATGGATGATGCATGTAGCGTCTCTAATCTTCAAATTTAAATAAAAAATTTCAACTCCAAATTCATTTAGAACTTCAAATTCAATTCAAACTTCAAATTAATTGTGCCACTCTGTCGCCTACCATGTTTCTGTCACCACCATAATTTGTCAATGTGCCACTCTCCGGCCTATTCGTGCTGCTGCCAACTGACCACTGTCGCCCTGGGAACACCCTGTGATTTCCATAATGCTGTTTTCACCCTCCATCCCTATATGACGTTGCCACTATGTTTGGTTTTCTCCTTCATTATATCAGAAGGAATTAAAAACTTCAGGATTGAAAGCCAAAAGCAGGAGTGGATGCAGAACACAGAGGACATGCAAATATCACATTTATTGGTCACCTCGGTTCTGGATCCACTCCTGTTTGTTTTTGGCTTTAGCAATACTAATGGATTATTGACCGATTAAAAGCAGACACTGGGGCAGATTTATCAAGCAGTCTGAAAGTCAGAATATTTCCAGTTGCCCATGGCAACCAATCACAGCTCAGCTTTCATTTCACCAGTGCTCATGAACATTTTAAAGGGGAGCTGTGATTGGTTGCCATGGGCAATTGGAAATATTCTGACTTCAGACTGCTTGATAAATCTGCCCCACTGTCGGATGAAAAAAAGGGCAAAATGATCAGTGACGTCAGTGTAAAAAGAGTACACTCTGATGTTTTAGTGGAATCTTGGCCCTCGTCTCAGTCCTTTCAAGCTGGAACAGATGTTACCTTGTCAGGCAGCGTTCCAGCTTCCCTTATTTGGTGAAGTTGGCCCCTGTAAGTGCCCATGGAATTGAAGAGTGAATCGATTCTAGGAGCGGCGGCTGTCATGTGCGTGTCAAACTAAAACACAACATTGTTTGAAGACCAAACCACACTCCCAATGCATATTTGAGCATGGCACAACGTTCTACAACACCCTACAGGCTCTCTGCAGCCAGGAAATACCTGTTTTTTAACATGATTTGTCATGATTCGATTACGGTCGAATCAAATTTGGCGAATCGGGTCAAATAGAATTTCAACAAATTCACCCATCTCTAACATATACGCTTTGTAAGGTACACAAATATATGCTTTGTAAGGTACACAGGCTACAACAAATCTATCACTTTGATTGTGGAGATTCTAGAGGGTAATATCTAAACTAAGCTAAACCTGGGATATACACTAATGTAGTATGGTGCGGCTTATACATTCCCCATCTTTCTGAAACCATTTGGTGATTTATGGACTTTTTATTGGTGCACTTTTTAGGGTTTGTAAGACATTTTGTTGCAGAATTTTCAGTGTCATGACAACATAAGTAAGATGTTACCTTTATTCTTTGGATCACTATAATTATGGTGATTCCTATGTACAACATATATATTTCATGTTTTATAAGTCTTTATGTACAAACTTTAATTTTGGGGAAAAAATATACCATATATACCCGAGTATAAGCCTAGTTTTTCAGCACAAAAAAACGTGCTGAAAACCCAAACTCGGCTTATACTCGAGTAAAAAAAAATATAGGTTTTACCAGGTTTTTGTGGTGAAATTAGGGGCCTCGACTTATACTTGGGTCGGCTTATACTCGAGTATATATATTTGTTTTTGCATAATCTTCCATTTTTTTCTGGATTAATCCCATTCTGGATTAGAAATGATTTTTTTAAGTTATACTTGCTTTTTGTGAGATGAGATGGCTAAAAATCATGGCAATTTTCAATATTTTAGTTCACTGCATTCACTATGTAGGTTCAATGATCTGGCTTCATTTCCTTCATACTACTATTGGATTTAAGTAAGTACTCATAGACGTGACCAACAGCACTTCACCACCAACAATTGAGGCTTCGGAGAGGTTACCCCCATAAACACGTTTGGCGATCGCTCTCACCTCTTAGTCTATTAGTCTGAGGAGCGGTATAGGGTCGTCGGACCCCTCGTTCACGTGACCTGCGCAGGTATCAGCACTGAGACCCCCACTGATCAGCAAGTTAGGCTTTATCCCATAGATAGGGCCTAGCTTGCCTTCATGGGAAAACCCCTTTAACTACTTTTTGGAGACACCGAAAAAATGAAAGAAAATTTTTTTTCAAAAATCCCCCCTTCGTGCATCTAAAGTTCGCAATTTCTTAATTTATTCATCCCCCAGATTACGTTCTCTATCGAGGGTATGGTGTCGCTTTTCCATTTGCCTCTGATCTAGCTATTACACACAATTTGTAAAAGATGCCTTTCTGTTCCTCCAAAAGCACAATATTTTCACCTAAAATGTTCAAATGGAATACTTCTGGTGAGGTTGGGAGCTTCTTCTTACATACTGTAGGCCTTCTGATAGGCTCATCACTTGTGCCCAAAATTCATTGATGAGTGGGCATTTCCACCAAAGATGAAAAAGGTTGGCCTGTTCACCACACCCTCTCCAGCAAAAATTGGGAAGATTGCTGTATATATTTGACAGTCTAGATGAAGTTAGGTGCCATCTTAAAGCGATTTTTAGGAGGCATTCACTGTGATTTAAGCAGGTTAGGTTGTTTTGTGGAGGAACGCCAGACCTTTATCGGAAACGCTCTCCCCAGGTCTGCTTCCCACTTTAACATGTAAGTAAATTTTTTATTTGCTAGGCTGGAAGTGATCATGTCTCTGTAAGAAACTGAGCTTCCACCATTCAATTTTGTTTTTGTGTTCAAAAATGTTAGAAATGCGGGTAAATTTGCATCTCTGGTAGATAGTTTCCCCTTGACCCCCTCAGATTTCAAAAACTTTTCTATTTTTTTGGTAGTTAAGAAATTCCCCCTTAGGGATGTTATATGTTTTACAGATATCCTCGAAGTACATTAACATTTCTTCCCTGTAAATGTCATCTATGGGGAGGATGGATCCCTGTTTCCATTGAGCCATAGACAAGTCTGGAATGCACAGACTTAATACATCCAACCCAACGTCTTGTCGCCCTAGGTACCATCCGACCCTTCTAGAGTGGTAAGAGTGCCAGACTGTTAACATGGCCTTGGTAGTTTCTAGCATTGGTATATTGCTCGTACTCTTCAGCCAATCTCCGATCATTACATTTTTAAGGGATGCCTTTCTTATTACTTGCTCCTCTATTATGATCCATTTTTCATACTGCAGATTTTGCCAAAAAAATTTCAATGGCTCTAAAAGGATCGCCTCTTGATGTATTGCTATATATGGGTGGCCGGCCCCTCCCAAGAATTCCGGAGCATTTAATGTTTCCCTAGGAAGCCGTGGGGGTTTGCCCTTCCATATGTGTCTGTCAATGTACCTCTGGATCCTTTGAAGTTCTTCCTTTGGGAACCTCAATGGTATACATCTCATATAATAAAATATTATTGGTAGGATATTTCTCTTGACTGCGGCTATTTTATTTAGCCAACTCAGACCACAACTTGTCAAGTATTTTATTGTATTGATAACTTTATTATTTAATTCCATTATATTGGTTCTTAACGTTTTTTCGGGGGTGTCTGCCACATGTACGCCTAAATAACGGAATCCTTCGGGGGACCATAAGTATGTGAATTTCTACCTGATATTTTTTCTGTCAACGGGGGAACCATTTAGTAATAAAAGTTTGATCTTAGGTTCATTAATTTTATAATATGAAACCAGGGAGTACTTATTTAGCACAGTTCTAAAAGTTGCTAATGAAGCAACTGGGTCTTCACATGAAATAATAATATCGTCGGCATATAATCCGATGATATATTCGGAGCCCATAATGTTCAGCCCTTTTATATCCTTATTCTCTCTGATGGCTTGTGCGAGAGGTTCTATAAAAATGTTAAATAAAAGTGGGGATAGAGGGCACCCTTGACGGACTCCATTGGTAATTGTGAAGTTCTGAGAACAAAAGCCTAGGCCGCTTATAAAAGGCGGAAGGACATTCATATAGACACATTATCATTTTAATAAAGCCGGGTGAAAAGTCAAATTTATCCATAACTCTCTTTAGGAAGTCCCAGTGCACTCTGTCGAAGGCCTTTTCGGCATCAATCGACAGAAATGCACACGGGACTCCCCTAGATTTGGCTATCTGAATCAGGTCGATCAGTCTGCGGGTGGCATCTCTGGTCTGACTCCTTGGCATGAAACCTTTGCAGATAAGATTGCTGAATAGATTTTGATATCGCTGTTGAGGAGGGATATTGGTCTATAATTTTGGACTCTTGTAGCATCCTTCCCTGTTTTAGGAATGGTTATGGTTTTAGGAATATGTTTTTTGTTTTTAATTTCATTAAACATGTTGACTAAATGTTGAGCAAGAATATCGCCAAAGTTAATGTAATATTCATTTGTAAGACCGTCGGGGCCTGGTGATTTCCCTTTCTCTAGCTTACTTATTATATTTATAACCTCACTAATGGTGAAGTCTGATTCCAACATGGTGACTTGCATTTGCCCCAGTCGTGGCAAAACTATTGAATTCAAAAAATTGCTTATCAACTGGGGGTCGGGTTTGGCCACCTCGCCTTGTTCCTCCATATTGTATAACCCAGAGTACAATGTGCGGAAAGTGGCTATTATTTTTTGGGGGTCGTATGTTATCATCCCGTTTGGCTCCGTGATTTTTTCTATTTTGTTTATATTTGGTCCCTTATTTAACTTACTCGACAGCAATTTTGTTCTGCTACAGTTTAGTTCAAATTTGCTAAGTTCTTGTCGGTGTAATGACTCTCTGTATTCTCCCAGGGACAAAATCTGTATTTTTTCCCATAGATTTGTAATTATCTCACCTATATCTCTATCCGTTTTTGCTTTGTGATACTTTTCTAATAAATTAATACGCTTTATTATGTAATATTTTTTATAAGTACATATGGGTGGTCAAAATTCAGGTTTGCAGGGTTTATCTGAATTTTGTAACAAATATGGGTTCAAAACCCAGTCTCCAACTCGAACCTTGACCTGAACATGAATCCCATCGAGGACAATGGAGACCTGAACTTTAAAACCCAAAAATGTCTGTGAAATGTAGGTAGAGGGCCTAGAGGTAGGTAAATGGAGGTAATGCCTAGATGACTGTAAAATGGTGGAAATAACAGGGCACTGTCCACAAAAAGCCAGGGAAAGTACTTTAAAAAAATAACTTAATTTTTTTAATTATTTTTATTAATGTTATGTCACAGCAGTTAAAGGCGCTCTGGATGTTCTAACTTTGTTATTTATAAAGGGGATTAAAGAAGCAATGAAAAAACCTGATACCATTCCTCTCACTGCAATTAAAGGCACTTTGGGTGTTCACAGCCATTTATTCTCTCTACAGTAAAAGAAGGAATGGGATAACCACAAACCTTTCCTCTCACTGCGGTTAAAGGCACTTTGGGTATTCAGACCCAGTTATTCAAGATTGACACTCTGGGAATGCAGAATTTAAACATTTATAATTGGAGTGCTGGGAACTTATTCAGAAACTGGAAAAAAAAATTGATTGAGGTCCATGCTTTTTTCCACACCTTGGTTCTAAGTGCCCCTTCTGACGGTGGTTGAGTAGAAGTCAACATGGTGTTCCACATTGTGGCCATGGTGTTCTTTCTTCTCCATTGGTGACATCCTCCTCCTGCTTCTCTTCCCGAAGCTGCTGTGCTCTCAATGTTGTATGGGAACTCTGCCAGTAGTGCTGAAACTAAAGTGCACTTGTTCTTACTCATTTTAGTCTCATGCACTGGTATTGGAATGAAGGATGATATACTTGTAGCGTGGATGAAGAAGGGTGGCCATCCAGTACTTGGCACTATTGAATAACCGGCCAACCTTGTTGTCAGTGCGCAGGCACTGGTGCATATAGTGGCTTATTTGGCCCAGGCCATGATTCAGTGATGCCAGTGAGCTAATACGGGTGTCGTATACTTCCTCATCCTCCTGCTCCAAAGCTGTTCCCTGGCTAGACAATGTAGGAGTAGACGATTGATCTAGGAACCATTACATCACCTGAAGAGCTTTTTTAAGTAGATGAAAAATGGGGATGGTAGAGGTAATGGTGGCATAATCAGTGCTGACCATATTAGTGTCTCATGGCTCTTATGGAGGCCCTATCATTGGTGGTTCGGTGGTGCTAATTACTACTTACACTACCTCAGGCATTCTGGAGTTGGAATTCTGAACACTTGGCATGCAACTTAAGCAGAAGGACTGTATATTTGGCCAGGGACCTTTGCATCACCAAGTTAAGCACCTACAGAATACATGGGATGTGATGGACTTGACTCAGCCCAAAGCTGCTACAAGGTTCCAGCTGTTGTCAAGCACCAATTTGTTGGGCTTGAGTTTCAGTTGCAGCAACCACTCATCTGTCTGCACCTGGATCCCAGTCCACAGCTCCCTGGCTGTCTGTGGTTTTTTGCCCTGAAAGACGAGTTTTAGAAAGGCCTGCTGCCTTTCCCCATGTCTTTGCTAAAAGTGGTGCTTTGGGCACTGCACTAACTGGATGGGGAATCTAAAAAGGAGAAAGTTGAGTAGGAGGAGGAGGCTCCTGTTAAGAAGCATTGCAATGTGCACATCCAAATTTATCCACAACCTGTTGGTGCAAGGCTATGGCTGCCTGCTGAGAAAGTAGTGGTGACTGGGAAATACATACTGTGAGTCAGCCACTCCCATTAGATCCTTAAAGCCAGAATGAGAGCATTTAAACGTTCAGCAATTTTGAAATGCTCCCATTCAAGATGAGATGATTTGGGGGATGGAAAGCTGAAAAGATGGTGTGGATAAGCTTGGTGATGGTAGTGGTGTTGTCGGCATCATTTTGTTCCTTAGTGGGGAGACAGATGGCCTTGTGACTTAAGAGGTAGAGGAAAAGGCCGAGCCAACTGAAGCAGCAGGGGGAACCTTAGGCGTTTCCAGGCTTTTTTGGTATTTAAGCCACTGCAGGTGCATGGTCAAACATGAGGTGCTCAGATTTTTAATGCTTTGGCCATACTTTATGGACTTGTGACACAGCATGCAAACAAATGTTCTGTCTTCTGTACTTTGAGAAAATTTAAATTCAAGTTATGATTGGTGAAGATTTATGACTTTTCTTCAACTAAATATTATACAGAAATAGGACCTTCAAGATCTTGCTGGATGATGTAGTAAATGCTAATATTCCTGCCTGGTCTTTGAAAGTATTGCTATATAATCCTCTATAATGTAAGAATATCCCTATAGCAGCCTAATAACACTATAGAAGCCTATGAGTACCCTACTGCAGATCTTCAGAGTGCCCTAATAAGGGTAGTCATTTTAGATTTCCATTTTTCCCTAATAACAGCAGCCTCCTCTATACACCTAAGTGCACTCAAAAGTGCACTGTTTTTTTTAGAAGTCCCTGCCTAGCTGACTGACCCTACTACAGATTTACATCACCAGCCCGACTAATTACAGGCATGCCTACAAAGGATATGACTATGGTTGCTAAGGAGCTGTAAGCTGCTTCATTGGCTGATTTAGCAGTCAATCAAGCAGCTTGGCACTTTCATCTGAACATTTACCCAGATTGTGCACTTCAGGTTCAATCCTCATTACTTATGAGCAAATCATTGTTTGTCTTAATTTCAGAAAGCAAAACATCTATTTTTATGGAGTATGACAGTCTATTTTTGTGAATAAAAATACACACTGGAAAAATTAGTTTTTACAAAATATATAATATGTCCATGGAAAGATTCAAAACTTGAAAATGATTTATATACAGATCAAAAAAAAATAAATAAAAGTAAAGGACAAAGAAACCACTGTACAATTAATAAGGCTTACAAGAGATCATTTTAGCATCTACCCAAAGACAAAAGAAAAATTGCCCTTCAGAAATGTGCTTCATTGTTCATCAGAGAAGTAATGAACAATGAATTATAACTGTTTTATAGGCAACATTCCTTCGTGGTACCAAAGCGATGCATTATTAATAAGCACTATTTTTGAAAATGAAAAAACTATTTGAAAGGCATTAACATAGTCTATTGCCTGTGATTGACACTGACTTCCCATTCATTTTGCTTTTGGCAAGAGACATCAAGCCAGAATTATGTGCATCTGGACATTACTAATATTATTCTTGTTATTCAAGCTGGCCAGGAGTGATATGGAAATTAACCCATATTATATATAGGAGCTGGAATAGCTGTAAGAGGTTTTGTGCAATATGATCTCTAAGAAAACTTTATTAAGATCCATGAAACTGTTTATCATTAAACCTGTTAACTGTTCACAGGGAAAGGAAGATGCACATTATTTAGAATATCATTGATATACAATTACTTTTTTGCTTTTTAAATGTGTAAAATATTTAAATTAGACACCATAACGTCACAAAATTCAACCGGGATAAAATCATAACCTTGACTACTAATGCATAATTGCATCAAGATATAAGATATATTTTAAGATGTTAACAAAAAAATATTTGACCTCTATTATGCTCCTGTTATTATGGGTCTGTTATACAGAAGAGATCACTATGACCTTAACACAAGATGCAACATTAATTGCTTAGTGACCCTCCTGTTTTTGGTCTGAATGGCAAAGAGCATTTAGTTGTTTGCTTTTTTATACCCTAAACTTGCAAGAGAGTTAACCTTTTAAATATTTGTCATCATAGCAGTTTTACAATTCGAATGGGTTGAGTTGGATATGTAGTGGCACCATTTTGGGGTATATAAAATGTATTGATTAACTTTTCACAACACTTTTTTTAGGGTAATTAAAAAAAAAGATAATTTTTATGCTTTTTTATCATTTAAATTAATCATATTCATTCTGCGATATAAATTACATTTTATTTTTTTGGTCAGTACAAATTTTCACTGTTTAGATAGCTTTAGCTTATTTAGCCATTTATGTAAACAAAAACTGTGAGATTGTATGTGAATTCTTCATTGCTCGTTTTAATGCCATATGGCCTTGCTAATTGGGCTGTGAAAAGAGAGTGTAGTAATGCTAAACATTAATAACACTAACAAGACAACGTTACATTCTTTTGTCCACTACATCTTCAAATTATATCATACATGTTCATCAGAGAATCTTTGAGGGTCTTCTGGAAGTTACCATTGAAAGCATCAAAATGTGCCCGAATTCCAGACTAATTTGTTCTAAAACCTGACAATCATATATGAAGCGATTTTTTTGTTTGATCTGTAGTAAAATGGGCATAGCTACTCATTTGTATACGTTGACTTAATTAATTTAACTTCAAGGAATTACCAAGTGAGATATAACAGTCTAACAGATATCAGAATCAGCCACTGTGAGATACAGTATCTGGAGCAGTACAAAACTATCTGGTATAACTTTACAGTTTTTAAATATCTTCCCCAATGGTTCTACAAAGCTGTTCAGATCATTGATCATTAGAGTTTGACCAAAGCCATGCATATGCCATTGGGACTTGAGTGCTTCAGAAAAATTGTTTTGCTATACACAACCACTTACATAACCACAACCAATTACATAGTACAGTCTGTTTACTTAATCCCAATGCATAAATTGATAATGATGATTTGGTACAGCTGTCAATCCTTTTTTATTTTTATGTGTAAAAAATGTAATATTAAAGTACTGTAAGAAGAATAGCAGAACAGATGGGAGTAAAATTGCTGATATATATATCTAAAAAGGCTTACAAAGCAATTTCTAAGATTCCATCAAAAACACAGTGTGAGGCGTTATCTCCAAAATGAGAAGATATA
The DNA here is from genome assembly GCA_019512145.1 of Engystomops pustulosus. Classification (NCBI taxonomy): domain Eukaryota; kingdom Metazoa; phylum Chordata; class Amphibia; order Anura; family Leptodactylidae; genus Engystomops; species Engystomops pustulosus. The sequence goes on along the minus strand of CM033643.1, from coordinate 108,037,155 downwards.
GGGCGGCACGGTGGCTGAGTGAGTAGCACATCTGCCTTGCAGCACTGGGGTCCTGGGTTCGAATCCCACCCAGGTCAACATCTGCAAAGAGTTTGTATGTTCTCTCCGTGTTTGCGTGGGTTTCCTCCGGGTACTCCGGTTTCCTCCCACACTTCAAAACATACTGTTAGGTTGTTTAGATTGTGAGCCCCTTGGGGACAGGGACCAATTTGACATGCTTGTGCAGCGCTGCGTAATCTGTGTGCGCTATATAAATAAAGAATTATTATTATTATTATTAAGATATGGAACAGTAGTGAATGTTTTGTGGACTGACTGACCTGCACAGCATCACTTGATCCTTAAAAAATCATTGCAGGTCATCTTAACCACATACTAAAAAATGCCAAAAAAGAAAAGAGGAAATGAAGATCAAGGCATCAATGAAGATACAATAATTACTAATCTTTATTATAGACAACAGTAAAATATGTATAAAAACAAATACATATCAGGAAGAGATAAATGAAGCACGCCAGGCAATAGGTCCACAAACAAAACTAAATGTAAAGAGATAGTACAACATAGTGAGGGCACATGGGAATGTAATGCGACCCAACACTAAAATACATAAACCACAATGTACAAAAATATATATATAATAAGTAACAAAGTGGTGGTGGTGTAAAGAAGGTCAATAGCTTACACAAGATATGTAATGAAAGTCATGAGGCTAATGTGACAGGAGGGAGGACATACTATTACCTGGCGTGCACCCCGAAGCGTATTTCAACCGCAGCAGGTCTTTGTCAAGGGATGAACCACATACTGGTTTTAAAGCTTCACATAAGAAAAGAGATTAGAAAAAATAGGGTCAAATTTACAAAGAAGCAATTAATGCTATCAAACAACTTATATCAATGCATAATATCTTTGCAGGATATCAGTTAACTGGTTTGAGCAAGTGAACAATGCTAATTAAAAGCCCTAGACAGCTGTGTAATCATACCTTTGTGCATGTTGTATGGCATCAGGACTGTAAAAAATATAGAGTAGGGTCACACTGTAAGTGCTGATTGGGAAGGTGCTTCATCCTGCAGCTACATAGCCCTTCCATTTTACACTTAGTATGCCTCAACAAGTCTATTGCAGAGTAGCCAGAACCTCCAGCACTGAAATACAACAAAAACTTTTAATAAGTTCATGTACAAAATCAATGTCACCATTAATTAACATTTCATTTATAAGGCAATATTATGGTGAATAATCCATGTTGGGTATACACGAAACAGGGGGAACAAAGACAAATGTCTGTTTGAGATGAAAAAATAGAGACAACTGCAAGACCAAAAGCTTTGTGGGTCCCACACACCCACAGAACTTACCATAGATGATAACTGTAAGGAATGGCAGGATTCTAAACCAGAATAATTGCTGATACCTCTACAGATGTCACTATTATTAATTCCTAACATGTGAATTAAGTCAAAATTAATGACATCAAGCCATCTCAAATAAAGAGCTAGTAGCAACAAAATGGTGATATTAAATTAATCCTATAATAAAGATCCAGCTGTACTACTTGAGATCTAGTACTGCCATCATCACCAAATAAGTGAATACTGTAGTACCTTATCATTCATGGGTCTTTATCAAAGTTGTAAATCATAACATCAAAAAAATGGTAACCCATTTAAAGTTGAACCACAAGAGTCCTATTCAATGTTCCTGCCTATCTTTGACTTTGTCAGGGGACTTATGTATATTTATTTTTATTTTTATTTTTATATTTATTTTAAAGCAAATACTGCCCCTCCTGGCCCCTATTTCAACATGCACAAATAAATACCATCCACTGTAAATTATACTTGTCAGCAGGTAGTAATAGCTTTGCATAGGCATAAGGCCAAACCAGCAGCCCAAACTTTACATTTATGTATTTAATAACATGCAAAATTAAAAAGGCCTACGGTAATTCATTCAAATTACATTTTACCCAGCCATAATATAGCTTAATATTACCATATTAACTGTATTATATATGTGCTCATAGCAGCGCTGGTTGATGCCTAAAATGGAATATTCAAAACAATTACAATGTATATTGTAAAAAGTTGTAGGAATTATGGTTTTAGGTTTTGGCATATACAAATTGTGAAATTTTGTATACTGTATACACTTTGTGAAAACAGGCAACACTCCAAGCAATCAAATCTGATCCAAGTTGAAATTTATTTCAAAAGATGATATTTGGGTCACATACACCTTTCTCAAAGCATAAATTTTACCTTGGATTACATTTTGTAACTTCGATTCCTGTCTGCTTTTCCAATGCACATTAAAGAGGTTAAGCTAGAACCTAAGGATATTGCAACCTCCTTTACTGGGTAACTCCGCACAGTGCTGCCTTGGACTTGGATCTCCTTCTATCTATTTATCTATCTATCTATCTATCTATCTATCTAACTAGAAACAAAGAAAAACCTTAGGTGTGAACCCACTTTTTATTTTTGTTTACCCATTTTCTGTTTTGATAGTGCTGCTTGGATCTTTTCTTACTGTATCTATCTAACTATCTATCTCTATGTTATCTATCTATCTATCCATCTATCTATCTATCTATCAGTGTACTTATGTGTGTGTGTGTGTCCGTAAAGGAATCTACATCATCGCATTTATAGTCATTAAAAGCTTATGTATGAGTTAATATAGTTATATGTCAGGTGATGTGAGTTAATATGAGAGACAGTGGCGTAACAACACCCCAGAAGTTCGGTAGTTCCCAAAAATTCAACCTTTTGGAGCAAAGTAAAACGACAAACCGGGTATTGAGAATTGATCTGTCTCTCTCTCTTCTGCATATCTCTTTAATGCCAACAAAAATTGATTACACTTCCATTCAATGCAACTATAGTCTGTATTTCAATAAATTGGAGAAATATAAATGCTGCTATTTGTAAGGAGTGGCTTATCAGGGTTGAAGACATAAGGTAGATGGAGGAGCTGGCAGCAGCCATAAAAGCATATTGTTCAACTCCAAGAATATTTGGCCTGATGTGATGGAGTTTTACTGAATAAGGCTTTGTTTAGTGAAAAGGGGTTTACTTAAAGGTCAAGTGGATTTTTAATATTGGATCTGTGATGTTGTGGAAGTGCGTTGGAGAGGAGTATGGAGAGGAGTATTTTCTTCAGGGGTGGGGTTTGGGGAATAGGCAGTAGGGTTGTCTCTGCAACTGTACATATCGATTATGTTTCTATTAAGTATATGTATTGTACAAACGTGTAATACTAATGTGTTCAATAAAGATTTTTTTTTTCCTGCTGTGCTGCTCTGAACATTATTATAACATTTAAAATCAGAAAAGAAAACTACAAAAAGAATAATTATACATGTTTCAATGTCCACGTTCTAATGGACTGAACACAATAATGTAAGTATACAAATAAAATGTGATTGTGTGCTTTCTTATACTTATTCTGAATTTAACTGTAATGAGTAAGTGTAGTAAGCACACCATACCTTTTATTTCCAAAACAAATCTCCCAACTGTTAGACTGAGTTATAGTTTCAATGTTTTATATGAAAAATAGCAACGTCACAAATATTCCTGGATTTGTGAGATGCAGAATATATACAATAGAAAAGTGCAACTGTCCCTAAATTGCAGGAAAAATTTATGGAGATAGGAGTTCATACACCTTCTCTCCGGAACTTTTGACTAAAGATTACCAGAACAGCATCGGAAAAGGTAATAATAACCATTAGGATTTGAACACTTAATTGCATACACAGAGTGCAAGATACTACATTATATTCTGTGAATTTACCATAGCCTTAATGTCTCCTACAATCTAATTCATTACAAGCACCTATTGGTATATTTAGATATATCTCTATAGAGATCATTTTAGCATATGGAGGCATTTAAATATATTTCCATATTATAATAAGTGCTCAATACAATATTCCTCATTAGAGTCACTAAAAGCTGGATATTGAGATATGTCTAGAAATTTCTTTGTATACCAATACATTGGGGGATATTTATCAGGACCTCTGCACTCTTTTTTGCCTTGAACTTGCATCACTGTGGATGAGAGCACAACCAAAGCAAAGGTCAGTTGTTAAACTCCTCTGTTTCCTGTGCATATCATGGACAAAAAAAGACTATATGGTTGAATAAACTTTTGTTGAACACCCCGTACTGTCAGCCATATGATTGCTGTGTTCTCCCAATCCACATTCATTTTGTGATATGATTTATGATATGATATGCTTGATGATGATGAATCGTCAGCAGAAACATAACATGTATACTCTAAAACTCACATATAAGAAGGGCAGAGTTGTGTATTTTGAGCACAGACGCATATTGAAGGACAGGTAACTTCTAAAGACTTGCAGGTCTAAGTAGTCAGATCATCATAGGGAAGGTACCATACACAGACGGTAACATCAATTCCCAGCCTCTTTCCATCCAATTTAGACCTTATACACATGAACATTGTTTGAGAACATGTATTTTTCATAGGCTCATGCATACAGTCATGGTTTCCATTGCTCCAATTGGGGGGCCGACTGCCCGGGCAATTTTTCTACTGTCATTGCCATGTAAGAGGACCTCACATGCTGATGACAAATGGGCCGCAAAGAACATCTGAACAGGTTTAGGTGCTTTAGGCCTTATTCTGAATCAGCAGAAAATGAGCCACCTGACAACTTGGTCAGGTCTTTATTAGAGATGAGCGAACACTAAAATGCTCGGGTACTCGTTATTCGAGACGAACTTTTCCCGATGCTCGAGTGCTCGTCTCGAATAACGAACCCCATTGAAGTCAATGGGAGACTCGAGCATTTTTCAAGGGGACCAAGGCTCTGCACAGGGAAGCTTGGCCAAACACCTGGGAACCTCAGAAAAGGATGGAAACACCACAGAAATGGACAGGAAACAGCAGGGGCAGCATGCATGGATGCCTCTGAGGCTGCCTAATCGCACCATTATGCCAAAATTATGGGCAACAGCATGGCCATGACAGAGTGACAGAATGAAGCTAGATAGCATCTAAAACATGGGGGGGGAAGGGGAAAAGAAGAGGGAAGGTAAGGAAAAGAGGAAGGGGGAGGGGGGGAGAGAGAGGGGGGGGAAAGGGGAGGGGGAGGGGGGGGGAGGGAGGGGGAAAGGGGGGGAGAGGGGGGAGGAAGGGGGGGGGAAAGAGGGAGAAAGAAGGGGGAGGGGGAGAAAAAGAGGAAGGGGGGGAGGGAGGGGGGGGGGAAAGGGGGGAAAGAAAGGGGGGTACGTAGATTTTTAGGTTGACTTTCACCTTTTCTCACCTGTATTCCGTTCCCTCCCTCCATTCACCATAGTAAAGGCCTCCCCAATGCTCATATTCCATCCATCGTAAAAGAGCTTTATACTGTATGGGGTGAACGGGCATTTCTATATAATAGGATGACGAGATCCACTGTAAAAGACGGTTTTTCGGACTTTGGGCCCCCATCTTGCGTTAAGCTGGAGAGGTGATTAAATTAGATTTTCCAATTTAAGCTTCCCCTTATCATGTTACCCTGTCTTCCTGTGTCCCTCATACCTGGGTCTCATCACGGTCTGTGCATCATCTTCACGAGCCATTGATGGCTAGTGGTTTCTATTACTGTTACTGTATTGTACTGTCCCTTGTTCCTTTGGAAATATTTGAAACACTGCCATTTTTTCCCATACCGATCACGGGAGGCAATAATCTTGGGTCCCTGCCGTACGGCATAACGATGGCACACGGATCAACCTTATGGACATACGCTGTGGCATAGGAAAATATGGATTACAAACGCCCACCTTTCGCCATTCCAACAGCATTGCAAGAATTGAACACGATCATGTGCAAGGTAGCCTTAGACAACTTTGGGCTCATTTACTAAGGGCCGAACGCACACTTTCCTGGTTTCCTGGAATTGTCCATTTTGCAACGACTTCTCCCGCCAGGATTTTGGCGTATCGCGGCGGTTTCACGCGACAGCATCGGGGGCGTGGCCGGCGGACCCCCGACGGATTTGGTACAAAAATGAATTGAAAAGAAGTGGTGTCGACAAGCTCATGCGACTTACATGCACCGAGACGGGGAAGACGGGTACCTCCGGCGGCCTCGCGCAGAATGACACCTACTGGAATCAGCGCACGCCCTTCGAGAACCCGATGCCCACGTCGGACAACTTACCGCAGGGATCGCTATCAGGTAGACCGGGTAAGTAAATACGCGCCCATATGTATCAGTAGCTATGCTGCAAATTCTAGGCATTATACTGTGTCGTCCTCAAAATCTAATCATCTATCCTTCCTAAACTGATATAAATAAACTTAAAATAGTTTCCGCCGAATCTATACACCGATCGCAAAGGCTCCAAAGTCCAACGCCAGTTAATCCATTGTGCAACAATACATGAATAAATTTATCAAAGTCTTACATCCCGCAATTGCTAGCAATGAAAACTTTAGAGCTATTAATGCAACTATATACCCTTATTCATACCGCTCCATACACTGAAGTATGTACAAGTTCTTATTCCGAAGATGCAAAATGACCTTTTTTTTTTTAACAAAAAGTAAAAAAATTTGTTTTAAATGGATTAGAACTAGATATGATTACTGAGTGCCACGCGAACAAAATGCGGTCGTGAGATACTCTCGGTGATTCGAGACAACTTTTCCGCATGCTCAGGTTGCCTCGTCTCGAATAACGAACCCCATTGTCGTCAATGGGAGACTCAAGCATTTTTCAAGGGACCAAGGCTCTGCACAGGTGGGAAGGCTTGGCAAACACGCTTTAACTATGTTAGTTGGATCTTGGCATGGAGCTGGCGCTCCGCTGCCAGACGAGCTTTCGCCAATCCAAGCCCCTGTCTCTAGGCTACTCCCCAAACAGCACTTTTGTATAAGATCAAGTGTAGTAGCGTTCTTATAAGTTTAGGATATGGCGGGTGAGGGGAATGTAAACAGATGCGCAAGAAGCGCATGATGCGCATGGAGCTGGCGCTCCGCTGCCAGGCGAGCTTTCGCAAATCCAAGCCCCTGTCTCTAGGCTACTCCCCAAACAGCACTTTTGTATAAGATCAAGTGTAGTAGCGTTCTTATAAGTTTAGGATATCAGCTCGAACCAGTCTGCCCATTCTCCTCTGACCTCTGGCATCAACAAGGCATTTCCACCCACAGAACTGCCACACACTGGATGTTTTTTCTTTTTCGGACCATTCTCTGTAAGCCCTAGAGATGGTTGTGTGTGAAAATCCAAGTAGATCAGCAGTTTCTGAAATACTCAGACCAGCCCTTCTGGCACCAACAACCATGCCACTTTCAAAGGCACTCAAATCACCTTTCTTCCCCATACTGATGCTCGGTTTGAACTGCAGGAGATTGTCTTGACCATGTCTACATGCCTAAATGAGTTGCCTGTTTAGAAATTAAGTGTTAACGAGCAGTTGGACTGGTCTACCTAATAAAGTGGCCGGTGAGTGTATATTGTTACAGACAAACATGAATAATCAATCAGATGCCTAATAAAGCTGACACTGGTGGTCTTCTTGAGATCAGGGTCAGTATGGGGCATTTGACAGCCCTAGGCAGACAAACAAAATGCACATCCTCATCCCAACCCACCC